>OW240913.1:25179371-25408764 GCA_933207985.1 Pelobates cultripes | reverse complement strand
AAAGAAGATGATTTATTAATTTGATCCATGACATCAAAACAAAAATGGGCTCAAACTGTCTTGGTTGAGCAGGATAGCATCAATAGAAATGACTGTGGCAAATCCTGCCACTTCTTATACAGACTTCTATTCAGGCACACAAAACTCTGGACTATTCGGTTATTAGAGGTGCAGAAACAGAGAAAAGACTCCCGAATGGACAATATGGCACTTTGATACGAATGCCCGGAAACTACCGAACGAGGAGACCACCCTGATGGGGTCGTGTGTCTCCCATTAACTGCTCGATAGATTGTTGCAAAGTGGGTTAAGTGCGAACGTGTGTGTGGCCGCCATTTCGTATACCGAACACGTGGTGGCAGCCATCTTACGCACGAACAGCGGTACTTGGTTGTCCAACGCCTGGAACCCTAATCGGGCATTCGACTAACCGAGTGCCGCTAAGACCTCCAGCATGCCCAAAACCCACGAACGGAACACACAAACCCCTCAGCGTTCGGTAGTTAGAATTCCACGGAAGAGGGGATACTTTCGAACTATAACAGAGACTTGGATGCCACTGCCTTTCGGGACTTTTTGTTCGTCAGAAAAGACCGACCGCAGGGCCAGAATTCATGGAACTGTTTTCGGCTACTGTGCCCGTGCGGTCGGTCAAATCTTTCACCGGTTATAACTCCCGAACCCCTGTTACGATCTGGGTGAATTTTAAGTATGTTGCTCACCCAGATCAGGGCTACCAGGGGACCCCTTATTTGACTCTGTATTCCATGTCTTTGGGGGTGATCCAGAATATGGGGAAAACTGTATACATTTTAATTATGTTAACGCTTAATCTAAGGGGAGGAGAGGTAGGGGAGGTGACTATTGTGTGATTGGTTACTGTAGTAATTATGAAAGTTACCTCCCTTGCATGGGAGAAATGCATAAAAGCAGACCTGTGAATAGAGCCTTCAGTTGACTCCCAGAACTGTGTTTCGTCCGGTTACTGGGGAGATTTGGGATATCGCTTTCTTTTCAGCGCTGACTGTGGATTATTGATTGTACCAGAGGAATTCGTGGATTTAATACTGCCGATCCGCTACAATTGGTGGCAAGCGACGGGATCCAACTCTACAGCCGAAAAGCGCATTCGAATGAAAAGAAACAGCCGAACGAAGGGAATGGCAATTCGCATGCAACAAACCAACGAAAGAGAGCAGTGAATGGAGACTGACTACACTACCTTGAAAAGGCAGACGCTGAAGGAACTGCTGGAAGCTAGAGGAAAAATCGCTAGCAATAAATCCAAAGCAATGCTAATTGCTGAACTGATGGAGGGCGACCGAGCACACAGCAGCACACCCCCACCAGCCAGGGAGGAAACTCCGTATCAGAAGGAACTGAGAACCCGGCTGGAATTTTTACCACAGCCAGTATCCCTGGATATCTTGACGGTCCTGATGGCGGACGTACAGGAATACATGATGGCACAACAGCACCAGGGAGCACCGTCCAGGGCAGAATCCATCACTACTTCCCTCTAGTACTAGCCGTACCATGCATTTAAAGCATTCTGCGAGGAGAAGGATGAAATCGATGGATATCTGCAGGATTTCGAGCGGCTATGTGACCTGCACGACCTGGAACAGGCAGTATGGGTGCCCCTGCTCGCAGGAAAGTTGGCTGGACGGGCAGCATAGGCCTATCGCGCTGTCCCCAGAGAGGACAGCAAAGACTATTTTAAAGTAAAACGGGCAATCCTAGAGAGGTATGCCATCACGCCATGAGGCAGATCGGCGCAAATTTCGGGGAATGCGAAAACCCGAAAAAGATTTGCACGCTGAGTGGGCGCACAAGTTAGACCAAGCCTCCCAAGGGTAAGCCAAGCCACCACCATGGAGGAACTGCGTCAACTAATACTACTGGAGCAGTTCTTTAACGGACTCTTACCAGAAGCACAAGAAGGGGTGAGGGACCAAAAACACCTCACTCTAACCGAAGCAGCCCGGTTGGCAGATCAACACTTCGATGCCAGGAGACATCATGGGCCCAGCAACAAGAGTCACCTGAGACCACCTGTACAGCACCACTCGACCACCTCCGCACCAGTCAACCCCACTCCGTTCAGGCCAGCACCAGGGAACCCCCCACCACCTTCTCGCTACAATGGCAGGGCAAATATCCAATACCATACCTGCCGCCAGTGGGGGCATATATCTCGGGAGTGCACGCAGAACCGGAGTAGACAGGCGTGGAACCAAGTACGGCAGAATTCCACCCCAAGTGCAGCAGCACACCATTATCAAGTGGAACCTGACACTCCAGAGCTAATGAGCTTGCAGACCGAGGAACCTCTGGGTGTTTTGTGTGAGGTGATGTCTGTTCAAGCCACTGACAACAGGCAGCATCACCGTCAAGTTGTGTTTGTGGGGGGGAAGGAAGTACAGGGGCTACGGGACTCGGGAGCCACCTTAACCCTGGTTGCTCCTCATTTGGTCCCGGATACAGCACACACTGGCGGATCTGTGGCAGTCCGTGTGGCAGGGGGAGCCATGTACCGCCTACCCACCGCTAAGGTACATTTGAACTGGGGTGCTGGGGAGGGGGTCGTGGAAGTGGCTATGATGAAGAAGTTACCGGCAGACGTTGTATTGGGGAATGACTTGGGCCGGATGACATCCGCATTTATACCTTCGCAAGAGGCCCATTCTGTAACTACCCGGCAACAGGCTCGCACCACGGTTCCACCAGCACACTCTAGTTGAGGAAAAAGAGAGAGAAGCACTACCAAAGAAGTATATAGTTTAAAATGTTTTAAATTTTAATAGTGAACAAAATACAAAGTGATTATTTCACATATAAAATCATATTTGGTCTAGATGTATATATTTCAAGACCCAAAAAGATCATATGAGAAAATATAAGATTTAAAAATCCAAAAGCAGACAGTGTCTAATTGTCAAAAATATGAATGACAATTAGGGATAAATAAGTGGACACTGTCTACTGTAATAATACTATTGCAAAGTATCTAGGGTATTTAATGGTTAATCAGACTTAACAACTAAACCAAAAACGTTTGCTGCTAAAATTGAGTATGTTCAGAGTAACTTTGTGAACATGAAACGACAGCGTCTGCTAGTGATACTGTTGCAATGTATTGGAATACTTTGTTGCAGAAAACAGACTTTTGCAAATAGAAAGAGGAGCGTCTGCTAAGAAAAAAATACTTTCAATATGCACAAGGTGTTCTTATTCAGACTTTGCAAATAAAGAAAAAACGTCTGCTGCTGTAGGTTATAAACAAAAATAATATAAAAAACAAAAAAACGCTCTTAGGATATGACAGCTTAAACAAAGCTATCTGATTTCGCTACACGGCTGCAGTTAGAATTGGATACATAAAATGATAATATACAGCATACTGCCTATCAGAATTAATCCATTCTATGTAGACCCCAAAGATAGATGTAATTGAAAGATAGAAATATATCTGTGCCTTCGAGGGCACCTGTAAGAAAGAGAAACTAACTGCAAGCAATTGAGAGAGAGAAAAAAAGAAAACGAAAATTATTGTAAGTGGCAATGCATCTTGGCATCGAGAGGCTAGATTTTGGACGTGTGGTCTTTAAGCTCTCTAATCTATTTGTTCCGCTAGCACGTTGATACGCTTCAATACAGGCCCGGACTGGCCATCGGGCACACCGGGCAAATGCCCGGTGGGCCGCGGTGGCCATGGGCCGAGGCCGGCAGGGGAGGTCCCAGGATCTCCCCTGCCGGTCTATGCAGGGCCGGCACTCTCCTAGCGCCGGCCCCGCTGTTTGTCACGACGGGCCGGTGGGGAGATCAAGGATCTCCCTGACCGGCCCACATGCGGCCGCCGGCGAGGAGGGAGGGAGCCAGCTAGCTAGGCTGGAGAGAGGACCCGGCGGAGCTCTAACTTGCAGCTCCGCCGGGTTCCTCTCGCGAGATCCGGCACGTTGCCATGGCAACGACCGGATCTCGCGAGAGTGAACTCTAGCCTCACAGGCTAGAGTTCACTCACCCACGAGGACCACCAGGGAACACTGCCACCCCGCCTTCCAGCGTGCCGGACCCCCCCCTCCCAGGCTAAAGGTAAGAAGGGAGGGGGGGAAATAATGACTTTTTATTTTTTTTATTTACCCCCCCTACACACACACACAATAACATTTATACAGCACTCTCACACCCATCACACACAGCACTCTCTCCCACAGCACTCTCACCCATCACACACAGCACTCTCACACACATTACACACAGCACTCTCACACACAGCACTCTCACCCATCACACACAGCACTCTCACCCATCACACACAGCACTCTCACACACATTACACACAGCACTCTCACACACATTACACACAGCAATCTCTCACACAGCACTCTCACACCCATCACACACATCACTCTCACACAGCACTCTCACACCCATCACTCACACCCAGCACTCTCTTACCCATCACACACAGCACTCTCACACCCAGCACTCTCACACCATCACACACAGCGCACTCTCACAGAGCACTCACATACACAGCACTCTCACACCCATCACACACAGCACTTTCACACACACACAGCACTCTCTCACAGCACTCTCACAGAGCACTCTCTCACACCCATCTCACACAGCACTCACACACCCATCACTCACACACGGCACTCTCACACCCATCACTCACACACGGCACTCTCACACACATCACACACACACCGCACCCTCACACCGCACCCTCACACACACACATACACCGCACCCTCACACACACACATACACCGCACCCTCACACACACACATACACCGCACCCCTCACATACACACAGAACCCCCCCAACACACTGCACCACACACATACACAATACTTCCAAATATATATATATATATATATACACACACATATACATATACATACACACACACACTACACTCTTAAAGGACCACTCTAGCCACCCAGACCACTTCAGCTTAATGAAGTGGTCTTGGTGCCAGGTCCTTCTAGGGTTAACCCATTGTTTTATAAACATAGCAGTTCCAGAGAAACTGCTATGTTTATCAATGGGTTAAGCCTTCCCCCAAAGCCTCTAGCAGCTGTCTCATTGACAGCCGCTAGAGGCGCTTGCGTGCTTTTCACTGTGAAAATCACAGTGAGAGCACGCAAGCGTCCATAGGCATTCAGCCGACGGGGCGGATCGGAGGAGGAGAGCTCCCCGCCCGGCGCTGGAAAAAGGTAAGTTTTAACCCCTTTCCAGAGCCGTGCGGGAGGGGGTTCCTGAGCCACATATGCATCACATTACACCACAAACACAACACGACTAAAACCGACCTTATTACACAATACCACACCACGACCAGCTCACTCTACACACACGCAATACCACAAGCAGGCTCCAAACACATGCACAATACTCTGTCCTGGCCTTTTGTCTCCTGGTATCCATTTATAGAGACACCAGAGACAAGTTGCAAGGAAACACAGTGCAAGCATGTTATTAAATTTGCTTGCACTGTGCAGAACAAATACAGGGCTTTTTTCTCATGCTAGAGCTCTTCAGCAGAGCTCTGTGCATGGTCTGCCCTGGAAGAGCATTGAACCAACATGCTCACTTTGAGAGGAGGCGTGTTTGTCATTGGTGATGACAAAACACACCTCCTCTGCCCCGCCCCCTTTTTAGTGGGCCGCTGTGTTAAAAAAATGCCCGGGCCGAATTTTTCTCCCAGTCCGGCCCTGCTTCAATAAATAACTAAATATATGTATGTGGCTATATATTAATATTAATCTAATTAGGCATTTTACATAATATTGTGATATACCCAAACTTCTAAACTTTCTGAATTGTGTTAAGATACAGAAGCAGGTTACTGAATAGTGGAGAAAATGAAATGGTCCTTTCTGAGCACCGTCTTGCGTCAGCAAGACCTGATGATGTCACCCAAAAAAATTTTCTCCAATCAAATTGTTGGGCGCCCTATTTAAAAGTCTAACCGGCTATTATCAGGTTCCCCTTGAAAAGCCGCCTTACCGGCGAAACGCGCGTCGGGGTTTTTCCTCAATCCCTCCTAATATTATTATACTCTGCATTTGCAGTGATCATTATATGTTTCCTCATAGAAATCTATTCTTTATTTTTTAGTTAATAGATATTTGGACATTGAGGAGATTGGGAGGTGATTTAGTGGTATAGCCGCTCGTATTATCTGTGGCTTTAACGCTTGTAGCAGATTGACAGCCTATAAGATATTACATGAAACTGCTAGCTAGCTAACTCTATTTATATTTTATAAGAGAAGTGCCAGTGTAGGCACAGTTACTTATTACAATAATTTTCGTTTTCTTTCTTCTTTTTTTCTCTCTCTCAATTGCTTGCAGTTAGTTTCTCTTTCTTACAGGTGCCCTCGAAGGCACAGATATATTTCTATCTTTCAATTACATCTATCTTTGGGGTCTACATAGAATGGATTAATTCTGATAGGCAGTATGCTGTATATTATCATTTTATGTATCCAACTCTAACTGCAGCCGTGTAGCGAAATCAGATAGCTTTGTTTAAGCTGTCATATCCTAAGAGCGTTTTTTTGTTTTTTATATTATTTTTGTTTATAACCTACAGCAGCAGACGTTTTTTCTTTATTTGCAAAGTTTGAATAAGAACACCTTGTGCATATTGAAAGTATTTTTTTCTTAGCAGACGCTCCTCTTTCTATTTGCAAAAGTCTGTTTTCTGCAACAAAGTATTCCAATACATTGCAACAGTATCACTAGCAGACGCTGTCGTTTCATGTTCACAAAGTTTAACCAATGTTACTCTGAACATACTCAATTTTAGCAGCAAACGTTTTTGGTTTAGTTGTTACGTCTGATTAACCATTAAATACCCTAGATACTTTGCAATAGTATTATTACAGTAGACAGTGTCCACTTATTTATCCCTAATTGTCATTCATATTTTTGACAATTAGACACTGTCTGTTTTTGGATTTTTAAATCTTATATTTTCTCATATGATCTTTTTGGGTCTTGAAATATATACATCTAGACCAAATATGATTTTATATGTGAAATAATCACTTTGTATTTTGTTCACTATTAAAATTTAAAACATTTTAAACTATATACTTCTTTGGTAGTGCTTCTCTCTCTTTTTCCTCAACTATATTTACATTTAGGGTTAACCCCTCCACTACCTTACTATTTCTCCAGATATCAGGCTTTCACTCTGTTAAGCACCAGCACACTCTGAGGCTCAGGTAAGAGACCATGACCCCACTCAACTCGTATGACCTGGGACACCCTGACCACCTTTGAAGTCGAGGTCCAGACAGACCCCACATTGCAGGTGTACCGGGATAGGGTAGACACTGACCAGGCAGGGCAGGAGGGGGAGCGGTATATTTGGGAAAACAAACTACTGTACCGGATAGCTGAAAGGGTGATAGGGAACTCTGTGACAGTAAAAACCAAACAGCTGGTAGTTCCCCAGAAATATAGACCCGAGTTACTGAGAATAGCTCATGACATCCCTCTTTCTGGCCATTTGGGTATGACCCGTACCCGTTACCGCCTAACCCAGGCTTTCTTCTGGCTGGGGATTTCTAAAGATGTGAGGCACTACTGTACCTCCTGTGATGTATGTCAGCGGGTAGGTAAGAGAGGGGATCGTCACAAAGCGAAACTGTGTCCCCTGCCTATTATTGAGGAACCATTTAGCCGTGTGGCCGTAGACATAGTGGGACCGCTACCTAAGCCCAGCCCCTCTGGGAAGCGGTATATATTAACCGTGGTGGACTACGCCACCCGGTACCCTTAGGCGATTGCCCTAACGAATATTCATGCTGAGACAGTGGTGGAAGCCCTGATGAAAATCTTTTCGAGAGTAGGGTTCCCTAAAGAAATTATCTCTGATAGGGGGACTCAATTTACAGCGGAGGTCACCCAGCAGTTATGGAAACTATGTGGCAATTAAGCCAATCGTTAACTGCTTACCATCCCCAATCCAACGGATTATGTGAGAGGTTCAACGGTACCCTAAAACAGATGCTCCGTACATTTGGAGAGACCCATAAGGACTGGGAACGGTTTCTTCCCCATCTGTTGTTTGCATATAGGGAAGCACCCCGAGAATCTACCGGCTTCTCCCCGTTTGAGCTGTTGTTTGGGAGAATGGTACGGGGACAGTTGGACCTAATCCGGGAACATTGGGAGGGGGAAAGTAGCGCAGATGGGACCCCGATTGTACCATATGTGCTGGCGTTCAGGGATCGCCTGGAGGAATTGACCCAAGCAGTGCGCACTAACCTCCAGGCCGCCCAACAATGACAGCGCCGCTGGTATGACAAGGGGGCCAGAGACCGTAGTTTTCAAGTGGGGCAGAAGGTGCTGATTCTCAAACCTGTCCGCACAGACAAACTACAGGCCATCTGGCATGGGTAGAGCAGAGATGCGATACCACCTATGTGATCGGCCTATGCTCCGGGGTAGGGAAGCGACGCATGCTCCATGTGAACATGCTCAAACCCTACCACGAGAGAACCGAGGACGTGGCTGCCATATGCATCCCCGCCTCGGAAGATCAGGAGAACCTACCTCTCCCGGATCTGTTAGAACAGGAAGAGCAGAAGGAGCCCTCCCAGGGGGTTCAACTGGGGGAGCGGCTAAGTCCTCAAGAGCGCACCCAGGTACAAGAGCTAATCGCAGCAAAGGGCGCCACCTTCTTTAACTTACCTGGGTACACTCCACTGGCCACCCACCGAGTAGAAACCCCCGGGACAGCTCCCCATGCGGCAGACCCCATATCAGATTCCCGAATCCGTACGGGAGCATATGAGGAAAGAAATTGAGGAGATGTTGCAGTTAGGGGTTATCGAGCACTCCGATAGCCCCTGGGCATCGCCGGTAGTCCTGGTTCCCAAAAAGGATGGTACGACCCGGTTTTGTGTGGACTACCGGAGGCTGAACAACAAAACAGTGTCAGACGCCTACCCGATGCCCCGGATAGACGAACTGCTAGATAAGATGGCCAGAGGCCAGTATCTCACAACCTTTGTAAGGGATACTGGCAAATTCCACTAGCCGAGGATGCCATCCCCAAGTCAGCGTTCGTCAACCCGTTTGGCTTGTACCAATTCAGAGTCATGCCATTCGGGATGAAGAACGCCCCCGCAACATTCCAGCGGATGGTAGATCGGCTACTGGACGGCTTCCAGGATTATGCATGTGCATACCTGGACGATATTGCCATCTATAGCCAGACATGGGAAGATCATCTACGACACATAGGGGCCGTAATAGATCGGATTGGAGAGGCAGGGCTCACCTTAAAACCTAGCAAGTGCCACATAGGGATGGCGGAGGTGCAATACTTAGGCCACCGAGTAGGAAGTGGGCAACAAAAGCCTGAGCCCGCCAAGATTGAAGCCGTAGCTAAATGGCCCACCCCTAGGACTAAAACTCAAGTCCTCGCCTTCTTAGGTACCGCAGGGTACTATAGGAAGTTTGTGCCCAATTACAGTGCCCTGGCCAAACCCCTGACAGACCTGACGCGGAAGAACCTTCCCAGACAAGTTATCTGGGCCCCAGAGTGTGAACAGGCATTTAACCAACTTAAGACGGCGCTGACGAATGCTCCTGTACTTGCTGCTCCTGATCCAACTAAACGTTTTCTTGTCCACACAGACACCTCAATGTTTGGATTGGGAGCAGTACTGAGCCAGGTGGGAGCAGATGGCGGAGAACACCCCGTAGCATATTTGAGCAGAAAATTATTACCCCAAGAGGTAAGCTACGCCGCCGTAGAAAAAGAATGCCTAGCCGTGGTGTGGGCCCTGAAAAAGTTGCAACTCTACCTCTACGGACAACCCTTTTCTTTGCTCACAGATCACAATCCGTAGGTGTGGCTAAACCGTGTGGCTGGGGACAACGCTAGGCTGCTGCGCTGGAGTTTGGCGCTGCAGCCATTTGACTTTACAATTCATTATCGCCCCGGAAAACAAAACGGTAACGCTGACGGGTTATCTCGACAAACAGACTTAGAAAAGTGATCTGTGAGCCCTCCTCCAGACATCCCCAAGCCGATTCGTTGGAATCAGACTGTGTATGCTGGCTTGGTTCTGGGGGAGCATTGTGGCAAATCCTGCTACTTCTTATACAGACTTCTATTCAGGCACACAAAACTCTGGACTATTCGGTTATTAGAGGTGCAGAAACAGAGAAAAGACTCCTGAATGGACAATATGGCACTTTCATATGAATGCCCGGAAACTACCGAACGAGGAGACCACCCTGATGGGGTCATGTGTCCCCCATTAACTGCTCGATACATTGTTGCAAAGTGGGTTAAGTGCGAACGTGTGTGTGGCCACCATTTCGTATACCGAACACGTGGCGGCGGCCATCTTACGCACGAACAGCGGTACTTGGTTGTCGTACGCCTGGAACTCTAATCGGGCATTCGACTAACCGAGTGCCGCTAAGACCTCCAGCATGCCCAAAACCCACAAACGGAACACACGAACCCCTCAGCGTTCGGTAGTTAGAATCCCACGGAAGAGGGGATTCTTTCGAACTATACCAGAGACTTGGATGCCACTGCCTTTCGGGACTTTTTGTTCGTCAGACAGGGCCAGAATTCATGGAACTGTTTTCGGCTACTGTGCCCGTGCGGTCGGTCAAATCTTTCACCGGTTATAACTCCCAAACCCCTGGTCCGATATGGGTGAATTTTAAGTATGTTGCTCACCAAGATCAGGGCTACCAGGGGACCCCTTATTTGACTCTGTATTCCATGTCTTTGGGGGTGATCCAAAATATGGGGAAAACTGTATACATTTTAATTATGTTAACGCTTAATCTAAGGGGAGGAGAGGTAGGGGAGGTGACTATTGTGTGATTGGTTACTGTAGTAATTATGAAAGTTACCTCCCTTGCATGGGAGAAATGCATAAAAGCAGATCTGTGAATAAAGCCTTCAGTTGACTCCCAGAACTGTGTTTCGTCCGGTTACTGGGGGGATTTGGGATATCGCTTTCTTTTCCGCGCTGACTGTGGATTATTGAGTGTACCAGCGGAATTCGTGGATTTAATACTGCCGATCCGCTACAATGACTATCCTCCGTAAGGTCTTATACTGCATTAGAACCATTCCCTTGACAGTCCCTTTATCCTTTTTCAAGAAAGTCTATTCTGATTTGCCTAAATTCATTTGGAAAAACAAATTATGTAGATTTCAACTGACAGTATTACAGGCATTGACGAATTGTGAAAACCTGGGGGTGCCAGACTTAAAAAAATAAATAAATCTGTATTCCAATAAAACAGAATGGTTAGGGATGAACACTGACTAATTATATCCACATTCAATTAAAGATTTAATTTGGCTCCCTATTTCAAAAAGACCTAAAATATCTGAAATGTTTCCATCAACAAAAATGTCATTAAAAGCATTTGACAGATTGTTTGAAACTATAAAGCCCAACTCAAATAGATCCAGAGCTATGCTGCTTTCTATTTCATAATATTACTTACCACAATTAGCATTCAAAATGAATTTAGATTATTAATGGCTTTTTTAAAATAATTCCCTTATGTCGTTTGAACAATTAAAAACAAAGTATGATTTGGATGATGATATGGTTCCCCAGTTCTCTACAATTTCTAAGACATTACAAGAACAATTCGGCATACCCAATTTAGACCACACATTAGAAAAATTAAACACTTCGGACCTAGAAAAAAGTATTTATTTAACCCAAATTTGAGGTGCACAATTTATTTATGTTATATTTAATTATTTTCAGTTAATCAATGCAAACCTGACTTTATGTTAACCTGGGAAACCCAACTGGAAAATTCTTCAACTCAGCTATTTTCCACCTCTGTTATTCTGCCCTAAATTTTACAACTGCCTTGTCAAAGCTCATATAATTATTTTTAGCAAAGGTAAAGTTTAAGTTTCTACAGTTCAGAAAACAAAATTATATGGTATATATCTGCTTTAAGTAGCCCTTTCTTACCTTCTTCCTTTTCCTTTGTTTGGTCTTAGCTGAATCCTGCCCGAGGCCTCCATTTCCAAGAGCCTGAATCTTGCCCAGGTGAGGTGCCCCAGATGATGGAGGAGTTGGAGTAGCTGGTGGTGTATTTTCTGGTGTGTCAGGATTACTCTTCAAGGATGGTGCTTGAACAAGTGACTTTCAATAGAATGAACATGGAATTAAGAAAATGTCTATATAACAATTTTTCACAAACTCTCCTGGTTTAAAATTCAACTATCATGTTTAATGTTCCAGCACCCCAGTCATTACTCTAACCTTCTCTTCTACAGAAGTCTCCAACCATGTGTACGTTGATTTTATACATATAGTATCTCCAATTTTCTTCTACAGACCCTGTTATTTTCTTTCCTAACTTTCATCCGTACATGTTGCCCTCAGTTGCTTTGTTGCTTCATTTTTTTCACAACTTAACATCTGTCACATTTTCTGAATCCGACAATCTGTCCTTCTACCTGTGTCCTGTATAAAAGCCTTTAACTCTGTCCTTTTTTCGCCCCATATCTTAGCTTCCATATTTATATTTCCTTACACTTTAGTAGTATATTTTTTCACCCAACATTTAGCCAACCTTGTAATTTTCATAATAACATAACGTAACCATGTTAGGTGTTTTTACCTCAGGAGGGTTTCGATTTTGGGTAAGGGTTACGGATATTGCGTGTGTGAAGGGGTCACATGTCTTTGGAGCCATATCTTGCTTTACCAAAAGTGCCAGATCAACTAACTATAAACAGAAACAAAAATATTCACAAGACATCATTACCTGACTAGGTAAAATGGAATATAAAAAAATTATGTTTAGGATTACACACACACAAAAAAATACTAAGTGCATGCATATCAGTACATACAAAAAAAATAATGGAGGATTGACATGGGCTTTGGACTGGTCTCTGGTTCAAAATGTTGATGAAATGTCAAATATATATACTGATCTAAGATTGCCAAGTGTCCTTGTAAAATGCATGTTACAAAAGGCACTGAGCTCCTAAAACTAGTTCCCATGTTCCTTGGCTAGAGGGACAAACTCAGTACCACCGACAATGGCCTCAATTTAGTATTGTTGAATAAGCTTTTCAGATAAATTGATATTTTTGGATACACTTTTAAAATCTTAATCTTTTTTAAATTTTTTATTTTTGCAGTGCATATGAGGGTAACATACAAGCCTGCGGTACCCCAAAGGCAGTCCGCATGCATATTTCAGCACAATGAGAACAGAACAATAAGAACAGTGGGGTATGCAGTGGCGTACTAAGGGGGGGCGGGCCGCCCCGGGTGCCAGCAGGGTGGGGGGTGCCATGACCAGCCCCGCCGCCCCCCCCATGCTGCAGCCGCCCGAGCGCTCTGTAGAGAGCCTCAGGCGGCTGCAGCTTTGCCCGGGCGGTGCGTCCATGAGGGCGGACCGCACCGCCCGGGCGCAACCTGAGGAGAAGGGCTGACAGGAGGGAAGCGCTCAGCGCTCCCTCCTGTCACTCCCTCTTTAGTAGCGTGGCCGAGCCCTGTATAGTCGGCGGGTACAGAGAAAGGAGAGAAGGGGGGGGTGAGAAAGAGGAGAGGGGGGAGGAAAGAGGAGAAGAGGGGGTAAGAAAGAGGAGAAGGGGGAGAGAAAGGAAGAGGTGTGAGAAAGGAAGAGGGGGGTGAGAAAGAGGAGAAGGGGTGAGAAAGGAAGAGGGGGATGAGAAAGAGGAGAAGGGGTGGAGAAGAGGAGGAAGAGGGGGTGAGAAAGTTATGAGTGGGGTGTATCAATTTGGTGTGGTGTATCACCTTATACTAATTATGGGATGTACACCAAGTGAGTACACTATAGGGGTGTATAGGCCTCGGAATTATGGGGGAGTATTAATTATGGGGGTGGTGTATATTAATTATAGGGGGTGTATATTAATTATGGGGTATGGATTAATTATGGGGGAGTATTAATTATGGGGGTGGTGTATATTAATTATAGGGGTGAATTAATTATGGGGGTGTATTAATTATAGGGGTGAATTAATTATGGGGGGTGGATTAATTATGGGGGGTGGATTAATTATGGGGGATGTATTAATTATGGGGGTGTATTAATTATGGGGGGTGGATTAATTAAGGGGGGAATTAATTATGGGTAGTGGATTAATTAAGGGGAGGTGTATTAATTATGGGGGTGTATTAATTAAGTGGGGTGGATTAATTATGGGGGGTGGATTAATTAGTGTGGATTAATTATGGGGGGTGGATTAATTATGGGGGAGTGGATTAATTAAGGGGTGGATTAATTAGTGTGGATTAATTAAGGGTGTGTGTATCAATTAAGGGGGGTGGATTAATTAAGGGTGTGTGGATGAATTAGTGTGGATTAATTAAGGGGTATGGATTAATTAAGGGGTATGGTTTAATTAAGGAGTGTGGATTAATTAAAGAAAACCTTTAACATTTTTTACAGGTTTTTTTTTTTTTTTTTGGGTGGGGGTGGGGGTGGGACGCACAGGATCCGCCCCGGGTGCCAAATGCTCTAGGTACGCCCCTGGGGGTATGTCATAACAGTGCACTAATTTTATGTGTACAGGACACAGTAGTGTCGAGTATTATGCATGCTAGTTAGATATACCTATCATGAGTTTCTCAAGCTGAATGAAACCAGTAAGATAGCGCATCACACATTTAAGAATATATTCTTGTTATTGCTGTCATATGTGTCTATGTAAGTAAAAAACAGAGTAACACAAACTAGGTTCCACTCTTACATGAGAACAATTACCGAGTGACATATTTGAGTACCCGTATGCTTATGGTATGATATTTCGGTTGCGTGTTGAAAATCATAAAGTGAACAAGCTTTTAACGCATGGTAAAAAGAGAAGCATTAAACATAAAAGCAGCGTCAATAATAGAGATTGTGCTTCAGCGCTGAAGATGACCACCCCATGTTGGCCCTGTGTCATCCAGGCGAGAGTCCGTGTCAGCATGCAAGGCGACCCAACCCGTCAGTGTGCAGTGTGGGGTACTGTAATAAGGCAGAGTGCTTGGTGGCTGCAGCTATTCTTATAGTCCCGTATGGTGGCAGTGTATGAGGATCAAAGTTCCCTTCTCGGGTCATTTGCAGTCCAGCCGAGTGCCTGTCTTGAGCATGTGAAAAGTCCCAGAATGGTGGCTGTAAGTGGGTGGACCGTCTGTTTCAGGCCCCCAGGGGAGCTGGGCGGTGTGGCAGGGTAGTCCAAGGCTTTATAGTGTTTCCCTTCTTCGGGGTCAGTACCCACCGGTGTGTTGGGCTTTGATGCTACTCCTCCCTAGCTTGTGGGAGCTTGGCGTTTACTTGCCGGTTCCCTCTCTTATATGGTCGGTAATCCGCCTGTGTGGGAGCAGGAGAGGAGGGTACGTCCGGCGGCTCACTCGTCCGAGTTGCCATGCGGTCTCCGCCATCTTGGGAGTGGGCTCTCGTCGGTGTTGTGGCGCTTCGATGGTTCACAGGATGGGGACCGGGATCACCCCCGCTGGCCCACAGGGAGGGGAACAGGGCCAGACCCGCCTAGCTTCGCGTTTCTGCCTTACCGCTGGTGGGCAGGATAGCTGGGCAGCGGCCGTCCACCCAACTCACCGCCCAAGCGGTCTCCATCATGTGCACCTAGGATCGCCCTACCGAGGGACTAGAACCTCGCAGCAAGCCTCTCCTCGGGACCAGGGTTGCCTCTTGCACTGGGGTACAGCTTTCAGTTTTCCAGTAAATATTTTGCCGGTTTTTAGGGCTGAAAACTGGAGGAGTCTTCAGGAGCTACTCCACTGTGCGTCCGCTCAGCATGGTGGTCTGGCCCCGCCCCCTTATTTATTTATTTTTTTATATGGGATATCGTTTTTGATATTTTAAGATTTAGCAAAAATGATTTTAAAAGTTTACAAAAAAATATGCAATCATTTGAAAAGCGTATCAAAAAATTTTTAATCAAGATCGTGTCTGATATGCTGAAATACAATTTTGTTCTAACTTAGTAGCTATTAGGATAAAAACATGAGATTCTCGTATAGAATGTTCACTTAAAGAACCACTTCTGATTAGAAGCAGATAACTCACTGCTGACTTTTTGTTTTGTTGAATTTAAAAGACTTGTCAATAGGACAAATTTTTACTAATCAGCAACCTGGACTTTTTTGAATGAATATGATCGCATGTGTACTGTCAGTTCAGGGAGAAGGTTACTGTAGATGAATTATGTATGTGGTAGAAGTTATCTCTAGTAGGCTTGCATCCGTTTTTCAACCTTTATTAAGACAAAATAGTACTTACCTGAGCCACAGTCTCGTAGGCCAAGTAGGCTAAAATCTCCATAGCTACGGCGTTTGGTTTAATTTCCATGCTGCTGCAGTCCAGCCAGTCTCGAAACTTGGAAGCTTTTTTACCTGGTGATAAAAGGCCAGGAACATTCAGATTTTCTTTGTGAATTGTTGCAGCAAAGAAACATGTCAGCATACCTATGTTTCACGATTCAACTTTAAGGCTAAGTTATCATGGTTCATTTATCTGAACATTTTTCTTAATAGTGATTTAATTTCTAAGCCAACAGAGGTGCTTTGAAACCACTGTGTTTATTGCTTCATTTAATATTTACCTATGCAGTTACTGTTAGACTAATAAGATATGGCATGTAATCTTTGATGTCAATCTTTATTTACAGAGATACATGTGGCATACAGACTAAAATAAATAGAAAATACCACAATATTTAAAAAATAAAAATAAAAAAAACTTACAAGAGCGATAACATTGTTTTGTAAAACTTCTCATCTTTGATTGCTGACTGTGTCTTTTGATGGTACATAAAAAGGTATGAGTGCAGTATCAGTGGATCAGTGTGGATTCACATCATTTTCAAATCTCGCATTAGCAAGTGCCAACAGAAAGCCAGATTAAAACAAGTTTAAGCCTTTGCTGTAAATCTGCTAGTATCTGCAGCATGTATCAATATATATGTATACTAAAGGAACATTTTATAGTCATGTAGGTGTGAATTGCCCTATTCATTTTAATTGGGTGCTAAAACAAGTGCTGAGCTTTGGTCACGTAGCTCCTGCATCATTAAATCAGTAACCGCAGGTAGAACAAAGCCTATTGTCATAGGACATTTAATTGGCAGGATAGCCCGTGCTTGGGCTCAATACAATGAATAGGAATAGCACAGTACAATTGAATGTAATGGAATTATCATGAGATACTGAGTAATCCAAACATTTCAACATTTAAAATGCTCACAATGCTATAAAACTGTAAGCAATGATGTGAAAGAAATAAAGGCAACCATTATACTACAGTGCTAGAGTACCTATTTAGGCGTCCGTCACACCTCAGCTTGGAGATAAAAGGTATTTTACTCATCTTTTCTCCCATCCTGTGATGGTCTGGCTGCAGCTGGCCCCACCTACATAGGAAAGCATTGGGAGGCTATTTTGCATGCGTGGCAAAACGCTGCGTCAATCAGCATCTCATCATAGAGATGCATTGAATCATGCAGTGTGGAGACGCTGAACGCAGGTACTGCACACTGTGCAGCACTGACCCAGGAAGCACCTCTAGGGGCAGTCTGAGTGACTGTCACTAGAGGTGTTACTAGGCAGTAATGTAAACACTGCCTTTTCTTTGAAAAGGCAGTGTTAACATTAAAAAGCCTCCAGGGACAGGCTGTACATGCCTACATTAGGCTGCTATGGTGACTATAATGTCTCTTCAATATGGCACTAAAGGTCAGAAATTAGGATATGTAAAATACATCTGTTCACATGCCCATGAGGTTAGCCATACATCGAGGATGTATAGCTACCTCCGGCGATGGTCCGATCAAATGCTTCTCATAGAGGAATGTTGGGGACCTGATTCAAATGTCCAGCTAGTACCGCACATTCCATGTTTCTCTTAGGAAAGCATGGAATCCAACACTTTCCTATGAAAAGGCAACATTAATGTGAGTTTTACTCCGTCAGTGTAGAGGAAGCACCTCTAGTGGCAGTCAGTATAACGTATGTTTAACCATTCAGGGTGGCTTTATGCACTGCATCCAGACCACTTCATTGAGATTACTTATTTTATCAATTTTCATAAGTTTATATGAGTTGACCTGTTTCTTAGCAAAATAATTAAAGACTGATTAAAATAGTGGATTTGCGAGGGACAAAACGGTCTCACTTATTGTCTCAATTAGTAGTTGGGGAAAGATTTTGTTGCTCATTTTTTCCGTATGTGAAAATGTTAGACAAACAGAATACATGCACCTTATATTTGTACACCAGCAATTTATCTGTGGGTATGGGTCTATGGAAAGAAAAGGAAGGCGGCTCTGAAATGCTGCCTCTGACAAATGACTATAGGAAATGGAGAGAAAATTAAATTTTCCATAAGAAACACATTCATAAATTAGAAATGTGTGCTAAAAAAGAGAACTGGAACGCAAAGGCTGTCTGGCAATTTATTTTCCACGAATGCATTGTGGATGTCACAATCTTGGTTGATTTATTTCATTTTAAATGTCTTTACCTCACTAGAGACTTCACGGATTATACACGCAACCACTTAGGATGACAAGGAATTAAAACCGATGGCACTATTCAACTATGGCAACAACAAAAAACAGCCACGAATGTTAAAGCACTGAGGACTCTGATCATCATTTGTGAATTTGTAAATCAAAGCTCATGTTTTACAAGGCAGAGATACCCATTAGGCACAGTGAACAAGGGGTCCATGGTAGGATTATATTTTGGGGAACTGTCGGATCATGCAAATAAGATAAATACAGGGGGAGGAGACACCCACTGAAATGATAAATACAAACAAACAACGTAATACCTTGTCTACAATATGTTTCCACCTAAGTGGTCTTTTCTGTTGACAAAATCTCCCTTTACTCTAGTAATTATCAACAGCTTTAAATGTCCAGGAGAACAATCAAATATATGTTTACTTACGACCAAATATCCATTCTGTCAATGTATTATTAAACCAAAAATGTATACTTCCTTTAACTTCATACATTTTGTCTGTACACATTTAGACGGTGCTAGTCCCTTCTTACATGCACACCCAGTCATGATGTGCCTGATTATTGCATATTACATCTTAAATACAGAATAAGGGAACACAACCATAGCCTATGATTTGTAATAACTCTCATTTTATATAACTGGCTTGCCTTTAGGAAAAAATGAATGAACAGATCATAATCAAATAGTTAATGACTATATTTAAAAGAAGAAAAACTACCACAACAAGAGGACATAGTCTTAAATTAGAGGGACAAAGGTTTAAAAATAATATCAGGAAGTATTACTTTACTGAGAGGGTAGTGGATGCATGGAATAGCCTTCCAGCTGAAGTGGTAGAGGTTAACACAGTAAAGGAGTTTAAGCATGCATGGGATAGGCATAAGGCTATCCTAACTATAAGATAAGGCTAGGGACTAATGAAAGTTTTTAGAAAATTGGGCAGACTAGATGGGCCAAATGGTTCTTATCTGCCGTCACATTCTATGTTTCTATGTTTCTATGACTAATACATATCCGTGTACAAAACATATATTAAAATATAATTTTTAAAAAGCAGAGAAATTAAAAAAAAACTTTGATGCGATGTACTTCACAGTCCAATGCGGTAACTGTGGTCGAGCTGAAAGTTTGGTTCCGGTGTTATAACAAAAGCAAAATGTTAACAAGGCACTATGGATCCCTGCTTTTGCACAGTGGTCAAGTAGGTGGCAACGTTTGACTTAATGCGCTACAATTACACATGTTTCCCTTGGGATAGTGGCCGCCATGCGGTAAGATGGACATGCAACACAGACCACAGACTCCGCCTGTCTTTGGCATTGTTTCTGTATGACAGAAGTTGCTCCATCGGGGAATTTCCGAGCTGCTCTTGGTTTATTACTCATTGAAGGAGCCTGCTTCGCCATTACTGTACAACCCGCAATTTTTTATTTTTTTTGTTTTAAACCCACATGTACATTTACATGAAACGGGTTTCCACATGAAACATTTTCATTTTGATATTATTGGCTTTCCCTGATTCAGCAGTTTTCTTACTTTGGCTTTTTTTTTTTCTATACTTTATTTACATTTCTGCTGGAGCCTTGATTATAATTTTCAGGTTTAAAAATGGCTTTATCACAAACCTTTCATTTACTGGAATCCGAAGTACCAGTCACTTAATGTCTTGCAGATGCACCCAGCTAAATTGGAACGGAGCTGGTAGGAGGTTGAACCAAATTTAGACGAGAGATTCTTCAAAAACATGTTTTCATTTTTTATCTTCTGAGACTCACATAAAACTCTCTAAATAACCTATTTTAATCATTGCTAATTTGAGGATAATAATGGCAAAGGCTATTAAAGGCCCCATTGTGTGAATTAAATGACACAGTCATGTGATAATTACTAAATTACTTCTTTTCATTCTTTTCCTCTTGATTTGACCTTCAATAATAGTTTAGTCATATTTTGCTGGATGGTTAGAGCTTTTTTTTAAACATTTTGAGGGAGGGTGGTGTGATTGCAAATCATATTAAATAAAGAGTCATAATTTATTTCTAGGAATCGAGGTGACAATTCTAGTAAATTTCAATTCCATCATCAGCTTAGTAGTAAACTTAACACCCTCCCCCAGAACGGTTTCAATTTAAACCAGTCTCTTAGCTGAGCATGATGCTTCTGAGGATAAAAGTGATCTAAGGACAGTGACATAAGGTTTTATTTACATGCTTGAAAGAGAAATTTCACTTTTAATAAAATGCAATTTCACTAAATTAGAATAAGAGCAAGAGAGAGATCCGGGTATATTTAAATTGAGTCTGTCATTTTAAAAGTCTATAATTGGTGTATGTGTTTATACTCTTTATATTGATGCCAGGCTGAGAAAAACTATTAGAATTTTTATTTTTTTGGAAGCAGGTTCCACAATGTGTGTTTAAAGCAGTTCTAATGTCCTGGCTTCTGGAATAAATATCAGTCCAAACAGAGCCCATGATGAAGATATTTGTGTATAATGTAATGCCCATTAACCCCTCAACTGCCAATCCCATGACAGAAATTTAACAGATTATAAAAATTAATAATAAAATGCATTGTTATACCATTGGCTTAACTGTGTCTCTGCAGAAGCTGGTCATCAGACCACCAAGGAGTACTGGAGCCCGGCAGGGACCGAGGTCAGGGGGCAAACCATTGCAAAACGTTTCCCCCCACTATCGGGAAACAGAGCCAGGGTACGGCTGGCACCATAACCACTACAGAGGACTTTGATTTTGTATTTAGGGTACCTTCAGAAAAATGACAAGGCTCAAAATTTCCACTTGCCCACCAGTCATTGGCAAGTGGAAATTCAGCTCTGGCAAGTGTGCCTTGAACCATCCTTAACTATCTGTGAGTATTTCCCAGGGCTGTTTGAAAGTTTACTAAAACAGTGGAAGCCCTACACGTCCAGCGTCCTTTTCACCAAACTCACCAATAAGTCACTGTAACAGTGCCTGGTTGGGAAAACTTGTTGGGATTGCGCCAGGATTGCATGACTTCCCAACACTGCATGACTTAAACAAAAGGTAGACCTACAGCAGCGTGAGGCTCTGCAGATATACGCACCAACATGTATACACACATATACACAAACTGGTACAAAAAGCTACTTACAGAAACTCAGCTGTCGACTCTCACTGAATTCTGCATACTGGGTGGAATCCATCATTCGGGTTTGTTTTTCTGCTCTCTGTATATTAAAAGAAAAAAATAAATAAATAAATATTAATATACAGAATTACATTTCTGGAACTAGTTTACTTGTCTCAAAGCTGTGATTTCCCAGGTATGGGCCAAAGAAACTCGAGAATCGACTTTTCTGTGCATAACACATATTTAACTCATCCCTCTAAACCTGGGTCACACTACTCATAAACAGCATCTTAGAATCCAATAAACAAAATTCACACTGTTGGCTTGCTGTGGGAATTATTGTGTGATGGTTCTTCCTTTACATAGGGACATAATAAGCATAAATCAGAATGGTTTGTTTAAGGAAAGGTCCTCGGACTTACCATAGGCTGGGTATTAAGTGCTGTAAAGTCACCTGTAAGGGCATTTCCCCATTAGTAAAGCTTTTCACTTCAGAGACTTCAACAGGTCCTTGCAAGGTAGACTATCGCCATGTAGAGGCAGCATATATCCCCAGTAGGAGTGATACAGTATAATTAAAGCTAGTCCAGGTGGCTCCCAAGCTGCCACTAACAAATCATGTGATCCACCTCTAACGAATACAGGATAAGCAGATGCCCGATCTCCAGGTTATTTGTGTAGATGTTAACATAGGCTGTCCAAGTTGTTGCCCAAACCCTGGCTACTTAGAGAATCAATGAATACAGATACCTCTCTAGCATGATAAATAATAACAAAACATTAAAATAATAAATATGGTCCCATCATCTTTGGAGGGGTTGGTTTTCCACAACTGTTAATAAACACCACACTTCCTTTATTTTTAATATATTATGGAAACAACACATTAAAAACATATGCAAACATAAATAAATGAAATATATATATCATATATCCACCTCTGAGTATCCCTCATTTTGAGCAAATATCCAGGATCTGCACCTTCCACATCTATTAAGCCCATGAAATATGTGAAATCTATGTTCGAGTCTTGGTCTTACCATAGTTGTCGATTATAGCTCTATATGTGACCCATAAAACCTGTAATATTTATTTGAGTTCTTATTACAGCTGCACGTTGATCAACAGACAAAATTACACGTCATATCATTCATCAAAACCATGAAGTCTCTTGTGCAAATTAAAAGAACCTGCCCACTTTTATAGGTAACTTCACACATGGTTTTACATGAATGAAACTACTCACGAATGGTTCTGCTGCACATGTTCATAGGTTCTGTTTAAATCCCTCTCAGAAATATACGTATCTCATGTACACCTGTCATGCATTGGTATATGGGCAATGTAGAGCCATATTGCTTTTCTTAGAAATGGCAAAAAACAGGGAGGAACAGGAAAGAGTCGACATCACTGACAAATCAAGCAATAGAAACAGGCTTTCTAAAGAAATCCTGGGTGGAATTTGCAAACCATTCAGACCTGTGACAATTTGTAGAGGCGCTTATTTGTATCTGTCCTGCTCAGTTCATCAATCAGTTCTTCAGTCTGTCTTGCCTCTGCAGTCTGATTGGATGGATGTATATATAATTTATACTATACTCCTAAAAGTTCTTTTATAGTTATTTCCCCATATAACTCCTCTTGAGTCTTTCTATAGGTACTAAAAGAATAGCTAGATATTGCGTGATATAAAATGTTTTTAATGTCTTGGAAAAAGAATATAGAAATAAAAAATAATAAAAAAAAAATTATAAAATGTAAAAGAAAAAAAAAAAGAAACTTTCTTTTGCTTTGAAATATTGAATTTGTCCAAGCATTGTCACTGACCCCCCAAAGCACATAAAGTGTTAAAGAGCACAATGTGTTCTAGAATTTCACAAGCCGAGGAAGCTTTGCTGGTGGTATAATTATTCTCAATCTCCTCCGCCTCTCATAATTTTATTTCTTCTTTGATTTAGGATATAGCAATGTTTTCCTGTGGGTTTTATTTGGAAATAGATCACATGGCACATTATTCCGTAACAGACTGTAACATCTTCTGACTAATACTCATATCCAGAATTCGCAGTTCCATACGACAAACATCACTGTGAAAAAACCTGGAGCTGGGTTATCCATTTACAGTGGGAACTGGCTCTCGATTGTTCCGTTTTCTAACAGTGCATACAATAACTACAAGCATGCTACCACAGAAGTGAGTACACGTTTTTACTTTGAATGGCAACTGGGAAGCTAAATAGCCTTAATTGGCCCAGACAGCAGTCCACGTACAAATATTCACTGTGTATGTAGGCAGGACTGACAGATCAAACAGACCACTCGTCAAGGACAAGTAGAAAATTAAGAAGGGGTTCAAGCATCTGATACTTCAGACAGTATTGAAGGATTGCCTAAATGCAGACTTTTTTGAACCTCAGTGTTCACAACTCAATTCTCCACTGATCTGACCTCACACCCCCTTATTGTTTTCCCCGCCATTGTAACCATCACCATGAACTCCACATTTCTTTCCCTCCAACATTCGGTAATATCACTTATATTACACCTGTTTGAAAGGTTACATGTGCCTTTTTAATTATAGTATAACGCTCTGATCTAAGTGGATTCCATTTAATTTTGTTTCAATACTGTGAGGTTACACTGTTTCAAATGCTATGTGTTCATTCATAGCTGTATCATTATAATAGTTACTAAACAGAATGCAGATATTTTGGTATTAAATTATCCACACTGCCAGCGAGACACTTTCTAGAGTAAGACGCCCTCTCTGCTGGGTAAAGAAAGAAACTTTCATCTTTCTCAGAAACTAATGTATCGTTTTCTTGTAGACGGTTTTAACAATAATCGATACCTCTGATATACAGAGTCCATCTATATCACACCAAGCCAATCTCTTTCCCTATCGATGTCTAAAACCATCCAGTTGTCCTTCAGTGTGTAATTAAGTTAATGTATCCATGCCAGTGTGTTATTATATATGTTTATCGCTATCAGGTAATATCCGTTTTCTGCAATATCATTTGTAATGTGGAGAGCCAGGATTCAACAATACTTACACTTGCTGCCTGTTATAAATTGTTTTCGGAAAACTTCCTGGATTCCACAAACTCTGCTAAATGTTTATGATAATATCAACGACTATTTTGCCAGCTCCCCTCCCTGATATTAGTACTGGTCTTTAAAAATACACTTTTGTTTGCAGACCAGTGACTAAAGGAAAAGCTTACATTGACAAATGTGTCTGTCCTGCCCCTGCAATCAGTACATCAGTCTGTCCTGTCCCAGCAATCTGATTGGATGGATATACCATTTCTACTATACTTAACAAATCTAATCAAGTTCCTGTATTGTTATCCGCCACAGACATCCTCTTGAGCTTAAATGTTTTTATTCTGCGTGTCCTTTCTATAAGTGCCTAAATATTGTGTGATAAAAAAAAATACACTCTCAAAATCTTGGAAAAATACAGAAAAAAAAATTATTATAAAAAATAAATAAATCATAAAGTAAAAGAATTTTTCAAATATGGAATGCTTTCAAGCATTGTCATTGACCCCCCAGAGCATTTAAAGTGGTAAAAGAGCAGAATGTTCCTAGGATTTGTGTGCATTCCAGAATTTCACAAGCTAATAAACCTCTCTGCCTGTGGTAGATTTCTTCTGTATCTCCTCTGCCTCTCATGATTTTATTTTTAACTTTAATTTAAGATACAGCAAGGTTTAAATGTATGCTCCATGCTGTACTTATGCCATTAATATATATATACACATACACACACACACATATATAAAAATCAGAGTTATTCACTAAAGAGAGATTTCAGTGTGAATTTCAAATGTAAGGACAACATAGCTAAACTGGAAGCATAAATTAGAGAATTTTACCAGTTTTTACAGTTTGCCCATATGAACCTTAAATTTGAAATTCACTTTGAATTCTCACTTTATTGAATAATCCTTTATGTGTATTTTCCAAGCTCTGCGTATGATATATACACTCTCAAAGCTTAGAGATCATTCTCAATATAAGATCCCCAAAACTAGCAAGTCGGTTTCTAATGAACTCCATAGCATGGGCACCATTTATTCAAAAGGAACTTATTTATAAAGGATGCACCCCCCATAAAAATAAAAAAACCAAATCCTTAATACATGCACTTCCACTCAAAATAAAGGCTTCAAAATACAAGTATTTCAAAATAGTAATGAAAGCAACAAAAAATTAAGTAATTCTCAAAAACACAAAATTACATAGGGGCATATCCCCAGTGCATGCCCCTCACATTAGTCAAATTAACTAACTTGTCTAATACATGCTCCCCCAATCAAAGGAACCAATCAAGAAGTGTGCACCCCAATAAAAAAAATATATTCCAAATGCATGAAGCCCTTATCAATGAGTGCACTCTCGGGCAAACAATGAATGAATTTCAATAGCAAATATCCCAAAGGAACGCATCCCCAAAGACTACACCCTAAACCATTGTAACTGTGCTTTACTACCGGTAATCTTTTTCCATCCATGGTACCATCAAGCAATGCTAAGTGTTCCCTACATATGTTTCTCTATTTAGACCCTTATGATGTTTCCAACAAATTCACTGCCAAATTATTCTACATCAGCAGTTACTAATTTATTCTTCAAAGATAAATATTTGCTTTTGCTTAATTCTTAAAGCATGCATAATTTATGTCATATATTGTCTTTGAAGAGATGATACAACAGATCTTCATCCAAATGAAGTATTCCCATTGTAAAATGTAGTTATCTGTTTATTTACAACAGATTCCCAAACTTCCGCCATTAAAGAACACTGAACAATTCTTACAGTTATAAGATATTGGTTGAAAGAAGTATATTTTATACTTCTTACTCATGGTTCATTCACAATCATATGATTTGTGCAGAGTCATGTACGACCTCATTACAAGTCTGTCCACATATTATGGCCACCACTGCACTCCATGAGAGAGTAGCAAGGACCCCGATACCTGCTCCTCTGAACTAGCCGATCAGGGATGAAGGCAGCAAGAGATAGATTACATGTCAATGTGGAAGGGGAAAGCAAAACTGTGAGGAACTGAAATAAAAATTGATGTAGCGAAGACATAGAAGTTAAAGCAATAGGAAATGGCAAACAGGTAAGGGAAAGAGGAAAGAAGATATGAGAAAAAATAGGAAGGGAAATAAGAGTGTGAGTAGAGTAGATAAACTAAGTGAAATGCTGCAGGATAGTGCTTGCCTTCTTGTTGATTGATGGATCACATATAGCTACTGGGAAAGGCTGGAATTCTACCATCACTCCATCTCCATTATCTTCACTTAGTGACAATCTTCCATATCTGCAATCCTCTATTCTATTCTTTTTTTTTGCAGTGCTACACGTAAGACATGAGATACAAGAGACCATCATATTGTAATAGTAGACAAGAAGAGTCATATATGGCAAAGACCAAGCACTATTTTAAAATTGAAAACAACATATCTTCAAACTAGGTAGATCTGAGAGGTCAATGTCATGTTGAATGCTGAGTATATAAGGTCAGAGTCTCAGGAGTCCCCATAGGTAGGATAGAAAATATGTTTGCGACACTGACTTAAGGGAATAAGGGTGGAGTAGCATATAGATGAATATGGGTACATGATGATTCAACCCCGGTGTATTGGATTCAGAGTGGCTATGAGAGGCAGGTTTGGGACATGTGAGTAGGTCTCACTAGGAAGATTGTATAAAGGTGCGATCACCCATTAAAAATTATGGGGAGAGAGTAATGCCCCTTTATTAGTAGAAATTACCTTTAACCAAAGGGACAGTGGATGGGAGGGGGGCGGGAAAGTATCATTGTACCTATCAGGTCTGGGTGAAGCCTCCCTTTGACAACACTGTCAAAAATATATATTAAGCCCTAAGGCCAGGTTTAAGTTAGAACAAGAATCCATAAATAAAAATAAAAACAGTTGTGCAGAGAAAGAAAAGGTTGCAAAAGAAAACATTTGCACAACACAAGCCAAAACTGCAAATTGACAATGAACATTTGCAGAACAGGTCTAGAGTAGTGTTGTGTCCCAAGATAGTCAGGTTTCTGTGACCTGTCATCCCTTTCAGGATAAATGGGAAGATGTTAACGGGGTCCCAGGTATGCACATGAGCCCCTGTGGTCGGACTCTGGTTTCGGTCCATTAGTTCCAGAGATGCAAGAAAGGTTGGTGCCTCTGCCACCGAAGTGGGTGTGTGGGTGGTTCCGTTGTGGTTTGCCATTATGGTTCCTGGTGCTCCCCATCTGTAGTCTATCCCTGCATCTCTCAGTTTTGAGGTGACAGGCCATACAGTACTGCAACAAAGGAGTCCTGGACGAATGAAAAAGATGAGCCCTCGAAAGGCAGTGGAATTTTGCCCTTTCAGGCTGTCATGATTAGATTTTTATCTTGAAAAGGAATTCAGCAGAGGATAACGTCCCTGATCAAATCAGGTGGAGATATGGTTGAGCCTGTTATGCAGTAGACTACATCAATGCCTGTTTTTTGGCAACAAGATGAGGTAAGCTAGTTGTCAGCAGCCTCCAAATGTAGTACGGAAGCTCTTTGGCCGACATTGCAGCTAGAATGTTGCAAATGTTGAAATTTTTCAGCACTGTCAGTCCTCAATGGACATCATTTGGAGAGACAGGGTCATCTGATGAGTTTGAAGTTGTGTCACCGCAGCAAGTATAGCAGTGATTTTGGCTCAGAAATAGAAGATGTCTTCTTCAGATGCTCTTACACAGTCCGTGACCACTTAAATGTCAGCTTTGATGAGTGTTGGGCCAGCTGCCCATACTTTCTGGATGTCTGCCAGCAGGACCTTTAGGTAATTTTTAGTGGTGAGAGCAGAGCTGTCAAAAGGCACAGGAGGTGGATTGTGCCCGCTCTGAGGGACTGGCGCGGCGTCTGGCACCCTGTTCTCCAGCACAGTAGTTAACAAAGTTTATGCGGGACATTCCGCAGGAGACAGTCTGGGCTGCGTGGACCTTTGTAACATGGCCCCAATGTGCCTGCCATCAGCCGCAGTGTTTGGCCTCTGAAAGCAGCTTCCCATCCCCCCCCCGGAGCGGCCCCGCCAAGGATTGCTTCCATCCCCATGATTGTCTACTGGATCTCAGTTTATGTTGTTTAGGTGGTTGACAGTAAGACAACTAGTGATGCAGCACATCTCAGAGAAGCAGTATAACATAATGAGAGAGCTGGATGAGTTCAGGAAAAGGAGATATTCCTTGGGTTTTTGGTGAATCGTGAGAAGCTTCCAGAAGTGGCACCCGAACAGGTTGCTAGCAAGCTCCGCCCCTTTAATCCTCTATTCTTACTCAATGTCAATCTATCTTCAATCACCTATAATTAGTGACAAACTGCCCATGAACCTTTCTGGTATGTCATTGTCCCTGTTCCTCATCAACCCTACCCTAATTCTCTTCAATCCTTTTATGCCAGCCACAAAGTAACACTGGCTACAATACGCTAAATAGTTAAAAGTGGAGGAAACAGCCATGCATTGCATATCTAATTTTATTAATTAATATATACATTTTTTATAATCTTAATAAGCATTCAGCTACGGTAAGTCTGAAATAAATATTAAAGAGACAAAACAAATCCAATATTAAAACAAACCCCAAATTTTTTTTCAAACATTTACGAGAAAATACAAAACATACAAACTGGAAATGGTCACAGGCCGAAGGGAAATTTCTTAATCATTAAGGAAACTGTAAATTTCATTTTTCCATAGTTATGCACTGTTCATCCTAAGTCACAAGAAGACAGACTTAAAACATATTCAGTTCACCCTTTCAGAACCAGTGAGGTTGCGGATTTATAGCAAAATGAATGATGCCTGAATGAATCCGAAAAATCCCCAATGTTGACTGCTCTGCTGGGTGTCCGGTGGCCACGGCTTGTAGGGGAAGGTGAATTGTACTTACCCGAACCTGTCCCTCACAGCCGCCATGTTCTTCTTGCTGGTCCTCTTCAGAACAAAAACAGTGCATCTTATTTACACAGCCTGCTTTCTAAACAAATTTATTGTAGTTTAAAGGTCCATTACTTCAAGTATTGTTGCTGTGTATGCACATAGATATTGTACTTTTATTGCACTTTGGAGGTATGCATATAGAGCTTCAACAATGCCTTGTGCATAGTGACAGCCAGTCTGATATGCAACCTACAGAACAAGACCCATTCTTATGACCATCAAAAGTATCACTAATACATCACTGTCACAACCCCTCTGTGCCCTGACTCTCTGTTCTCAAACCTCGCAAAATAGAGAGAAGTGGGATATTCCACAGATCTCAGGATGAATGTGAAGATTCTCTGCATATCAGGGCAAAGGACCAAGTCTCATGGTTGCAAGGTGAGTGGGAATGCTCAAAGGGTTAGTGGATAGCTTCTACTGAACTTAGGGCATTTCTCAAGGTCTCAGAGAGAGTGGGCAGATTGTCAAGGTTACCGAGTTACCAATATTTTTGCTCAAGGTTAAAATGATTAATACAAACATTTTTAGGTTAAAAAATATTTCCTTAAAATAATTTCTGCTTTTACTTTAGTGACAGTTCTGATAAAAAAAAAAAAACATTAAGAAAAAAAGCTTAATTCTGTGCGAAAGTTTGTATTTTCGCAATGTTTTGATACAGTCAGTGTAGAATACATTTCCAAATATAAAACATGAAAGTAATCGTTTATAAATGTCCTTGAGTGAAGAGACTTCTCTAATGGTTCCGTTGAAAATGAATAATGGTTCTCCAAAACTGTCTTCAAGTGAATGCAATCACGTGTGGCAAAAAATGAGATAGCCCTCCAATAAAGGGAAAGACTGACCTTGCTGATATATACCACATCTCCACTGCAAGCAAAATAATGGTGGAAATCTAAACTGTAAACACAGGCTTGTTGTATCAACTAAATAGCAAAAATATGAAACTGCTCAATAATAAACCCCATAGACTAAACAAAGCTAATTATAAAACCTGCTAACTTCCTCATTTAAACACCCCAATGGCCAAGTATTTAGGTGAATAATAGTGTTTAGAAATAGTGAAGATCAATAAAGAGGGCGATTTATAGCAATATAGACAACAACAAAAAACAACAACAACAAAAACACACAAACACAGTGCCTTGGATGCTGGGATAAAATGCAATTAAAGGTACACTTCAGATTGGATTTACCCATTCATATTGGAATGGTAGTGGACTCTTCCATTCTGCCAACTCCATCCAAGCGCCATAATCTTCCCTGCCAGACTCCATGTATTTTACAACAGGGCTTGATAAAAAGACACTACGTACCTTGGGTTACTGTACAATAGCCCCTGCAGCCTGATGTAGGATGGCGGCAGTGAATGCTGGAATGTGAACTCATACAGTTGTAATCAAACGTACTCCCATTGAAAATGCATTTAAGATACATATTCAGTTGAATTTGGGGAAACAACTTGAAGCATTCATTGTTTTAAACTATTTTAATTGCTTTTATTTGATTTGTTCATTGCAAACAGCTGAACGTCTGTACATTTTGACAATAAACCTTGGGTTTGAATCATTTTGATTACAACTGTATATCTCTGTGATCCCTGCATAGCATTGAAGGGGGCTGAAACAGATTGTCTCCGCGACTTCCCTGCTCACCACTAGAAGCAGGGGATAATGTCACAAAGCTGGCAGACACAGTTTGTGTGATTGCGTTTGTAGGTAATTGTAACAGTTTCAGAGTGTGTGATACAGGTGATGTATATGTGTCAGAGTGTGTGTTAAGTCAGTATCACAGAGTGAGAATGTGTAAGGTAGTGTCAGAGTGGGAACCTGAGGTTGATTGACTAAACACTAATTTGTAGCAAATTGGAAAATGGCAAAAATAGTAACTGTATAAGTAAAGGCAGATAATTTTACCATATTTGGAAAAATGTTAAAAATCCTAACGTCTAAATGTTAAATTCAGTTTTCAGTTTATTACAATTCACTATTTAGTCTAGATCAAGGTTAGGCAACCTTTGGCACCCCAGATGTTATGGACTACAACCCCCATAATGCTCCTACATCCATAGTGCTGGCAAAACATCATGGGAGGTGTAGTCCAAAACATGAGTGCCAAAGTTGTCTATGCCTGGTCTATATACTGTTTTTGCTACCTGGGTTTCAATTCACTACAGGTTGCAGGGTTTTTTTGAACAACACTTCTTCATGTGAATAATTTTACCTGGAGGTTTTCTGCGACGGAATACAATGACACGTATCTGGAAAACATGTGGTTATAATTCCACTTATATTTAGAGCAAAGGGTGGAGTGTCCCTTTAATAATCGAAAGTGACACAGGAGCGTGATGCAGTGGGCGCAATGTGTACTTTCCAAATGCAGTAACTTGGTTTCTGTCCCGATTCCATTAACAGCATCTGGAATCTACACACACAGCAGAAAAACGTACACTGTAAAGGCTGCCTCTAGAGAATGTTACCTGTTATTAACAAATGCTTCTAGACAGACAGAACAATAAACACCATCTCTCTAAGCATATTGTGTTATAAAGAGACAGCGGCTCTGGGCTTGTTAAATTAAGCAGAAACCAGCTACTATTCCAGGCCACGAGTTCAGGAGGAAATATAGGCACACAGGGAACCAATGCCAGAAAGAAGACATTAAAATACATGAGGCTATAAAGCTTGCATGATTCTGCATCTCATACCTTCTTCCAGGTGGGAGATTGACTACTGTGTAATATATTATAGAGTTCTATATTGTCAATCAAGGAACACATGTTAACGTTTTATACTGGATGATATTTCATTTAAACAGTGTCCTAATCAAACTGCAGTTTGATGTTTTATTTTACAGATGGACGAGGGCCCTGGTGTAGTGGGAACCAGTGGGAACTTTGTAACTTTACCAGATTTGCAGAGAATACACTCCTAACTGTGCATGGGTCATTGTTTACAGTAATAAATACAGAGGGTTGGGCATTTTCTAATTGCAAAGAATTAAATGTGAGCTACCTTGACTTTCTGTTGTGGACCAGTCAATACTTTCGAACACATTGCCTGGCAATTAAAGGACCATTACTAGGAGTGTATAATACAGTGACAGAACAGCCTTGGATACACATTTCGGTATTTTAACAACAAACATGTGGTGAAGTCCCAATACGTATCTTTTCTCAGTCCAGACAGTCCGAGCTCAGTAATCACTATATTATAAAAGCTATATTATAAAAGCTGTTATAGCACTGGGAGGGTTTGTTCATGAAACCTCCTGTTACTCTTATTCTCTTTTTAAGCAGTTTGAAAAAGAAATTCAGGATTCATACCCAAAAGCTGTCTTCTGGACTTACAGAAGAACTTACTAGAATGCATTATAATGGGGAAATTGGCAAATTATCTAACACCTCAGGGCTTAGAGCCGCTCAATGCATGAGGCAGCAATGTGTGCTCACACTGTATAAACGCTAAAAGGGACTAGATCTGTAACTTCCTAGCACTACAACCACAATGCAGTGGTTAGAAAGCTTGGTATGTCATCCTAATGCAAGGGATTGCAGGCAGCTTTTGGCCTGTGGGGAAAGTACAAACCAATTAACTTTTTGTTTATAATCCTCACAGATCCCAGATACTGGGAAATATTCAATTAGAAAATTTGTTCTTGAAATGCCTGTGTGTGTGTCTGACTGTCTATGTGTGTGTGTGTGTGTGTGACTGTCTGCCTGTGTGTGTCTGTCTGCCTGTGTGTGTGTCTATCTGCCTATGTGTCTGTGACTGTCTGCCTGTGTGTGTGTGTGTGTGTGTGTGTGTGACTGTCTGCCTGTGTGTGTGTGACTGTCTGCCTGTGTGTGTGTATGAATGTCTGCCTGTGTGTATGCCTGTGTGTGTGTGTATGAATGTCTGCCTGTGTGTGTCTGTGACTGTTTGCCTGTGTGTGTGTGTATGAATGTCTGCCTGTGTGTGTGTATGACTGTCTGCCTGTGTGTGTATGGCTGTCTGCCTGTGTTTGTGTGTGTGTGTGTCTGTATGTATGACTGTCTGCCTGTGTGTGTTTGTGTGGATGTCTTCCTGCGTGTGTGTGTGTGACTGCCTGCCTCTGTGTGTGTGGATGCCTTCCTGTGTGTGTGTGTGTGTGGATGGCTGCCTGTCTGTGTGTGTGTGTGTGTGTGTGGCTGTCTGCCTGTGTTTGGCTATCTGTGTGTGGCTGTCTGCCTGTGTGTGTGGCTGTCTGCCTGTGTTTGTGACTATCTGCATGTAAGTATGTGTGTGTAAGACTGTATGTGTGGCTGTGTGTGTGTGTAAAACTGTGTGTGTGTGGCTGTCTGCCTGTAATTGTGTGGGAGTGTGTTTATCTACCTGTAACTGTGTATGTGACTATCTGCCTGCGACTATGTGCATGTGGTGGATTTGACAGTGTATATGTATAACTGTGTGCATCTGACTGTGGGAATGTGTTCACATAAAAATATAAACCTGCATTCACACACAGGACTAAAAGCATGTTTTTATCTGAATTAAATAACCATCACACACAGCCAATAAACCCAGCACAAATATCACAAACAACCAATACACGCATATCACACACTGTTAATACACCCATTACAAATATCACACACAGCCAACACATAGCATACATATCACACACAGTCATCACATCTATCACATACACAGACAACACAAACATTACATCATATATGGATGACGGGGAGGGCACTGTGAAGATTTTTCGCACAGGGCGCCTAAAGGCCTACGGTCGGCCCTGCTCCTGTCTTTAGGTTTTAGCTTATACTGTAACACAGTCATGCTATTATGTGTGTGGGCTTACACTGCACACGCTTACAAAGCGGAGGGTGCATCACAAATTGTAACACTCCGTTTAGCAGTAGAGTATGGATATATAGAGTCAAACTACACATGGTCTAACATTTAAAGTAACACTACAGCTTATTTTATTTGTTCTGGTGAGTATATTCATTCACTTCAGGCTCTTTGCAGTAAACAATGTCTTTTCAGAGAAAATGCAGTGTTTACATTACAGCCGAGTGATAACTCCACTGGCCACTCATCAGATAGTTGCTAGAGGTGCTTCCTGGGGCAGTGCTGCACTGCTCTTCAGTTTCTCCACCCTCTGCATGTAGACACTGAACTTTCCTCATAGAGATGCATTGATTCAATTCATCTCTATGAGGAGATGCTGATTGGTAAGGGCTGTGTTTGACTCTCCCCCGATCTCCCTCTTTGACAGTCTCAGCCAATCCTATAGGGAAGCATTGTGATTGACTCAGACCAACACTTCTGATGATGTCAGCCAAGCAGGCAGATCAGGGGCAGATGCAGCAGCTGCGGACTTGAATACAAGTAAGATTTTACTATATTTAGGGAGGTAAGGGTGGTCCGGGGGGGGCTATATGGTGGTTTCAACACTATAGTGTTCTTTTAACCTCGTTATGTCACTGAAATGGAGGGTGCACAGATGATGCCTGTGGCCTATGGGTTTGTTTCGGTTTTTCCACTTTCCCACTTCTTTTTTTTCAATTCATTTTAAGGTTTGTTATTGGTCTGTTTTTAAAAAAGATTTTTATAAATTTTTTGATTATGAGAGACATTATTGCTTTCATTATCTACACCCTACTGAATGAATATGTTGGACTTTTTGGCCTATTTCTACTTTTTACTACTTTTAATATATTATTTATGCCCTGAACCAGCTAATTCCTGTAACTTTTAAACATATATTACTTAGATGTTTTTTATAGCTCTTTAGGTACTTTGGTAATATGATTGCAATAAATTAGCTATATATCTACTATTTTTTGCTTCAAATTCCTTTTAATCCATATCTTCAATTAATTTATCATTCAGCAACCTGTGGAGTATTATTAAATTATTGGCTCTCCACAATTACATTGAACTTCGTTTGGATGTGGATTAAAAGGCATTAGATGTGGACGAAACGTCCAAAACTAATATTTGCACAAGTTTGATTTTACCCAAAGCTAAATTCTAACAGGGGCAGTTTACCCTGGCATCCTAGATGTTTCTAAACTACGTTTCCCAAGATGCTGAGCTAGACAAGACGTATGATGGAGCATCATGTGAGTAGTAATGGGATAATGTTATCATAATAATGTTACCATTGAGATTGGCAGGCCCAGGTGCTGATGGACCTTATTCAGTTGAATTGGCATGTCAGGCCAAGTTTGGTATAAGTGAAGTTTAGTAAATGTAAGTGGTGATAATTCTTAGGTTGTTATCACATATTGAATGTCCTTAGGTCAATGTGGTCCTTAATCTTTTTGTTTATTCCAGACTTAACTCAGTCTATACAGCACAAAACAGTCTACAATGTTTTAATTTTTTGTTCCAGGAGGGAAAGAAGCACATACATTGTATTGTGTTTAGTTAATCATTTTTCCTAATAAAAAATGCAAATAACACCATGTTCTTATTAAAAAGCAATCGCATTTGGAACGCTTGTGAAACATTAAACAGCACATTATGTGGGAAAACAAAATAAACATTTATCCTGGCACACAACAGTGGAACTGGGCATTTGACATACTTGGCAGGGAAAGTAGTACTATATTAATCTCAAGCATGGAGAAAAGCTAATATAATATTTAAATATTTACCTAACTCGTTACATTTTTAAGGCTGTGCAACAGAGTTGAAAATAGGCTTTGTTAAACCTGTGAAACTCTTCCAAGTGGAGGCTGAATGGTCCCTGCAACCTCGGCAAGATGGTGTGACAGCAAAGTTCCGCCGATGAATGCCGAAGGGGTTAAAGAAGCACGCCTCTGCCTTTCAACATTGCCTTATGACCACCAAGAAAGTCAGATCTCTCTGCCAGATTGCACAGACTTAGGGCAACAGCAAATCCCTGCGAAAATCCTTGCTTAGTCACAGTGAAACGTTAGTCACGGAGACTTAGGCGTACTAATAAAAAAAGATGTCATAAAGAGTCGAAATGTAATATGTAATTATATTACAAGAAGAAAGGAAAAAATGCCAATGATGTGGAGAAAAATATAGAATATATATTACCATACTTTTTTATTTTACTTATCTATTTATAAACTGCCACAAAGAATACATTATTTCAGGTATGTCCTTGAAAGCATTATTATTTCCCAGATCCCCCCAGTTTTTGTCTCTTCTGATGGTGTAATGGAGTGCAATGTTGAAGGACCTATGAAAGGGTAGATGGGTGAGCAAAGTAGTTCAACTAGAGAAATCTGAAGACAGTCTGAACTTTCATGGGCTGGGCTGTGAGTAGAGAGACCCCCTTTCAATTATACACACGATCCATGCTCGAATTGAAGGCCAGGGCCACTATGTGCCATTCTCAGGCAACCCAGGAAAGTGGGTGAATGTACCAATACCAAAGACTCTGAGAATAGGAGATTAACCCAGTCCTGTGCAAGTCCATGGAGCAACTAAGTACCGCTAATAGGTACAGGAATACGTATTATAGCCATAGGTGTATGGAACAAAAAGGACAAAGTAAAGTGCACAAGGAGTGCTAGATCAACTATTTTCTGAATGTGTAAAGGTAGAAATATGTAGTGGGGATGTCATCTGGAATGGGTGAAGTAATAGATATACTATAGCATAGGATCTCTAGCAAACCTGACAACTGGTGAAGTAAGTGGTTGTTGTACATAACCTGTATCTGATGCTCTTTCGTATTTGAAACTTGCCTTTTCTATTATTCTCTTTCCTCCTCCGTGCTAACCCTCACATCATCCATAACAGGTTGCTCAAAGAGAAGCACTTGATAAACACCTTCACATGGTTTCATGAAAAATCTTTAGTATTAATTAGAGCTTAAAGGGTCAGTATGAGCACCATGACCACTTGTTGATTTGCTTCCAGATTCGAAAACTAAAGTTGTAAACAACCTTCATGGGGAGGTTTCTCTGTTTACACTATGACAGCGTAGTGTAATTTAGAGCAGTGTTCTCCAACCCAGTCATCATTGACCACCAACAGTCCAGGTTTTGTCAGTATCTCCACTGGAATAAAACAGAGAAATACATAAATCCTAGACTGCTGGTGGTCCATGAGGCCTGCGTTGGAGACCACTGACTTAGGGAGTGAGAGATCTGGTTGGCACTCATAGCATCTCCTGGAAGATAACTGTGAATTAAGGGATATGCTAAGGACAAAAATAACTTTTAGCTTAATGAAGCAGTTTTGGGGTATATATCATGTCTTTGTAGGCTCATGGATCAATTCACTGACATTTAGGAGTTAAATCACTACTGTTTCTTTTTACGCAGCCCTAGCTACACCTCCACACTGCCTACACGAAAACACAATTTCATTTTCAATCAGCCTTTACAACAAAGTGTGTTTACTTTAGAAGTTCATATCTCATGCTCTTCTACCTGAACCTTAATACAGACAGGAGACTCCTGCAGGCTCTAGCAAACTATTAACAGAGCAGGAGATGAGACATTCTAAATTAAGATCTCATTAGATATCTCCTTACAGGAAACTTGGAAAGAGACTGTGTAGGTCACATGAAGGGAGGTGTGGCTAGGGCTGCATAAATAAAGTGATTTAACTCCTAAATGGCAGATAACTGAGAAATGAGACTGCAGGGACATGATCTATACCCCAAAACCATTATTTACCTTGTTTCACAATTTTTACCAGCTGTTCTGCGCTTTCCCACAGAAAGTTATAGTAATTAGAGAAAAGGAATAAGTATCTCCTCTATCACAGAAAAGTGTTGTGCGATTGTTAATGTTTACCTTCTCTCAAATTTTTGGACAAGTGTTTGATGTTTTCACTCTCTGGTGTTATTTATTATTCTGTTCTAATGTACATTTGCTGGTGAGGAAGAAATAACACAATTGTAACAGTATACACAAAGCACAAAATACAGTGTAAAAAACATGCAGGACAAGAAGCTTAACCTATTGCAAGGAGGGGGAGCAGCATGCTTAGCCGCTGAGCCAGCATCACTTCAAAACCCATTTATTTTGTGAGGACATTACAAAGAACTTGAATAGAACGTTGGACAATATATAACAACGTTCTAGCAGCACAGACGTCTTTTTGTTTCTATGTAGCAATCTCTAACAGTTTATAAATCTCAGAGTGAAATACTAGACTTGAAATAATGAGACATTTTCCCCTCAGAGATCTTCAGCAGTCTTCGTGTGTTTTATAGGACACAGCAGTTCGATTTAAGGCTATTCCAGCATATTCAAGACATTTTTGTTTGATTTATATTGCTAATGACACATTATGGATTATTTCACCTAATAGCATGAAACCTAAATGTATGGAATTTCTGAACTTCGTGGAGAAAAATAGCAGACCCTGCGGGCAAAAAAATGGTATTTACCGGGACAGGCTGTCTGATGCACATCTTGCACCATGGCTAATTACTATATTGCGTTGGAACAGTACCCACATACTTTCAATCAACCATCTTTAATGGCTGGCAGGGGGAATCAAAAAATATATTACCAGGCCTAGCTCTGAATACCAATGTATGAAGCCAGCATACAGCTCCTGCCTGCAGAAAATCAAAAGAAAACCTACAGCTAGGGAGATGATTTTTAAAGAGGATGTGTGCGAGAGGTATGAGTATAATCGCTATGTTGTGACTGAAGTCGATGAGTGGGAAGGAGAGGTAAGGGTATGAAGGCTGAAGGAACGAATGGAAGGGAGGTCTTGGAAGTGAAAAATTTACTGAGTTAGCGGCAAGAGACGGAGAGGTAATGACACGATGACAGATGATGGTAGGAGTAAAAGAAAATAGTGACCAGATGACACAGGGTTGTTGGGAGCTATGGAAGGTAGAAAGAAATCAGAGTTCGAGATAATGCGGGTGGAGAGAGAGTGAGATGTAGGGATATATTTGTTGAAGGAGAAAGTGAGAGAAGAAAGCGGAGATGGTTAAGCAAGATGAAGAAGGCAGAAGGGGAGAGATTGAGGAGGAAAGGGATTGACTTCCTGGCAGAAGAGATCAAACGAATGAGAACATTAAATGGACACTTTGTAGTGATTTCAGTGCATATATGCTTCACCATTTGTTTAGCAGTGTAAAATAGTGCCATTCCTGAGAATTGACAATGGACATTTTTCCTAAAACACCTCTCGTGGCTGTTACACAGCCAGCCACTAGAGGCACTTATTCCTTACAGCCTTTAATTTGCCCTTGTCCTTATATTTGATGTTTGTTATCATCGTCCACAGCAAAATGATGTTGAACGCCAATAATGATTCTCATTGAGAAGAATTAGATTCAGTACTTCTCTGGGAAAAGCATGCGATTGGCAGAGCATGACATTCGCCACACTTGCACTGAGCACAGGACTCCTTTCCAGGAGCTCAACCTAAACCCATTTAAACATAATTTGAGTTAAAAATTACTTATGTAAAATGGGTCTACTTCTTCAAGAATTTATATTTGTTTTCCTTGACCCATACGACGTAGAAATAAAAGGAATGTTCCTATTTTCTATAAAAAGGAGAAACAATAATCCTTATTGAAAAGTCCAATTTGTCAGCTATAGCAGCTAACACACATCTCATTGCTTTGCTGGATCTATAGGATTATATATCATTATGCAAAAACTATTTCAAACTATAGAGTAAGTGAAAATATTCTAGCTGAATTCATTTTAAATGGCCAAGAAGGTAGCAACATGACTTTAACCAAATCAAAACCATTTAAAGCACAAAATACATCCTGGCTTAATTAAAGAGTCTGCCTTTCCTGGCTCCTAAAAGGCCCATTGTACAAAGTTTTAAAACACTACTAATTCCGCATGGTTGATTTATAGCTCTGTAAGTACAAGTGTTGGAAGTACAGTGGAGATCACTTAAAGGATTAACTGCTAAGGCAGTAAAAAGTAGACTAAAATGAAATATAAAAATGCAACAATGTCAGCCAGATTTAAGAATGGAATATAAACAATGGTAATCGACATTCGAGGAGTAAAAACTAACCAAAGGTAGAGTTCAGTCTCATAACATCTAAATATACTAAACAACAAATGTATGTGTAAATTCTCTGATATATTCACCAATGCTTTGTTACCGAGTATTGTATCAAGGGGGGTTGCATTCTCCCCCAACATTGGTGTCCAAAATTGGAACTGTTGGGAGGCCTGCTTATCTGTATGTCTATAACCATTTTTGATTCCATTTAAAGTTTAAAAAAAATTGGTTTGAAGTAAAACTCGAACACAGGGCTTACAGGACCACTATAGGCACCCAGACCACTTCAGCTTAATGAAGTGGTCTGGGTGCCAGGTCCAGCTAGGTTTAACCTTTTTTGCAGTAAACATAGTTTCAGAGAAACTGCTATGTTTACATATGGGTTAATCCAGCCTCTAGTGGCTGTCTCCTTGACAGCCGCTAGAGGCGCTTCCGCGCTTCTCACTGTGATTTTCACAGTGAGAAGACACCAGCGTCCATAGGAAAGCATTGAGAATGCTTTCCTATGAGACTGGCTGAATGCGTGCGCAGCTCTTGCTGCGCATGCGCATTCAGCCACGGACGTCAGAAGAGGGAGGATTAACCACTTCCTCCCCCCTCAGCGCCACGGGAGTGGGACCCTGAGGGTGGGGGCACAAGTATGGTTTCCTGGCACTATACTGGTCCTTTAATGATCAGAGCGATTTAAGAGCAATGTACTTTAAGAGAAGCTATCACCAGGAAAATCAATGCACCATAACTACTTGTTTTTCATTCTGAAACCCAAAACTTCTTAATACATATTGCCTATCATGCCCTGCTAGGTAGGTTAAAAATGTTTATGTGAAAGTGATAGTTAAGGTAAATTCTGTAATCATATGTATTGCTGTTGTCACAAAAAGGCTTACTAAAATAAGCTTGAGAGTTGTATAGGAGATACATTTTTGCTGTGGTATCACCCTCCCTCATCCTCCACGCCACCCAAATTCATAAGGTTCTCAGTGATCTACAGTTGATTTAAATTAAAACAGAGATTTATAAAGAAATATAACTTTAGGGGCAATACAAGTCCAAACACAGTAATTGCAAGCAACTATCGTACTGATTAGGCATCATGAAATTGCTTTTGTACAATGCTTTGTAAAGCAAAACCGCACCACAACAAAAACACATCCTGTCTAAGCCGTACTGACGTCAGATCTGTGTGTTTATCATTTTTTTTTCTGGACATCTTGCCATGTTTTGTGGCCCAGAGCAAAGTGGAACCAAGAGCATTTACATTCGTCCCAAACCAAGAATACCGCACAGTCTCAAGGTAATTGATACCTTAACGAGAGACTGCTTTAAGGTTATGGTTTACTAGATGAGTATATTACGGGGTTTTAAACACTCTGCAAGTGTTCTTCTGCAACAAAAGAGGAGGATTCTTCAGAGCAAACAAACTTGTTTAAGGAGTTTCTACCCAGGAGAATGGAAATTAAAGGGACAAAAGCCCGTCAAACTAGACAGTGTCCCAAAAGTGTCCACACCAAATCTCCGCTTGCGAGTTCCCTGTGTGGAAACCAGGTAAGGGAATCGTCTCCTTTCGGGGTACGAATGCTCCCCCCAGTTGGCGTTCGTCTAAACGAAATGGCGGCCATCCAGGAGAGCACTCATGAATTACTTCCCTTGTGGTTTCACTTTTTTTTTTTTTATTATTCTTTAGTTTGGTTGTGCAGGTAGGTACATTTTAACATCAAACGCCACAACAGCGTGCATATGTGTTAATAGGATTGACAGTGGCATGGGAAGTTGCACATTTTTATAATTATGTATTTAAGCTTAATGTAACATGTGATGTTCAAAGATAATGTCAAATATGCATATAACTGAAGAATGTATGATTTAAGCAGGCAAGATTCCTAACATATAGCGCAGATAAGCGAGGTTTGTAGACTTAGTCAGATTGTATTTAGCTATATATCAGAGAATTTATAATGTTGAAAACATGTTAGACTGTAATGCTAAATTACAATGTTAAACTGGTGAGCTGTAAACCACCCGGCAAACACGTTAATAGAGGTGAGATATCTCGCAACCGTACATGCTGGTAGCCTGGCTGTTATCAGGTTAAATTATGTAATGACATGTAATTAGCCAGCATAGCTGCATCTGTACAATTGAATAATAAAACGAAAAGGGAAGAACAAAAAATAAAAATAATACTGCTTCTCTCTGTAGCAAGCTCGTGTCGGGCTAGAATCACCCTCACAAGCCAGCAGCATGCATAAGGGCTAATACTCGTGATTGTCAAGTCGGGCAGTTAATGTTCAGGGTGTGGTGGCTGCTTATGAGTACTTCTCTTAGCGATCACGCTGTCCCAGGGTAGGTCTGATCTTCAGCCTATTCCCAGTCTGGGCGAGTGCAGCAGGTCTGTGCTGAGGTGCTGAAAAGTTTGGGCGCAGTCCGGTGGGTCCGCGTATTCTTTTGCTTGTGTGTGCTGTGGTAGGTTTCCCTTCCATCTCCAGGCATGGGTGTATGCCAGCGTTTGGGGTCCAGGGTTTCGGGACTGCCTGGGAGCTAAGCCTGCTCCCCTGCCGGGATGGCCGTGGGAGCTTGGTGGAGGGTGGTTGCTCCTACTGGAGATTTTCAGCCGGTTTGGTCGGCGTCTACCTGTTGTGCCTCAGGAGGTTCTCAGCCTGTGATGGCGGTTTGTCGCTGGAGTGTGGGTAGGAGGTTCTTTGCCCACAGGTGATTTCCCCTGCTTCAGCACTGCGCAGTTTCTTAACTCTGGTATGGGCTGTTTTAGCTGCTGTGTTCTGGCTTGCAGTTTGGACCAGAAGGCATTAAAGATTTCATCCAGGCGCTGCTTGCCTTGTTCGATGTAGCTGTGAGCGGTTTGCTGCCCAGGCCCCACGTGTTGCAAGGGGAGGCTGTCACCATTTTGGGTAAAGAGAGATGCAGCAGTGCCTCTCTGCTTTGAAGCCAGATGCTAGGGTGGTGAGCTTTAATCCAAGCGTGATCAGCTGGGACTGGGATAACCCCCACCAGTCCAGGGGGGGGAAACGGGGTTCGAGTAGCCGCAGAGTCTGCTTAGTTATCGATGGAGAGGTCGGCCGCCCCTCCCGGTCGGTTTCTGAGAGGCCGCTCGTACCGAGTCAGTTCTTCGGTCCCTCAGTGCGCTCTAGTGTCGCGGAGTATAGCCGGCTCGTTCTCTGCACCCTCAGACCTCGGTCTGTAGTTTCTGTGGTCGTCAGTGAGCTGTATTTCAGCGATTTTAGGTAGATTGTGTGGAGAGCTCACCGACCGTGCATCCGCCCCCCATCAAGCCCCGCCCCCCGCGGTTTCACATTTATGTTGCGAGTGCAAACGTTCTGATTAATTGGTGTGAACGTTCTAATGGGGCATCGAGGTGGTCCTCATTCGTGAAACATTCCATGAACACTCCCCCTGGCTTGTGTTTGTCTCTACGAAATGGCAGCCACCCAGGGGAGTACTCAATTGTTTCCTTTGCAGTTTCGAAACTATCTAACTAGCGTTCTAAGTGGGACATTGGGGTGGTCCCCGTTCTGGAGACAAATGAGGTACAATACACAAAACACAGGGTAAAACACACAATACCAGCGGAAGGTACCCGAAAAAGAAGTGGTTCTGCCACAAGTATTGTTAGATATTGTTGTGTGTTTTTAAATAAAAATATATATAGAACAACACACATATTATTAGTTAGTAGAGGCTCGTCCAAACGGGCACTTGGGGAAGAACCACACCAGCTTTGTTGTGGGGGAAATATGTATTTGCAGTTTATATACACTCATATTCTTTTTCTGGAAGGGAAGGTAAGCCAATAAAATATGCAGAAAAATTGTGTCTCTTTAATTCCCCCCCTCATTGGTAGCTGTTTGGAGAAGCTTACTTAAGAGTATCAAGCATGGCAGAGAAATGGGTCCGATTTAAAATCGGCCCTGTTTCAGCAGGTTTTGCACATGCCTAGTCTCCATTAGGAAGCAATTTTCAGAACTTCCATTGAGTTGCCTTCGGGCAGCAGAGCCAGCTGCCTGTGAGTAGAGGCATGCTATTGGGCTCTCTATTCAGGGGCCATCATTGGCTGACAGCACCAGAGGAATGAGAGGAAGTTCTCTAGGTTCCAGGTCCCTGTGTTTAGTGTATCTCATGGGTGCTTTCCCCTTAGGTTTCCTAGAGGGTTTGCCAGCACCCTTCCAGTGCCTTTTTGCCAAATGGGAAGTCTCCTTTCGGGAGCAGGCAAAGTCACGTTGAGTAATGAGCAGTCATTGGTTTAACGGTTACAGCAATTGGGAAAACACTTTTTCGAGCATGCGTTTTTCACAGTGGCTGTAACTGCTGCATATATCATGGACTGCAGAACAGCGGATACAACTGAGCCTCTTCCACCTTGAGTGATTACAAGGCACACGTTGTGAACTTTTGTACATGATGAGGGAGACTGGGGCTCATCGTAGGTCAGAGACTGGAGAACAGACTCAATGTGGCCACAATACAATAGTGAAATATTATCAATACAATAGTGAAATACAGTAGTAACCTGCAATATTTAGAGAGGTAGAAATTAGCATTCATATAGCAATTTCTCATCTTGCATTATAGCCATATGTATATGAATACAATTATTCTTTCTCACTGTGCACCGGACAGGTATATATAGGGTAAGGAGTGTAACGTAGCAGGTCTCATGAATTAAACATCAAATAAATCTCAATGTGTTTGTGACACCAAATGAAGAGTCCTATTAATGTGTCCACATTCAGGCTAATAAATCCCTGGCTTAGCCCAAATAAAGGGACACTCCAGGCACCCAGACCACTTCTGCCCATTGGAGTGGTCTGGGTGCCAACTCCCACTACCCTTAACCCTGCAACTGTAAATATTGTAGTTTTCATAAACTGCAATATTTACCTTGCAGGGTTAACTCCTCCTCTAGTGGCTGTCTAATAGACAGCCACTAGAGGGCACTTCCGGGTTTATAGGACACATTTGCTATAGCGTCGCTGGACATCCTCATGCTATGTGAGGACCTGGTCTAGGTGTAGTGTTTTCAATGCTTTCCTATGGGGAGGTCTAATGCGCGTGCATGGCATGCGCATTAGGTCTCCCCCACCGGTGGCCAAGCATGCGCAATAGGTTTCCCCCGCCAGATGACATCCGCGGAGGAGGAGCGTTGGCGGACCCTGAACCAGCACCGAGGGACATTGGCACTTGATATAGGTAAGTCACTGAAGGGGTTTTAATCCCTTCAGCAACTTGGGATGGGGGTCCTGCAGTGCCAGGAAAACTGTTTGTTTTCCTGGCACTGGAGAGTCCCTTTAACAGTCAAGAAGCAGGATGTCCCTTTATCCTTGCCTGCCGGAGAATGTTCAGATGTTTTTGTCGCTGAATTCCTGCATTCGCGATCACGCAGTTAAAATGGCCGTCGAGGGCTTGCAAATCATTAGACCCATTATGACATCTGCGCGAACCGCAGGTTACGAACTTACATGGGAAATTGCATTTGTGAAGAGAATGAGCAGCGGTCAGGACAAAACACTTAACTTCACAAGACCCAAAGGAGGCAGGAGAACACAGAAATGCGCGTTCTGGCACCGGAGCGTGGTCTAGGTGTAGTGTTTTGAAACAGAAACAAAGTGACTTAACTCCTAAATGACAGTGAATTGAGCAGTGAAATCGCAGGGGAATGATCTATACACTAAAACTGCTTTATTTAGCTAAAGTAATTTAGGTGACTATAGTGTTCCTTTAATAATAATGAACATCTCTATATTATGCTCAGCTCTCTGTATTGTTTGAGCATCTCTGTACTGTATAGAGAGGAGTAAAATTGTGGGGGAGGTGTCTGACACCCCGCCATTTTAAAACTTCATCAGCCACCACTATTAGTACTTATATTTTACTGATAAAGGCCTGTAAAAATAACTGTAAAGTTAAACTGTTTTTAATGTCTCTTCAAAGTAGGTTTTTAAGTCTGAAAAACAAAATGAAAAACACCCCAAATGCCATTAGGTATTGAAGCATTATACCAGTGATGAAAAAAGCCAATCTATTTAAAAACTCTATTTTTATTTACTTAAGATATCTAATTACCCGCAAGCAGTAAACATGTAAATCCCCCCATTATTAGATGATCCATCACCAAAAAAAAGTCTTCAGTGCACGCAGAAAAATAGTTAAAGAATAAATATATTCCTAAATTAAATATGTTGTCTTTACCTGGTGGTCTGGTGGTTGCTGCAAGTGCCAAAACCTCTCTCCTGTTTTTAGACTATTTCCACATGTACCCCAACGTGATCTATTGGTGGTCCAGTGGAAAACGGCCATCCGTACCTTGTAATTATAGTGTTTTAAAAAGCAGAGATTGTGGCAATTTATAAATTCCCAGAAAAATAAAGGCAGACAAAAAATAGCTACAAATAGCAGCTTCTGTTGCTTAAAAATAATATATATTTTTTCAAATTTAAAATAGTCACAGCTGTTGAAAATGAAGGAGTTCAAAACACATTTTTTCAATCTCTTGATGTACACCTGTAAATGTAAATTAAACAGCGGGAGCTGAGATAATATGAAATAAGGACTACTGCGTTTCCAAGAAGCACAGCCAATACAGCCCCACAGCTATAGTATGCAAGGATCAAAATTTCATGAAAGGGCAGTTTTTTTTGTGAAAAATGCAAATAAACAAATATGAAAAATTATTTTGGCCAGGGGTTTTGACTAAGTGGCTACTAAAAAAAGGCCGTACATACCCCATTTTAAATACCCTGAGTTGTCTACTTTTGCAAATGGTATGCCATGATGGAGGTAATCATTTTCATCCCTGAGCTGCCATATGGTCTCAGGGGCAGTATAGCCCCAGCAAACCAATCTGGCAAATTTCAATGTGTGCAAACTGAAATGGGTAAACACTTTATTTGACCATGTAACATTTCAACACATTATAAAAACCTGTAGATGGGGGACATTGCTGTACTCGTGGGACATGATAGCAAATGAAAACCCTATTTCTCATGAACAAAATGATATATAAAAAGTGTGGGTGCACTTAATATGAAGAGGTCAAATGTGGTTGAACAAACATCTAGTTCAAATTTAAAATTTGTTCTGATCAGAACTTGTACAATTGCCTCTGTCCTTAAGGGGATAAGTGCACCAAAATCACCATATTTTAATGTAGTGGTTCTGGTGCATAGATGCTACTTTTCTGGGAAACTGAAATGTTTACATTTGTTATAGAAGATACTTATATAGTGGTTTTGAAATTGACAACCATTAGAGCCACTTCCTCCATAAAAAAATAATCAAGGGTCTTTGCATTCGTCATCTTTGTGTACAGCTTGATGACATCAAAAGCATCCAATGTTTATTGTACAATGTCATTCAATAAAATTAGAATTGTTAGGAATTCAAAGTGAATTTAAGGTCAAAGTAGCTGAAATGGAAGCATAGTTGACTTTACAAATATTTTGAACTAGATGTGAAATTAATTCTGAATTCACTATGAATTCCTGAAAAGTCTCACTTTAGTAAATAACAGTGTTAGAAAGGCAGTGAATTCAGTGCTTCTCTGTGAAAGGCATCAGATTAGTGGGGCACAGCAAAAGCCACGCATCCGCCACAGGTCCCCAGGGCTACTTGTGGCTATTTCATTGGACAACATAAAGTCACTTAAAAAAATGTTCTTTAAAAAATGAAGTTTGCCAGTAGTACTTACTCACTGGAATTTCATTGCATTGCAATTATGAAACCTATATTGTATACTTTAAGCATGCATTCAGTATATGGTATTGATTTTACTTAAAATAAAGAATTGTCCGTTAGAGTTCTAGAATGCATTAGTGGCCTAGTCCTTATGCCACCCATGGTGATTTAAATATGTCAACATTCCAGCATGTAAATCTAACAGTAAAACCTAATGAGCAGTAGGACTGATCTTTAAATTGAATACCTTATTAAAGGAACACTCCAAAACAATAACCACTAAGGCCAGTATCCTGCCTGGGCAAGTGGTCAAATTGTTTGCGATTGTTTTAGATTTGGTGGCTTTGTTTTAGTGAATTTAGTTCGCTTAGAACCCAAACTTGGGCCCTCCAGATGTTGCAATACTACAACTCCCATGATTCTATGAATGAAATAGATAGGCTGAGAATCATGGGAGTTGTAGTTCAGCAACATCTGGAGGGCCGGCATTTGGGGAAGCCTGTCTGTGTATATATATTACCTGGGCTACGAAATGCCCCTGTGGGACTTATTATTCCAGACTTACATCTCTCTGGTCTCTCTATACATATAATCTAGGTATGGTTGCAAACTTAAATTCTGCAATCTGCTCTTTATGTCAGCATAAAAAAACGGTGTGTGTACGTAATAGGCTTGTTCAATCGATTGCACTATTGCAGACCCCACCCCACTCCTTTTAATTTTTTAGATAAGTGATTAGTGTGATCCATCATCTCTATGACCATGTATGTTTAAATGTGTTTTTTCAATAAACCATCACTTTTCATGCTCGAGAGTACCAGTGTAGAGCTTAGCTCATTGGCTGACAGTTCTAATGCAGGCAGCCAATTAGCTGGTCCTACACAGAAGGATCAGCTCAGTGGAGCTAAAGATATTCCTTCCAGGAGCAACTGGCGCCCCTTGGACCCCAGGTCAAACAGTTCTTAAATAGTAATTTACCGGGCTGTAGTGGCTGCAGTGTTTAGAGTGTTTCTTTAAGCACAAACAATAGTTTAAATTGTCCGGGTAATTACAGAAAATACTTTCTTTTATTAAACCTACCTCCATTCTTTCTTGTTTAACATCATCAATCTCATCATCATCCATCAAGCTCAAGAGCTCACCAGTCTGGTCTATCGAGTTCAGAAAGTCCTGCGCCAGTTTCTGGCGTTTACATGCGTTGCTCGTAGTGCTAAGCTTTTCTGGAAAGAAGACAAGTGAAGAGCAAGTTATGCAATTCTGGACATTAAGATCACACATATCCCCCATAACAGAAAAAAACAAATGTATGTCTTAGGCTTAGAATACCCTTCCTGTCTTGTCAGAACCCAGAATCCCTGTCTGCATTGCAAGAACCCAGAATCCCTGCCTATATTGACAGAACCCAGAATCCCAGTCTGTATTGTCAGAACCCAGAATCCCTGCCTATATTGACAGAATCCAGAATCCTAGTCTGTATTGTCAGAACCCAGAATCCCTGCCTGTATTGTCAAAGCCCATAATTACTGCCTGCCTTGTCAGAACCCAGAATCCCTGCCTGCCTTGTCAGAACCCAGAATCCCTGCCAATATTGACAGAACCCAGAATCCCTGCCTATATTGACAGAACCCAGAATCCCTGCCTATATTGACAGAACCCAGAATCCCTGTCTGCATTGCAAGAACCCAGAATCCCAGTCTGTATTGTCAGAACCCAGAATCCCTGCCTGTATTGTCAGAACCCAGAATCCCTGCCTATATTGTCAGAACCCAGAATCCCAGTCTGTATTGTCAGAATCCAGAATCCCTGCCAGTATTGTCAGAACCCATAATTACTGCCTGCATTGTCAGAACCCAGAATCCCTGCCTATATTGGCAGAACCCAGAATCCCAGTCTGTATTGTAAGAATCCAGAATCCCTGCCTGTATTGTCAGAACCCATACTTACTGCCTGCCTTGTCAGAACCCAGAATCCCTGCCTATATTGGCAGAACCCAGAATCCCAGTCTGTATTGTAAGAATCCAGAATCCCTGCCTGTATTGTCAGAACCCATAATTACTGTCTGCCTTGTCAGAACCCAGAATCCCTGCCTGCCTTGTCAGAACCCAGAATCACTGCCTGCATTGTCAGAACCCATAATCCCTGCCTATATTGACAGAACCCAGAATCCCTGTCTGCATTGCAAGAACCCAGAATCCCAGTCTGTATTGTCAGAACCCAGAATCCCTGCCTGTATTGTGAGAACCCATCATTACTGCCTGCCTTGTCAGAACCCAGAATCCCTGCCTATATTGGCAGAACCCAGAATCCCAGTCTGTATTTTCAGAATCCAGAATCACTGCCTGCCTTGTCAGAACCCAGAATCCCTGCCTGCATTGCAAGAACCCAGAATCCCAGCCTGTATTGTCAGAACCTGGAATCCCAGTCTGTATTGTCAGAACCCAGAATCCCAGTCTGTATTGTCAGAACCCAGAATCCCAGTCTGTATTGTAAGAATCCAGAATCCCTGCCTGTATTGTCAGAACCCATAATTACTGTCTGCCTTGTCAGAACCCAGAATCCCTGCCTGCCTTGTCAGAACCCAGAATCACTGCCTGCATTGTCAGAACCCATAATCCCTGCCTATATTGACAGAACCCAGAATCCCTGTCTGCATTGCAAGAACCCAGAATCCCAGTCTGTATTGTCAGAACCCAGAATCCCTGCCTATATTGTCAGAACCCAAAATCCCAGTCTGTATTGTCAGAATCCAGAATCCCTGCCTGTATTGTGAGAACCCATCATTACCGCCTGCCTTGTCAGAACCCAGAATCCCTGCCTATATCGGCAGAACCCAGAATCCCAGTCTGTATTTTCAGAATCCAGAATCACTGCCTGCCTTGTCAGAACCCAGAATCCCTGCCTGAATTGCAAGAACCCAGAATCCCAGCCTGTATTGTCAGAACCCAGAATCCCAGTCTGTATTGTCAGAACCCAGAATCCTAGTCTGTATTGTCAGAACCCAGAATCCCAGTCTGTATTGTCAGAAACCAGAATCCCAGTCTGTATTGTCAGAAACCAGAATCCCAGTCTGTATTGTCAGAACTCTTAATTACTGCCTGCATTGTCAGAACCCAGAATCACTGCCTGTCTTGTCAGAACCCAGAATCACTGCCTGCATTGTCAGAACCCAGAATCACTGCCTGCATTGTCAGAACCCAGAATCACTGCCTGTCTTGTCAGAACCCAGAATCACGGCCTGCCTTGTCAGAACCCAGAATAGCTGCCTGCATTGTCAGAACCCCAAATCACTGCCTGCTTTGTCAGAACCCAGAATAGCTGCCTGCATTGTCAGAACCCAGAATCACTGCCTGCCTTGTCAGAACCCAGAATCACTGCCTGTACTATCTGAGCCCAGAATCACTGCATGTATTGCCAGAACACAGAATCACTGCCTGCCTTGTCAGAACCAAGAATCACTGCCTGTATTATCAGAACCCAGTCTCCTGTGGACACTGTAACCCAACCACCTGGTGCTATCAGCCAATGATGGCCCCTGAATAGAGAGGCCTATAACATGCCTCAACTCATGGGCAGCTGGCTTTGTTGCCCGGAGGACAACTCAATGGAAACTCATGAAATTCCGTCTTAAAGGAGACTACTACGCATGTGAAAAACCTGCTGAAACAGGGCAGATTTCAAACCAGACCCAATTATTTGACATGTCTTGATGCTTTCAAGTAAGCTTCCAAACACCTATTGGACCTGCTGAACTGAAAACTTTTATATAATTAAAGAGATACTATTTTTTCCCCATATGTTTAAGAATCTTAGTGTTTCTAAACTACTGCAAGTAGCTAGATAACTAGATATCAGTAGAACAGAGATAGCGCTAAGCTTTTTATTTTATTTCAGTAAATACTAAAATCAGTTAAACCCATCTTTCTCCATCCTAAGAGCTGTGTGGATGAAACGCAGTGTTTCAGAAAACATGTAAGACAGCACTGCACGGTGACATATTTATTAACTTAAAAATATTTCATGTATAAACATCCCTTGACTTTAAAAATGTGTCCTCATATAAATCTTGTATTAAAGTGAGATGTAGTCTCAAACTTGGCTGATCATTCCATTTAAAACGTTAAGATCAGAGTTAAGTTAGTTTTTTCTTATAGCAAAGAGAGAGGATTTTAAAAAATTTAACTTTTAAGTGCTTATGAAAATATATTTTTCTAACAAGAAATGGTGTATATTTAAAATAGAAATATGCTGTAACTGGGGAGATAAGGGATACATTCCTTTTAAGATAATCAAAACTGGGCCAATAACATACATTTCAAAAACATTCTAAGTTATGTTAATTACTGCATAATGTCATCCAAAAATACTCTACTCTTTCCTGAAAGTTATTTTCTCAGGTGTTTTGAATCTCTGCAAAGACTGTAAGATGGAAAAGAGAAAAATCGCTGAAAAAGGCTACTGATGTTTCCCTTCATTCATATAATAGACTTGCTAAAGGTGAAAAGGCTATAAAAAAATGCACTTAACCTGCAAAAAAACATTCCAGGTCCACACTACGCACAAGGAAAAAATAAATCATGGTGGAGTCAAGCGTGTATTTTAACCCATTAAATGCCAGCGAGGGAAGAATACTGTAATAAACTAGCCTTTTGAGATTCTTTAGCAAAATAGAACTCGTGTATAGCTATCAGATTTGTGAAAACTGATTTTACTAAATCAACATGACATTGCAGACAGGTACAGAGGCCTCTAGGGATCGTAACCATAGGCGTGCGCAGCCTATTGCATTAGGGTGTGCACCCTAAAGCACAAACACACGCCGCGTATATATGTATGTATGCATTTATATATATACATATATATACACACACACATACATACACTGCTGTGTGTGTGTGTGCTCTGTTAATGTGCTATGGGAGGGTGCTGTGTGTGTAAGGGTGGTGTGTGTGAGGCTGCTGGTAGTGTGCGTGTGTGTGTGAGGGTGCTGGTAGTGTGCTGTGTGGGAGGGTGCTGTTTGTGTGCAGTGTGTGTGTGAGGGTGTTTGTTAGGGCCCTGTTAGTGTGCTGTGTGTGTGAGGGTGCTGTTTGTGTGATGTGTGTGTATGTGAGGGTGCTGTGTGTGGGTGTAGTGTGTTTGTGAGGGTGCTGTTAGTGTGTGAGTCTGCGTGTGTATGGTTGTGAGGGTGCTGTTAGTGTCCTGTGTGTGAGGGTGCTGTGTGTTTGTATTTGTGAGGATGCTGATAGTGTACTTTGTGTGTGTGAGGGTGCTGTGTGTGTGTGTGGGGGGGGGGTACTTTGTGTTTGAGGGTGCTGTATGTGTGTAGGTGCTCTTTGTGTGCTGTATGTGTGTGGGTGCTGTGTGTGTGAGGGTGCTGTTAGTGTGCAGTGTGTGCGTGTGTTTGTGAGGGTGCGGTCGGATCAAAATATTAAAAACTCTTGAGTTGTAGTGAATTAAAAACAGGATGGCAAAACTGAGGTGAAAATAGTAAAGCAGTGACTAGCAAAACTTGTGAATTTGAATAAATAAGATGCAAATACCTTATCTGTGTGTGTGCTGTGTGGGTGTGGGTGCTGTATGTTTGTGTGTATTGTGTGGGGTGGGGGGGGGGAATTAGTTAATATCCCCCCTCCATTCTTACCTTTTGTGGGGGACAGTGTTGCTGACATCCCTGGTGGTCCTGCGTGGCTAGAGTTCACTCTCGCGAGATCTGAGCGTTGCAAGAGGAACCCAGCGGAGCTGCCGGGTCCTCACCTGCCTCCATCCCTGCCTGTGGGCCGGTGGGGAGATCTTTGATCCGGCCCATGGTGGAGGCTTAGAGCAGAGCCGGCGCTCATACAGTGCCGGCTCTGCATGAGCCGACAGGGGAGATCCTGCCGGTCTCAATCCATAGGCGTGTCGCGGGGATTAGGGTGTGCCCAGGCACACCCGGCACACCCTGTGCGCACGCCTATGATCGTAACAGGGTTATTTACTGAAGTAAGAATTGTAGAGATTTCAAAGTAAATTCAAATTTAAGGAAAAAGTAGTTGAACTGCAAATATTCAGCTATTCATGGCCTTAAACTCACTGTGAATTCACGGCAAATTTCTGACTATTGTCACTTTAATAAAAAGCCCTGCAGATATTATTGGTCCTTAAGGTGTAAATGGCTATAAAGGATAGAAATATAAAGTGAGTTAAGGTAGCAGATGATTAGAGATCTTTTAGCAAGTGACATCTCTAGGCAATACAGTAATTACGGCTTGTATATGTACAGGTTTTATTTGTTTAACAGTTCTAATCTGTAAAATTGTTTTATTGTTTTACTTTATTATCGTTTTCACTTCCTGTAGCGGCTGTCTGATGGTCTCCATGAGGACATCCAGCGTCAGTTAAGTCCCCATAGAAAAGAATTGCTTCAACTTCCTCTCCATGAAGTTGTTATGGTGCAGGATTATCTCGGCTCCATCTTACTTTCAGGGGATAAATGTTTTCCACCCATTTATTCTCAAAGTTGGTCGCCCCCACGCCCAGGCACTTCTGCCACCATAGCAACTTAATTGAGGTGCAATCTTTAAGTTTGGATTCAAATATTGTTGAATGGGTAAGGCAGTGGCTGAGTGACAGGCAACAGAGGGTTGTAGTTAATGGAATATATTCGAAGCTTGGACTTGTCACCAGTGGGGTACCTCAGGGATCTGTACTTGGACCCATTCTCTTTAATATTTTTATTAGTGATATTGCAGAAGGTCTTGATGGTAAGGTATGTCTTTTTGCTGATGATACTAAGATATGTAACAGGGTTGATGTTCCAGGAGGGATAAGCCAAATGACAAATGATTTAGGTAAACTAGAAAAATGGTCAGAATTGTGGCAACTGACATTTAATGTGGATAAGTGCAAGATAATGCATCTTGGACGTAAAAACCCAAGGGCAGAGTACAGAATATTTGATAGAGTCCTAACCTCAACATATGAGGAAAGGGATTTAGGGGTGATTATTTCTGATGACTTAAAGGTAGGCAGACAATGTAATAGAGCAGCAGGAAATGCTAGCAGAATGCTTGGTTGTATAGGGAGAGGTATTAGCAGTAGAAAGAGGGAAGTGCTCATGCCACTGTACAGAACACTGGTGAGACCTCACTTGGAGTATTGTACATAGTACTGGAGACCGTATCTTCAGAAGGATATTGATACCTTAGAGAGGGTTCAGAGAAGGGCTACTAAACTGGTTCATGGATTGCGGGATAAAATTTACCAGGAAAGAGGACATAGTCTTAAATTAGAGGGACAAAGGTTTAAAAATAATATCAGGAAGTATTACTTTACTGAGAGGGTAGTGGATGCATGGAATAGCCTTCCAGCTGAAGTGGTAGAGGTTAACACAGTAAAGGAGTTTAAGCATACATGGGATAGGCATAAGGCTATCCTAACTATAAGATAAGACTAGGGACTAATGAAAGTATTTAGAAAATTGGGCAGACTAGATGGGCCAAATGGTTCTTATCTGCCGTCACATTCTATGTTTCTATGTTTCTATGTTAATCAGGTCGTGTATGGGCAAAACCTCTCGAATGTGAGCCCCTCACACAAATCACTGGTGTCCAAAGCCTCCCCGAAAGTAAAGACATTAGAACATGAAGCCATCATCCTTACTCTGTGCATCCAAATATTTCAATTGGTAGACATGCTATAACAGTTACTATTTCTGCAGCTACTTGAGCCATACCTACATTCATCATATCTCATGAAGGAAATTATTGCATAATTCTGAACTGGACACCCCATCATCCTCTGCTTGGCTTCCAATGAAAACAATAGGAGCATTCCCATTGGATGAGACAATTCCTGGTTTGGAATCACTAATGCTTGTTTTTGCATATTTCTAATGCATTTTTAATATAACACATCAGAAACAATTTGCATGCTCATAATTTTTAATAGTTTCATTGTTTTTTTGCAATAATACTAATAATGCACCATCTGCGTAACATTTAAAATATTGGGGTTATTTACTTTTAATGTGATTCTCAGCAATCCTTAGCCTCAATTCTAACTGCTGTCCTTTGTTTTCCCCTGCACCGCTAGCTAAATAATACTGTCTCTATAAAATAATGAACTGCTCGGCGCGAGCCACAGCCCGGTACTTGTGTCAGTAAGCCAGCGCACGATGGATAATTTATTCTATTTGTGTCACCGCTGACAGACCTAAAGAGTTCACTCGAGTTTTTCTGCAGAATGTATTAACAGCTGTCCTCTGCAATAAGTTTCAAAGCAAGCCCTTCACCCACCCATTGTCACCACACTGAAATTACAGACGCTGAAATCAATTACTGTTTTAATCAGTCCCAGTTTCTCAAAACATCTCTGAAAGGAAACAGCGCACTCATAACAAGGATGTTGTACTTTTTCCTCTTACAAGGAGCCAACCAAGTTGTAATCCCTTTCTTGCCCATAAGCAATCTCCATAAATAAGCTTTAAATCGCTCATGGAATGATACCTTATGCACAGTTTGCAGCCTACCTTCGAGATCTTCTTCTTCTATGCCTTTCAGGATCTTGGATTTGTAGTCTCTGAAAAGAATGTATTTCAGCAGTCGTCGAAGCTTTTTCTGAAACAGCAGGAAGTAACAAATCAAGGCATCTTGGTCACTTCTGAGTGTTTCATAAATATGCAGAGGGTTATTTTCCAAAGTGAGACTTGTTCGGAATTCGAAGTGAAGCGAAGTTTAGAGCACAACAGATCAACTAGAAGCATTGATTTTGAGCTTTTTTCCAATTTACTGAAAGCATTTTTCCGAACTAGAAACATTGACTTGGAGAGGTTTTTCCAGTTTAGCTACTTTGGACTTTTGAAGTTCACTACGAATTCCTGACGATTCTTACTTTAGTAAATAACCTTGATAATCATAATTAAATATTCATATTGACTTCAATTCAAATATATCATAAGATAACGTAGGGACTAATTTGCAAGCATGAGTTTGACAAAAGGCGGTGCTATGCTATCAATTTTCTCAAATCCCAGCAGCTGGTTGCTATGAATAGCCATGGAAATCAGGCATTGTTTGCTCATTATGAGATGGCATATATGGAGGTTCCTGTGGGCACGAGGAATCCTGCATGGTCCTCTATGTTGTACTCTTGCTCATGGGTGATAGTACAGCTCTTGGCAAATGGAGCCCCCGGGGTTAAAAAAGGTCCCCAGGAATATGATAACAGTGAGGGCAAGTGTCAGCTTTGGGTAAGTATAGCTACCTTCCACTGCACCATAAGCAGAGACATCATGTGTAGGCAAAGACCTGAAAGTTAGAAACAAACAAGGTGATTTGCGCACACAGATCTCTATGGTTTACCTTACAAACAAAGGTTCTTTTGGTAACCAATATTGTGGAATTCCTTTTTCCTATATCAAATAGATATAAAACAAATACACATAGTGTAATCTGTGTATAACATGTATGGATATGTGAAGATAATCAGCAAACTCACACTTTTCAGAGCCCATTTAAAGTTGGCTTGTGACTTATGGCACATTTCATCTTATCAAAGAGATGTCAAATGGAATTTCCAACAATCACACTTTTTAAGATGTACTGCTCTTGAACAGGAACTCCAGAGTCCAGGGTGAATGTTTTAAAAAGTAGGTATTTATTACCAATTAATTAAAAAACAAAATAAAGCACAACGCGTTTTAACCTACAACAGGTCTTCCTCAGGTGCAGATATCTTTTGATCCCCAATATGGCGGTATATCGGTTCCAGGCACTGTCCTTTTCCCACCCCAATATGTCCGTTCTGTCTTGTTCCGTTTTCAGCGTATATGCCGATACATCACTTCCTGTGACGCACTTCCTGTGACGACAAGTGAGCATCGTCGTGTACTTGTCTTAAAGATCTCTTAAAATATTTTAGATTGAAGATTTGACTGTGTCCCTGAGGTTATTCCATAATTGAGGTGCTCTGTACGAAAAGGAGGATCAAGCCACTTTATTTTTGTATTGCGGTATGTTAAATATCGCACTGGATCGGAGGTTATAGGAGGTGGGAACAGCCGGGGAGAGTATTCTACTCAGGTAGGGTGGGAGCTTCCCAGAAATGTTCTTATGTACAAGGCTGGAAAGATGAAGAGTGCGTATGTAAGCGATCTCACTAACTTCTACTTTTTATTATTTATTATCACATCGCAAAATGTTTGCTTAATATGAACTATGGGCGTCGATGCCATTCATGAAAATGGAGTAAGAGATTTGTCACCTCCCTTATCAGCCTGATCATGTGACATATCAAGCTCCGGAAGAACATAACAGGAAGTGACATGAGAAAGACAAGTACGCGACGACACGCAATACCAGAAGTGCGTCACAGGTAGTGACTTATCGGCATATACGCACCTGAGGAAGACCTGTTACAGGTTGAAACGTGTTGTGCTTTATTTGTTTTTTTTAATTAATTGTTAATAAATACCTACTTTTAAAAACATTCACCTGGAGCTCCTGTTCAAGAACAGTACTGAGTTCCTGAGTTCATGAGAAATGTGATTGCTGGAAATTTCATCTAATATCTCTTTGATGAGATGAAATGTGCCATAAGTTCTTAGCCAACTTTTAATGGGCTCTGAAAAGTGTGAGTTTGCCGATTATCTTTACATATCCATTCATGTTAAATACAGATTACACTATGTGTATTTGCATAGGCGTGCGCAGCCTATTGCATTAGCGTGTGCACCCTAAAGCGCAAACACACGCCGCGTGTACATGTATGTATGCATGTATATATACACATATATATACACACACACACACATACATACACTGCTGTGTGTGTGTGTGTGTGTGTGTGCTGTTAATGTGCTGTGTCAGGGTGCTGTGTGTGTAGGGGTGGTGTGTGTGAGGGTGCTGTTAGTGTGGTGGGTGTGTGAGGGTGCTGGTAGTGTGCGTGTGTGAGGGTGCTGGTAGTGTGCGTGTTTGTGAGGGTGCTGTTAGTGTGCTGTGTGTGAGGGTGCTGTTTGTGTGCTGTGTGTGAGGGTGCTCTTTGTGTGCTGTGTGTGTGTAAGGGTGTTTGTTAGGGTGCTGTGTGATGGTGCTGTTTGTGTGATGTGTGTGAGGGTGCTGTTTGTGTGCAGTGTGTGGGTGTTGTATGTTTGTGAGGGTGCTGTGAGTGTGTGTGTGGTTGTGAGGGTGCTGTGCGTGTGTGTGTGGTTGTGAGGGTGCTGTGTGTTTGTATTTGTGAGGATGCTGATAGTGTACTGTGTGTATGAGGGTGCTGTGTGTGTGGGGGGGTACTTTGTGTTGAGGGTGCTGTGTGTGGGTGCTGTATGTGTGTAGGTGCTGTGTGTGTGTGAGTGTGCTGTACGTGTGAGGGTGCTTTGTGTGAGAGTGTGCTGTACGTGTGAGGGTGCTTTGTGTTTGTGAGGGTACTGTTAAGTGTGCTGTGTGTGAGGGTGCTGTGTGTGTGTGTTTGTGAGGGTGCGGTCGGATCAAAATATTAAAAACTCTTGAGTTGTAGTGAATTAAAAACAGGATGGCAAAACTGAGGTGAAAATAGTAAAGCAGTGACTAGCAAAACTTGTGAATTTTAATAAATAAGTTGCAAATACCTTATCTGTGTGTTTGAGGGTGCTGTATGTGTGCTATGTGGGTGTGGGTGCTGTATGTTTGTGTGTATTGTGTGGGGTGGGGGGGCAAATTAGTTAATATCCCCCTCCATTCTTACCTTTTGTGGGGGACAGTGCTGCTGACATCCCTGGTGGTCCAGTGGAGAGTGAACTCTAGCCTGCGGGGCTAGAGTTCACTCTGGAGAGATCTGATCTTGCAAGAGGAACCCAGCGGGTCCTCTCCTGCCTCCATCCCTGCCTGTGGGCCGGTGAGTGAGATCTTTGATCTCCCCCCCGGCCCATGGTGGAGGCTTAGAGCAGAGCTGGCGCTCGAACAGAGATCTCCCCTGCCGGTCTCAATCCATAGGCGTGCCGCCGGGATTAGGGTGTGCCCAGGCACACCTATGTGTATTTGTTTTATATCTATTTCATATAGGAAAAAGGAATTCCACTTTATTGGTTACCAAAAGAACCTTTATTTGTAAGGTAAACCATAGATATCTGTGTGCGCAAATCACCTTGTTTGTTTTTAAATTGTATCACATTTTTAAGTGTGAATGGTGACATTGCACTTGGGTTTTGTTTTAGCAGCATCAGAATTTGATCTTATTAAGCGCCACTTTTTCCCTACTTTTTTTTCTTTTAAAAGATCTTAAAGTGACAGACCCGCTTAAAAATAGAGGCAACGTGAAAGAGTACTTTCTTATGCTACAATGTAGAAAGGATGCAGTCTCGCCAAACACAAACCAAGATGGTCTACCATTAAATGCAATGCTGGAGGAAACACGTTGGGCAATTTTCTTTTTTGCAATCTTTATTTTACTTCTCATTTTGTAAAAAGGAAGAAACAAGAACAGAAACAAACATTCCAGGTATAGACACGTCAGGCAATTGTGGGGATGTGACAGACTTTTAATCTGATTTTACCATAAAGAGGATCCTGGTAAGCTGTGATTTCTCTGTTGGTTGAGCGCTAGGTAAGACTACAACCATTCTGAATTTTTATTAGTTATTTGATTGGCTGGTAAACTGCTCAGTCAGAGCACCAACATGGATGACAGCATTATGGTGAGCTAAATTGGGATTTAGTGCTGAGGTCTCTCTTCCTAAGTACGCCATTATCCTTCTCTGTCTCAAAATCAATCTGGTGGTTTAGCAGAGGAAGCTAAATAATCTGTGTTTTCCCTATACCTTCTTCAAAGGTGATGTACCAGGTGGCATTAGCCACTCCTACAGAGGAGAGCCAGGTTATAGGTCTACTATACTTGCCACTAAACCACCAGAAATAATTGTAGATTCAGTTGGTGCCAACCTCTGGGGACATGGAGACACAATAAGACTGCACAACCTACAGTTAAACATTACACAAAAAATGGTTTGAAGGATGCACTTCAAAACCCTTCTTGCTCTTCAATAAATAATAGTGACATCACAGTTCATCAACAATTTTGTATGAGTGCCTGATTACTGCCACCCCTTTTTTTCCTTCTTTTTATCCTGGAATGTTTGATCTTCTTTTCAGTTGTTATTTTTTTTATATATTAAAAGATTACATCCAAATAGTTTTATTATGTTTTTATTGTATTTAGCATTCACTTTGGCCTTCAAACTGTGTGGAATCTGGGGTACTGTTTCACAGTCTCAGATTTTCTATTTGAGTTCCACAGGTAACAACCTTCAGAAAGCATAGCCCAAGTGCATCATGAGACACGCTCATGCTAAGAGCACTAGGGGCATATAGAGAGCGCTGTAACAGTAGGTTTTCTGCATAGTCTGCCTTAATGGGGTCAGTCAATGTGACTGCATTCACTCCAGGCCGACAGGTGTACTCCACACACGGGCCTGACGATTTCCAGTGACAAGGGTGCCAGTACCATGGGTCATGTCATTGGTCTGCCACCCTTCTGGCCTGCCCACCAGAATTCCATTTTGTCATTTTGTGTGATGCCAGTATTTGGGAGGTAGGGGAGGGGGAGAGGGTGTTTTGTTCACTATGTCGGCTTGTTTTCGTTATCGTTGGACCAGTTTCAAACTGAAGCCATCATACTATATTTTCAACCAGGCAATGTGCATCTTTGTCTGAAAGCCTTTGTCTACACTGCATTACAGTGGGCACTGCTTACTGACCCCCAGCTGTTTTACACTTTTACCCATAATGCAAAGACGGGATGCTGCAGGTTAGTAAAACAAATTGCATATATATAAATAAAGCCTCATATTTTGCATATTGTGTCCCTCTGGATCCTTGGGATTTGTGTTTGCTTTTTGTTTTTAGTAATCTATTCAATATCCTCACCCTGACAACCTGACTAAAAATGCAGCAAAATATATAAAACACGACGGATTCACACAGCTGTGTAGTCACAGTTATTTTAGGAATATTTCCATGTGAATTTTATTACAATATTCATGCTCCCATCAGGAGGGAATCTGTGATACCTTATCTCTGCGCATCAGGAAAAGAATATCTTCAGCAGAGATCACTCGAGCTCCTCTCATCTGGGAAACGTCAGCGGCTTGCTGGAGCTGGAGGAGAAAGGAACATGTTCAGCAAGAAGTGTGATACAAAAAAACAAGACCAGAAACGTCACCATGTAATGAGGGAGATAAGCAGGATGTCCAGTGTGCTCTTGCCTTCTGGAAGGGTTGGTGATTGAGCAGAGTGGCTTCCCTACTGGACAACAACATTTACAGGGTCACTCAAACCGAAAAAACACTGTTCTCATAAAACACTGGTTCAGAGCTGGATCCAGAGCTGTTCTCCCTGCAGGTGTCACTCACACACAATGTAGGGGAGGGAGGTCAGGCTGTAGGATATGGGCAGCACAAAGGGGGGTACACACTGCTTCGGTTGGTGTCAGATGCCAAATACGGACAAAATTCCCCTTTACTTATCTTTTGTCTCTCACACTTGTCTCCAGTGTGCCACTCACCTCTTTGGGTGAGACCATTGAGATTATGATCTCAGACAATCCAATGCTTTCCCACAGGAAAACATTGGGAGGTTAGTGCGCATGCATGGTTAAAGGCAGCACCGCGCCAACCAGATGGTCTCTATGCGATCATCTGATTAACATAGTTGAGTTTTTAGTGGAAGCTCCTCTACAGGCAGGTTAACCCTGCAATAAAAATATTGCTGTTCCTTTCAGCTGCAGTGTTAAAACGGGGGGTGTAGGAGGTGTATGGCAATGAGAACACTTCATTGAGATGAATTAGTCTGGGTGTCTGTAGTGTTCCTTTAATTAAGTATTTCAGTGCACCCTAAAGCACAAACACACGCCGCGTGTATATGTATGTATGCATGTATATATACACATATATATATACACACACACATACATACACTGCTGTGTGTGTGTGTGTGTGCTGTTAATGTGCTGTGTGTGTGTGTGTGTGAGGGTGCTGGTAGTGTGCATGTGTGTGAGGGTGCTGGTAGTGTGCGTGTGTGTGAGGGTGCTGGTAGTGTGCGTGAGGGTGCTGGTAGTGTGCGTGTTTGTGAGGGTGCAGTTAGTGTGCTGTGTGTGAGGGTGCTGTTTGTGTGCAGTGTATGTGTGAGGATGCTGATAGTGTACTGTGTGTGAGGGTGCTGTGTGTGTGGGGGGGGTACTTTGTGTTTGAGGGTGCTGTGTGTGGGTGCTGTATGTGTGTAGGTGCTGTGTGTGTGGGTGCTCTTTGTGTGCTGTATGTGTGTGAGTGTGCTGTACATGTGAGGGTGCTTTGTGTGTGTGGGTGCTGTGTGTTTGTGAGGGTCACTCCAACCGAAAAAACACTGTTCTCATAAAACACTGGTTCAGAGCTGGATCCAGAGCTGTTCTCCCTGCAGCACCATTCTCCACTGCAGGCGTCACTCACACACAATGTAGGGGAGGGAGGTCAGGCTGAGGAGAGGACATGGGCAGCACAAAGGGGGGTACACACTGCTTCGGTTGGTGTCAGATGCCAAATTCGGACAAAATTCCCCTTTACTTATCTTTTCTCCCTCACACTTGTCTCCAGTGTGCCACTCACCTCTTTGGGTGAGACCATTGAGATTATGATCTCAGACAATCCAGTGCTTTCCCACAGGAAAACATTGGGAGGCTAGTGCGCATGCATGGTTAAAGGCAGCACCGCGCCAATCAGATGGTCTCTATGAGATCATCTAATTAACATAGTTGAGTTTTTAGTGGAAGCTCCTCTACAGGCAGGTTAACCCTGCAATAAAAATATTGCTGTTCCTTTCAGCTGCAGTGTTAAAACGGGGGGTGTAGGAGGTGTATGGCAATGAGAACACTTCATTGAGATGAATTAGTCTGGGTGTCTGTAGTGTTCCTTTAATAAAGTATTTCAGTTTTAATAGAATTTATTGTCATTTTTTAGTTTATGTCCTTCAAACCACTGCGTGTCCGTAGTGATTTCTCCACTTTAAGATCTTTGCCCAGAACTGATCTTTATAACTCACCACGGCAATTCTAGCTAACGTTACTATGTATGTTATGGTTTACCTGCATGTAGAAGAATTGAACAACAAGAGCTAAAATTAATACCTGGCAACTCATAAACACACTCGCTCTGGGCTGCTTAATGAAGCTACCAGAGGCAGCATAGCGCTACATGCCTGAATGTGCAGAATTTCTTTGTGAAACCCTGCACATACAGACTCCAAGCACCATGACCACTTCAAATCACAGAAATCTCACTTTTTTTTTCATCCGACATACCAAAATATGACATCATTAACCCCTTAAGGACTAGTGACGTAATACTTTGTCCCAGGTTGTCATGTAATAGAGACAAATAGGAACTTTAGCCTACACCATTAGAAGTCCCCCAGTTTGCCCATTTCTCGTCACACAGCCATGAGATCTTTATAGGAGCTAGAGTTTGACCATTTAGAACGGTTTTAATTTGGCACCTGAAGCCACTTTGGTAGGTTTATCAGATTTGGTTGGAATTCGCAGGCTGAGAGCATCATCTGAGGTTTCCAGCCAATTAATTTATTTCAAAGACAGGCAGAACTGATGCCACAAATGCATGCTGTAGTGGTTATGGTGTTTAGACTAATCTATATTATTTTCTCGCTATTACCATTGGCATATGCAAGATATGTAAGGACAAGTAAAATGTGAATTTAGAGTGGCAATATTCTCATAAAAGATTACTCTTAACAAAAAAGTGTATTTCAGCGCCTATAGAGATATCCAAATCAACAACGAGACACTAAGTGCATAGAGTGATGCTTTGATTTTACAAGGATAAATCCAAAATCAAATAATTCCCTTACAAGAGTGAAGGAAACAAACTTAATAAGAGCTTGAAACTCGCACATTAGAGGAGCTGACGAGAGATTTGAAAGCACCTGAAAATAATTTCGTGAAATTCTATCTGTAGCCGTCCAGCACACATTTCACTCAATATCACTGTCTGAATTGGCGCATTAATAATTTGTAGATCCCATGCTGCTATGATTTGAATTAGGTCTATTCAGAAGTTGAAAAGATCAACAAAAAACAGTAGCTGTTTCTAATATCCAAATGAAAAAAAGAGAGAAAAAAAAAGAAGAAAAAAAATATATATTTTAGAGTTGGCAAAATTACACCGGGCAAAGAATTCAGTCCATAAATCATAATACAGGACTGCATTAATTTTTTTTCCACACTGATCAGACGCATACAAAACATTAACTGTATCTAGCGCAGACAACAGAACACATACTAGTGATGTTTCCCCTGTAATATTCACTTGGGTCCTTAGTGCTACAACGAGGGCAGAGACTCAGGGAGTTTGCAGGAACTTATAAGCAACAGTAACATAATCTCACTTGAAACTGCCCTGGAAAATGTAAGAATGTGAAAAATGATCGGACTATTTGCTTGGCAGGAGTAAAATCAACTTTTATTCTGATTAGATTCAGGGCATGCGAGGTAGATTTTTTTTTTTTTTCCAACCAGGAAAAAAAAAAAAAAATACATCGGAAAATATTACATGCGGAGAGCACCTAATGCTGTCTCCAACATTTCATAAGTTCTTTCCCTAATTCCTTCCTTCGTTATGAATATTCATTTCATGCATTATGTTATAGGGGCTTATTCCCTAAATCAATGATTAACTGAAATAGATCATTTTTAAGTTCAGAACAAGACAGCCAAACTGGAAATATAAAGGAGTTATGGAAAAAATTATTTATTTCATAAAAATATTTTGGCAGAAAATCTACTGATCAAAAATTGAGATAGCGAATGAGAGAGGGATTATGGGAAAAACAACACCACCATAATACTGTAGTGCAATTTTTCACAGGTGGCTCTCTTTTCAGGCACCTTAGGCAGCTGCCTAAGGCCTCCCACTCACTGGGGCCTGATGGCTGCCTAACTCACCTAACAGGAGAGCATGGTGCAGGAAGCAGAGAGTTGCCCACTAGGAGATGCAAGGAGTTATACCAGCCTTGCACTGCCGCAGATTCCTGGGAAGGTAGCACTAGCATAGGTGCTGAGGATCAAATGATATAGCTGGTGGTCCCCAATGATTAGGGGATGGTCTGCACTAATTGTTGAAAGCCTGGGCAAAGATTGCATCTCTAAAAGAGCTGGTCTGAACTTGCCTGCCTGCACTGGGCAGCTCCTTCGCAATGTAATACATCAAAAAGCTACTGAGAGAGGAAGCAGGTAAGACATTTTAAGTCCTTCCCTTCGCCTGGTAAGGCTTCATCACATCACTGGGATCTGCTATCTTCTGGAGGGAAGGAGAAGGTGATGCAGCTCCCCGTAGTCAGTAGCATTGGACCACCAGGGAAAGTGCTCTAAAAATGTATTGTGCTGGGTGAAAGAGACAAACAGGTATGAGGAGAGAGGTAAATGGAGATTTGATGAAAAAGAGAGATGAAGAGGGAGTGGAACTGTGAGAGAGAGATTGATGAACAAGGGAAGAGAGTAGGAGATGGAGCTGAGTGAGATAGAAGGATATAGGAATTGAAGGGTGAAGGTAAGCTGAGGGGAGAGATAGAAGAGAGCCGAAGAGGAGATGGACCTGGGGGAGAAAAGGAGATGGAGCTAGGTGGAGAAGAGGGAGATGGAGCTGAGGGGAAAAAGTGTGTTGGAGTGTTATAGGAGTTGGAGTAGGGAGAAGTAGATAGAGCAGGGGAGAAAGTGAGATAGAGCTAGCTGGAAATGAGGTGAGAGAGTGAGATGGAAGTGAGGGGTGAAAATTAGAGAGGGAGCTGAGGGATAAGTTGGGGATTTAGGGGAGATAGGGGAGATAGGGAAATGGAGCTGGGGAGGGAAGCCGAGGCTTCCATGTCAGCAGAGCAACCAACAGGAGGGTACAGTCCATGATTTGTTAACAGTCCAGCCATACTTTGGATCTGCTAGGGGCCCAGTAATGCTACATGGTCTGGTTGGGCACCGGACCGATTTACAGAATCAGGTGATGGCACAGACCCTTTACAAGATATAGCTTTGCAACATCCACGGCCGCTCTGGGAGGAAATGATGTCCGATTTATTCCTCCCAGTGCTCAGAGGAAGGAGGCAATATGGGAAGACAGAAATTGCCCGTCACAGCCCCATGAGCAGCCTCCCGTTGGTGCCAGACCCACACTGGGCCACAAGCAGGCCACCCTCCTGGCAAAAGGTAGGCAAATAGTAGAGTAAACAAAATATCTTAAATTTTTAATATTTGCGATTGTGTGTGTCTTTGTCAGTGCTTGTGTTTGTGTGCCTGGCAGTGTGCGTGTGTATGTTTGCCAGTGCATGGCTGAGAGGCATCTGTGTGCATGCTTGTCTGTGTGTCTGGCATTGAGAATCACTGTGTCAATGTTTACCTGTCTGTCAGTTTGTATCTGGGTGTGTGTATCCCCATGTGTGTCTGAAATGTACATGTGTGTGAGCGTGTATTGAAGCACGTGTGAGCGTATGTGTAGGTTGTTAGGGTCTCAGCGACTATATTTTTAAGGAGCCATATGTCTTATGATGGCAGTCCTGCAAGGTAGACAGAGGCGTGACAGTCTGTTTCAATAAGATTAGAGCAAGTCATTCACTACAAAAAGACTCGTCCCTGAAATAACATGAACAATAAATGGAATATATTTAATCAAATATTTGAAAAGCATACTTTATGGCATACACATTAAATACAAAAGGAACAAATTAAAACCATTGTGGCTTTGATAAAAAGAGCGTTTAAAGCATTTAAATCAAATGGGTCAGAGGCATTATCTATTTAAGGATGTCAAAAAAGCTTGACAAAGGATAATTAGATGGGCTAAACTAGAAAATGAAAAAAAAAAAAACAGATAGCCAAAGAAAGCAACATCAACCCCCAAAAAGATTTCAAGAAGTACATACATTCTAAAAAGCTCAACAGTGAAAATGTTGGTTCACTAAAACCAGGTGTGTTTCTGTTAGTTGGGTCTTGATGAGCGTTATTATGAAGTCATAGAGTGCTATCTTTTTGCTGCTTCTAGATTTTGCTAGATAAGAATCAAGCATCACTTTTTGGTCTCTAGAGTGCGGGTTTATGATACTTTTTTATAGATATAGTTTTAATGAGCAGTGTTTCAGTTTGGATGCACCATAAATTGAGGAGTCAGAGTTGAAGGTTTTGTGTACCGACTCCCAGCCCGGTTATAAGCTTGACATGAGACCTATAAACAGCCCGTTTGCAATTGACCCCTGAATTCTATTATTGGGATATCACAGCAATATCTTAGGAACTCCTAGTGGCAGAGTTGGGGACCTGAGTGCCTATGCAAGGTGCCAAAGGCGAGTTTCCACCTTTTTACAAGAATTTCAACAGGGTAGAATAAGAAAGACCCAGGTCTGGCTGGTAATTAATCACTAGCTATCTGGTACCAACGAACATATTTTAGGTCTCCCACCAAACTGACGCTTAAACCAGGATTCTTCCGATGTTGCTAAACTACAACTCCTTGATTCTTTGAATGAAACAGATAGCCAGAGAATCATGGGAGTTGTAGTTCAACAACATCTGGAGGGCCAGAGTTTGGAGAAGCCAGGTTTAGACCATAGTGATAAACTAATGGCCTCGAGTTTACAATCCTGGCAGAAATATTTTATATTTTAAAGAATTCATAATGCAGCCAAGGTATCAGTTAATATAATGTAAGCCTAGGACTGCAATAGGAGGAAAGAAAAAAGTTGTAAAGATGAGGGTTTTCAGTAAATAGGATGATGGACAGTCAAGATTGACTGACTGGTTTTTATCTGTTTTCAAAATATTTATTTGTATGCATGGTTATTCCCTGCTCTGAAAACGATCATTCAGATCGAAGATTTTGGGGGGAGATAAACAGGAAAGAAAATAAATAAAAAGGGGAACTGTGCGTTATTTAAAAATATTTTGGGTGTCCTGCGAATGAATCATTCATACAGACTTATCAATGAAAGGTCAGAAAACATTTTGGCCAAACCTCTATATACAGACTCTGCTTTCCTTGTGTACAGTGTTCGGTTAAACCACTTGAGCAGCCACTGAGTGCCTAACGCTACATGCTCACGATTTCTTCATTCCCCACGACACTTCTCAGGTTAAATAAAACCTTTCTTTGTCATCTGACAATCCCAAGATCTGGAATTAGAAAGGACAGAATGTACGTGTAGCAGCTAGATAAACTCCGAGCTTATCCATTGAAAGTGTTTTCCATTCACACATGTTATCATTTAATCAGGGCAAAACCCAGAGGGATTTCCAGATTTATATGTGGATAATAAAATAAGAAAGCAAAAAACCATCTAAAAACAAGAACGGGAGGATTGATACCTTAGTCTTATAATTAAGTAGGAATCTACGGTAATGCCAAGGAGATGTGGAAACATTGTTTCTAAGCTTGATTTAACTCTGTTTACTCAGAACACACACTAGTAAAATATGTGGCATTTTACCAGCTCAATGGCAAAGCCTTTACTACAAGTTCACAGATAGCATACATTTTAGGGCTTAATACAAAGCATGCAGATTCTGGGGTTTAGAGGCAATACCATGTCATTTTTTAAATTTACTGGGTGGACGGGCAAATTCTCAGTGTCTTGCTAAATGGACAGTTCATGGAAATTGGAAAAATTCTGTGGCTGAAGGAACAGATTTCAAGGTTACAAAAAAACAAACAAAACCAAACCAAAAGCAGAGGTAATGTGTTATAAAGGCGCTCAGAATAGTGTAGCAGCAGCAACTCGGGTATAAAAACTCACTTAATCAGAAATACAACCCAAAAACCAGCAGGAAGAAAAACAAAAATGGCATTTCATTTTTTTTTTTTAAAGTATATTAATTGATCATAGTAGTTGTGCTTTTCACATTATCAGCGGTTAAAAAGATGATTTACTGGGGGCAGAGCCTGCCCAGCAAGATGGCCGGACATGCTTTCCTACAGCTCGGCTTACTAAATCTAAACTACTGCTAAATCGCATATATTAGATGCAGAAACAAACCAGAATCAGCTACAGACTGATGACATACTAGCCTGCACTGCAATCTTCCTGCACTCACCTTGAATTGGATCTGTGGCCCTGATGCCGGTGAGAGGTGGAAACAGCCAATCTCCCGATCCGGTAAACGCAACTGGCTGAAGCCACTCTGCAGCCCTGTCCCTCCTCTCCCCCCCCCCCTTTGGATCAGTGGGGGGGACTCCAGTCCACATTTGAGAGGCCACTGGAAATCGGTGCACCAGAGGAGCAAACCTACTGAAGCAAGATCCGCGCACCTAGAGTAGCCTAATATGGCAGACCCAATGATTGTCTTGCTGTACTTACACTTGGCCGAACCACTAAAAGGTATTGCCTGACCTCGGACTAGGACTCTTGCCGATTGGTGCCAATCCCCCACTAAGGTTTATACATAGTCTGTGTCTGGTCCTTACTCACCCTTATAGTCTCTGCAAGCAGCATTGTTTTGTTCATACATTTCTTTTTTGTTTTGCTTTGCTGAATACCGTTAGTAAGGCTCCTTATATTGTGAAATCTTATAATTTAATACCCACCTGAGGGCCTTTTAGCTGTGCTAACATTAGCATTTCCTGTATCTTCATTGCAATAATGATCGACTCACTTTACAGAGCAACTTGTTTAGACACGTGTAACATAACTTTTCCAACAAAAAATTTGTGCCGGTAATCTAAATGCCATGTTAAACTCTTATAATGTCTGTTTCTCCTTGGCTTGTCCTGCTATCGTGGCATCATGTTTATCACTCGCACAACATAAATAAAGAATAAAAAAAAAAGAAGATGATTTACTTACCTTTTTCCAGCACAGCGTGGGTCCGATTGTGGTTGGCCCCACCAACGCTCCTCCCCCTTGGCTGAGATCATCAGGCTTGGTGGTATTAGCCAATCAAATGTTTTCCCACAGGAAAGCATTGAGAGGCTATTACGCATTCACGGCAAAACACCACTCCGTGCCAATCAACAACTCCTCATAGAGATGCTTCGACTCAATGCATCTCTATGGGGAAAATTCAGCGGCTCCATAAAGAGTGTGGAGACGTTGAATGTCAGTACTGCACACCCAGGAAGCACCTCTAGTGGTCGTCTGAGTGGAAGTGTTTCTAGGATGTAATGTAAACACATTTTCTCTGAAAATTCAGTGTATACATTAAAATGCCCGCAGGGACAAACTATAGATCAGGGCTTGACAAATTTGCTTGGAGCCAGCAAACAAAGTTAGGAACCAGGTTTTTCAATGTCAAAAATATAATTCTTAAAGGGACACTAAAGTAACCAGAACCACTACAGCTTAATGTAGTCTATAAACTGTTCTCGTGTCTATAATCTGTCCCTCCACACTTTTCAATGTAAACCCTGACTTTTCAGAGAAAAAGGCAGCGTTTACATTGTTGCCTAGTAACGCTTCTAGTAAAAGTCACTCAGTGTTCCCCACAGAGATGCATTCATGCAATTAATCTCTATGAGGAGATGCTGATTGGCGCAGCATGGCGTTTTGCCACACATGTGCAATAGCCTCCAAATGCTTTCCTACAGGAAAGCATTGGATTGGCTGAGATCATCAAGATTGATGATCGCAGTCATGGAGGCAGGGCCAGCTGCAGCGAGACCAGCACAGCGTGGGGGGGAAAAGGTGAGTAAAAAACACCCATGTGATTGGAGAGAGACCGGTCACCTAAACACACATTCACTTACTATCACTACAATAACAACACACATTAAGGTGTGTTAAGTTAACAACTTTATCTCCTTTTTTATTTATTTTTATGTAATTTTGTGTTTGCTTTTCACTTTTGGGCTCTGTCAAAGTTTTGTTGTTGAGTGTATGGAACTGTTTTGGGCATGGGACCTACCTGGAGCTGGAGTGGTTCGGCTTTCCCTGGGGTCCAGTGGGGCTTCAGTCATCTCTCTGCTCTACTCCATAGAGCGCTGTTTAGTGATGCCGGTGTCGGAATTACATCATATTCCAATTCTTGGCATCACGGGAGGACGCGCAAAGGAGCAGAGCAGGGAGGGAGGTTACAGCTCCCTTGCACGCCTGCCAGTCTGCCTCAATCCTCCAGGAGCCTCCCGCACAAGCGAACATTGCATGCTCTCCATCAGCTGGCCAACCGACCACCCGCAAACGCTCTCCCTTTAGCAGGCCTTACATACCTGTCTCTTGCTCTCTCCTAAAGGGCAGCACTCTACTATGTCACCCAGCTCTGCTTCATTCCCACCTTATTTGATTGCTATTTTCTCTCCTAATATGTTTTATATCCTACCTCCTATAGACTGCAAGCTCGTTTGAGCAGAGTCCTCTTCAACCTATTGTTCCTGTAAGTTTTCTTGTAAATGTCCAATTTATAGTTAAACCCCCCTCCCCCCTTATAATATTGTAAAGCGCTACGGAATCTGTTGGCGCTATATAAATGGAGATAATAATAATAATAATGAAGAGTAAGAAGAAACTGATCGATGAATATAAATATCTTGTTATTTCTCAATCACACAACATGTTTTTTTTTCCTCAGGCAGATCTCTAAGTGACTAGTCAGATTCTTTGAATCTGGTATAAATGACTAGATTCTAAAAGTCAAAGATGGAATGAAGTGGCTGCCATCAATACCATTATACCTTTTGCTACGATCGATGAAAAGTAAGTTTGAGGCGAATGACTTCATTAGACCTTCCTTACACCAATCTTATCTTTCTTTCTAAAATCTGACAGTGTGTAGAGGTGGAAGAGGTTGCAAACAGCCAAGCTTGGAAATTAAAAGGAATTACATACATACACCGAACATACTTTTGAATAAGTACAATATAAATAAAACAATCATTTTTAAGACGTGTCAGATATTGATTTTATAAATAATAGCTGGTTTGTACAATAAGCTTTTATAAGAGCTAAAACATGGGTAAAAGAGGGTGAATATGGCAGCCTGAAAAAAGAGGTCAACAATAATCTGGGACCCACAAGATAACTAGAATACGCTAACAAGGAATGCTGACTTGGCTAACACGGAGTGAGCCTTCAAAATGTTTTAAAGGGATACTGTAAGTGCTAAGAATACAAAGCTGTATTCCTTGCCCTATAGCCCTCTGCCTCCCCCCTAGAGGTAGACTTAGTTTCAATGCAACTGCAGTGTTTAAAATTGCAGCACTAAGTGCAATAGGGGCACTGCAACCAGACCACTTCAATGAGCTGAAGTGGTCTGGGTGCCTACAGTGTCCCTTTAAGGGTATAGTAAAATCGAATTTACTTATGTGTACTTTCAACATTTCTACAAGTGAAGTAAGCAATGGGTAATTCTGCCAAGGGAATTCATTTATTGTGCTCCATCATCAGTGCTAATACACTTTAATCTTGTTAAAGCCCAGCAGCCTCTGTTATTAATGTGAAGGAGTAAATTTGGCATTACACAAGTCAGTTAGGGTGTGATTAACTGTAAGCTTAGATCAGAACAGACACCATGGATACACTGTATATGTTAAACTGTATCCAAACCTGAAGTTTGTTTCCAGGCTTGTATTGTGGGCTGTGTAATAAACAATGTCACTACCACAATTCATAGTGTACAACTGGAGCAAGGGACTGTGCACATTGTGCCATTGAACAAATTCAGTTTTTAATATTTTTATTGTTATTATTATCACTAAATACACTGCATTATTTTACAATTATACAATGGGAATAATTGGCATTCACAATAGAGGTGAAGATGTCCATGTTCAGATGAGCTTACAATCTGAGGACGGGGTAAAGAAATACAAGACAGATTGCATCATGTCAGATGGAGGTAGGTTTCGATGGATAGGATGCCTGTGTAAGAACAGACTAGTAAAGGTGCTGTGTGGAACAAGCGATACAGTGAAGGAGAGAGTGAGCTGGGCACTGAAGATAAGCACATGAAAATGAGAGACGTGTGATGGTAAGCTTTCCTGAAGAAGGGTGCTTTCAGTGACGTCATAAAGGAGAGGCTAGGGGAGAGACCAGTGGTACAGGGCTGGAAATTCCTAGGGAACAGAGCAGAACTGGAAAAAATTGTGCAGATGAGAGTTGGCAGTGCAGGAACGAGCAAGTGTCAGGATTAGATTGCTTGCAGAGAGAAAGGAACGAGAAGGGACCAAACTACAAGCACCATATATAGTGTGCATTAATATGCTTGTATTTTAATGCTTTATAGCCAACTGCAAACAGGAATAACTACACTGCTAAAATATATATATATATTTTAAATCACACCTGTAAATAGATTAATATTTTCATGAAAGCAGAGTTTTATGTGTGGAAACGGTTATCTCGGAATCACATTTGCATCACAATTCTATATGATTATATACACAAGTATATGTAGATAGATATATAGTGATAGTACACAGATTTTCAGGACTATTTCTCCCAGTTAAGCTGTCCCACTGACAGGCACAGACAACACAGTAAGGAGAAGGGAAATAATTTAGACTTTGTGCCCATATTCCACTAAGATCCCCTTTATGGAAAACAAAAGAGTGAATTTTAAAGGGAAAATCATCCAAGCACAGTGACAACTTTCTAATGTTTATACCTCACTCCTTTTTCATTGATACTTACAATTACAGAGATTAACAACAACAACAAAATAGCAAGAAAGCCTACTTCCCCTTTTAAAGACATCTCAGGTTAATATATTATAATCCCCTCAGCCCATCCTATATGGTAACTGAGGCTGTCCTCAGTACATGGTAACACTTCCCCTGACAAGATACATTGAAGCGTTCTGTTATGAATATGGCAGTCACATATACAGTGCCTTGCAAAAGTATTAACCCGTCGTCGTCCCGTCCCCCCCTTTGGCATTTTTCGTGTTTTGTTGCCTCACAACCTGGAATTAACATGGTTTGTTTGAGGATTTGCATCATTTAATTTACAGAACATGCCCACAACTTTGAAGTCGTTTTTTTGTTTGTTTTGTTTTTGTGAAGTAAACAACAAATAGGACAAAATAACAATAAAGGTCAATGTGCATAACTATTCACCCTCCTAAAGTCAATACTTTGTAGAGCCACCTTTTGCGGCAGTCACAGCTCCAAGTCACTTTGGATAAGTCTCTATGAGCTTGCCACATCTTATCACTGGGATTTTTGCCCATTCCTCCTTGCAAAACTGCTCCAGCTCCTTCAGGTTGGATGGTTTGCGCTTGTGAACAGCAATCTATAAGTCTGACCACAGATTTTCTATTGGATTGAGGTCTGGGCTCTGACTAGGCCATTCCAACACATTTACATGTTTCCCCTTAAACCACTCAAGTGTTGCTTTAGCAGTATGTTTGGGGTCATTGTCCTGCTGGAAGGTGAAGCTCCGTCCTAGCCTCAAATCACGCACAGTGTGGTACAGGTTTTGCTCAAGAATATCCCTGTATTTAACACCACCCATCTTTCCCTCAACTCTGACCAGTTTCCCAGTCCCAGCTGCTGAAAGACATCCCCCCAGCATGATGCTGCCACCACCATGTTTCACTGTGGGGATGGTGTTCTTTGGGTGATGTGAAGTGTTGGGTTTGCGCCAGAAATAGCGTTTTCTTTGATGGCTGAAAAGTAAAATTTTAGTCTCATCAGACCCAGACCTTCCTCCATACATTTTGGGAGTCTCCCACATGCCTTTTCGCAAACTCAAAACGTGCCATTTAGTTCTTTGCTGAAAGTAATGGCTTTCTTCTGGCCACTCTGCCATAAAGCCCAACTCTATGGAGCGTACGGCTTCTGTACAGATACTCCAATCTCTGCTGTGGAACTCTGCAGCTCCTCCAAGGTTACCTTAGGTCTCTGTGCTGCCTCTCTGATTAATGCCCTCCTTGCCCGGTCTGTGAGTTTTGGTGGGTAGCAGTCTCTTGGCAGGTTTGCTGTTGTGCCATTTTTCCATTTAGTTATGATAGATTTGATGGTGTTCCTGGGTATCATCAAAGATTTGGATATTTTTTTATAACCTTACCCTGACTTGTACTTCTCAACAACATTGTCCCTTACTTGTTTGGAGAGTTCTTTGGTCTTCATGGCAGTGTTTGGTTGGTGGTGCCTCTTGCTTAGGTGTTGCAGCCTTTGGGGCCCTTCAAAAAAGGTGTGTATATGTAATGACAGATCATGTGACACTTAGATTGCACACAGGTGGACATCATTTCACTAATTATGCGACTCCTGAAGGTAACTGGTTGCACCAGAGCTTTTTATGGGCTTCATAATAAAGGGGGTGATTACATACGCACATGCAAATTTTCTGTTTTTTATTTCTCAAAAATAGTTTTATGTATATATTTTTCTCATTTCACTTCACCAACTTAGACTATTGTGTTCTGATCCATCACATAAAATTCAGATTAATAAAACATTAAACATAAGGTTGTAATGTAACAAAATAGGTAAAAAGTCAAAGGGGGGGTGAATACCTTTTGCAAGGCACTGTATCTCTTATAAACTCTTGCTAAAGATAGGTATGTTTGTTATGGAAAAAGGAGAATTGGGAGAACACCCAGGAACATGCATTTCTATGTAGTGGAGCTGCTGTCAAGACCAAAATATAGATATGGGGACGGACGGACGCACACACACACAACGCTACTCAAAATAATCTGTTTTAGCAAACAAATATGGGGATTTAGTCACACCATATGGCCATATTGTGGTAAGCCCACTACAACACCACAGTACCCAAATATTGGTCTTACACTAATTTTACCATTGACATGCTAACTGCAATACTCACTACTTAAAATGCTTCCAGAGACTGTCCTCAATGTATGCTTTGCTACAATCAACTTTAAAGGGGCACTTAGTAAGGTGCTCAACTAAAAAATAATCTTTGAGCCCCTCCACTATGAGGGCCCCTTCGGAGGTGACCACTGAAAAGCATAAATTGAGCAGAGTCTCTGGAAGAAGCTTAAGCAGTAAATATTGCAGCCAAGATGTTCATTTCCAATGTTAAAATTAGTGTACAATGACATAGTGACTGTACATGAAATAACACAATATTGTTACATTTTTATATTAAAGGACCACTATAGGCACCCAGACCACTTCAGCTTAATGAGGTAGTCTGGGTGCCAGGTCCAGCTAGGGTTAACCCTTTTTTTTTTATAAACATAGCAGTTTCAGAGAAACTGCTATGTTTATAAATGGGTTAATCCAGCCTCTAGTGGCTGTCTCGCTGACAGCCGCTTGAGGGCTTCCGCGTTTCTCACTGTGGAAATCACAGTGAGAAGAAGCCAGCGTCCATAGAAAAGCATTGTGAATGCTTTCCTATGGATTGGCTGAATGCGCGCGCGGCTCCTGCCGCGCATGCACATTCAGCCGAAGAGGAGAAAAGAGAGGAGAGCTCCCAGCCCGGCGCTGGAGAAAGAGGTAAGTTTAACCCCTTCCTCTTCCCAGAGCCCGGCGGGAGGGGGTCCCTGAGTATGTTTTCCTGGCACTATAGTGGTCCTTTAATTATTTTATATCTAATCAACTGTATTGCAATGAATTGTGTACGCCTGCTTTGTGGAGAATTTAGATTTTTATAATATATCATAACATATATTCAGTGGCACACTTATCTTGATACAATTCCCCCAACCTCCTCCTCAGCTGTGATTATCAATGCTGATGCAATAGAAGCATTGGGGGGCTAGTGCACATGTGCAGAAAATCGCAGTGCTGTCCCAATCAAATTGTAAACGGCATTTGATTAAGAACCAAGTCTAACTCTGTTATCACAGGGGAAGACATCCACTAGAGGTGTGTTTAACCCTGCGGTGAAAACATTGCCGTTATTACAAAAAATAAGATTAAAACTGCAGGGGGCTGAGGTGAAGTAATCTGGGTGCCTTGAGCGTCCCTTTAAATCATAATTAGGTGGCATTTATTACATTTATCAAATTTTTGTTTCTTAAATCACATCCAACGCGAGGATAGGCACTATATCATAGTAAAAGCAGCTTCTGTTTAACTGTATATATTCTTTTCATGTCTTTACAGGGGAAAAATGCAGTAATCTCCTGTTTTTAATGTATGTACAAAACAGTAGTTTCTTCGACAACAAAAACCAGAGCTGTTCCATAACACATGGAGCTAATTTGAGAACTTGCGGTGTATATACAGCCCATCACTTAAACCAAATGAACTTTTAAATCAATAACATGTACGCTGGGGTTCAGTAGACTCAAGTAAATTGATAAAAAAATAAACATTTATGTCAAAGATGAAAAATACAAACCCCATCTCATATAAAAAATGTTTTTACATTATCTAAAAAGCTTTCATGTGCAGACATCACTCGAGCCTTTACTTAGAGACGCCAGTCAAAACGCATAGGCAGCAATTCAAGAGTTTACGTATTTAAAGCATCGAAACCTAGATTGCTTTAAACATTTCTGTCTGGTTAGCGAAAAAAAACAGTGCTTGGCCTTTCTAGTAGTGAAAGGATTAATGATTATGAGCGAAACCTGGCAGTTTTATAATGTACCTGTTGTTGTAAATGTGTCATAAATGATGCTCAGGTCCATAAATTCCTACACGTTGTAAAAATGACTAAACTATCAGATGCCAAGGGAACTTACCATACAAAAGGAATGTGATGCAAACTGTCTTCAGTGATCTATAAATTAAATTGTGCTCCAGGAGTAAATCCACTAGGGAGAGCATTGTAGAAGGAATACATTTCCATGGCATAAATTAGATTAGGTTACACAGCAATTTCAGGTTTGTAGATTCATACAATACTCCCTGTGGAACCCATTACTGATTACCTGGACGTAAATGTTGTGAAGGGTTCACCGTATTGATCGTCACTATGGTGTAAGCTTCACATCTTTTAAGCCATTCTCTAATTTAAAGTTTTATTTGCAAAACGGCAAACGGTATATACATTTTTTATTTTATTTTTTAAATTAAAGGGACACTCCAGATTGGAGCACTACTGTTTTTGAAACTGTTCTGGTCCCGTCAGATCTTTCTCAACTCCACCATTTTAAAGTTTATAAGATGGCGGCTTCAGGAAATAAGATCTTCAGTACTTTCCTTAGCATGCACATGACATGACGCACATGCCCAGAGAATCCAGTGGCCATATTGGCCCACAATAGAGTTGATACTGTGTAAGCTCACGCTCTCTTTGGTTTATTACTTAAATTCACTACCTGCAAAAAGATGCAAAGACACTTTCAATAAGAATGCTAGAAAAAACTAGGGTATACTACGTGTAGGGTAACGGGTAGAGTCAGATTTGTATTTTCTTTAGAAATCCTGCATCTTCTATTTAACTCTTGAAGTGCTATTTGACTTTCACTTTGGTACTACACGAATGAGAAGGAAGACAAAGAATTCTTATACATATTTCAGCGGCACTTTGAATCTGATTTCTGCAATGTAAGTGCTGCTCTGATTAATTCTACAGAATAATAAAATCTACCACTGCATATCCGCTATAGACACAGAGGTCTTCAGTCACTTGCATTTGCTTATTCAATATACAGTCAATGATGTAGAGTTACCTAAGAAGTTATTTGTCATAGATTTGACTATATCATCGTTTGTAGCTATGTACACAGAGGAAGTGTATCCAAATCACAAACACTGCAACCTGTCATTCAAGCCGTGATTAAAACAAACACAGCTCAGGTGTTGATTCTTCCAGCAATCAGCTATTGCCCCAGCAGGGCCTAAACTGATACCTGGTTTTGATTTTCAAATAGGCTTGAAACCAAAGGAGAGGAAACTGCGGTATTAGGTAAACATCACCTGCCAATTTGCATGCCTTAGTAAACTTTGTGGTAAGGAATAGAAGGGATTTATTAACACAGAGAAAACAGCGTACAGCCACTACCTGGGTCACAGAAAGTCAGATTAGATCAATTCTGCTATGTTCAGAGGAGGGAAACGATGACCTGCGTTAAGCTACAGAATCTTGAATTTCCATGAAGAATGGGCTCATTATATCATGACAAATAACTCAATATATTAATTTGGGCAAAACAGTAGCACTATGGAGTGGAGTTGGCCGCACGCCAAACCATTGGACTGATTTAGTGGGGAAACAGATTGTATGTTAGGTGCCCATACAGGATATTTTACATTAACTTAACCTACATTTAGGACAACCATAGCTCACATTTTACTGGGGACGTGTATATATATATAAAATGTATACTGCAAAGACTTTGAATAAAAAAAACCAAAAAAAAACCACTTTAATCCAGCGGTAAGAATATCTTATAAGCATACCTAATTATTCATTGTTATAGCAAGAACATTAATTTTCTTATAGTGTCACCAAGTCAGGACTGCCACGATTCAAGGGATTCACCAAACAATGGTCATGAATGGGTTAACCGTTTCTATCTCCTGCCAATCCCTCGGAAATGAAATACAAGTTTCCAGATCTGATTTATATAGTAACGTGGGGTATTAGCCAAAATGAGAGAGGGGGGATTAACCTCTTCTCTGCTGAGCCACTCTATACTTCAGTGGCAAGATCTTTCTTCCAGTTTTTACTCATTCATTACTCATTTTGTTTTTATTCGTTTTAAATTCCGTGTTTTTTTCCCCAATTCCTCTCATTTACAAATATAACATTAATTTGCAGATAGCCTGCACTGTGGAAAAAAAGCTTCTACAGTCAATGATACATGTATCTATGTCATCAACAAACACCATAGCCAATTATTTTTGGTAACTTACAATTCTTTGATGGTTAGCTTACCAAGAAATCAAAGGTTATTTTTTAAAGTTTTCACTTGATGACTTTTGTTATAAAATAATTGATGTTTAAAGTCATTTTTATTTAGTTCTGATTGGTTTATTTAATTCTGACTACAGTAATAATGCTTGCTTGCAGTTTGCAATGACATTCAAATTGACATGGAACAAGGAGACTTAACTAGAGCTATTTTCCCTGATGTTGCGATGGTCTTTGACACAGTAGACCATGGCATTCTTTTGCAAAAACTTATAAGCTCAGATATTGGTGATCGTCCGCTAACCTGGTTTCAATTGTGCGTTTCAGACCGATTGCAATATGTGGCCATTTCTGATAGCTCTTCCAGTCACGTGTGGTGTTCCCCAAGGCTCCATACTCAGCCCCCTGCTATTCACATTATTTATAAATGATCTGCCTAACGTCTACAAATCCTCAACTGTACACATGTATGCAGAGGACAGCGTAATCTACGCTAGTAAACCCAATCTACCGCAGCTTGAGACTGTGCTCCAAAACCAATTCACAATTCTTCCTAAACACTGACAAAACCGTTGCAATGACCTTTGGAACTGTACCTAAATTACGTAAATTACGTAAACTACAAAATCAACAATTGTGTATCAGAACAAATTCAAATAGCACAGTGACAGCAGTCTGCTCTTTTAAATATCTAGGTTTGTTGCTAGACTCCAATCTATCTTTTGGATGTCACGTTGAAAAACTCTTCAAAACTTTACCCCAAACTAGGAGCCCTGTACCGAAACAAATTCTGCCTAAGCCCTACAGTAAGTAAACAGATAGTGCAACAAATGCTAATGCCAATCATTGATTATGGGGATGTAGTGTATGCACCCGCACCGCAAACCCACCTTAGTAAAGTTAATACGTTATATAATTAATTCTGCTGCTTTGTACTAGAATGTAATTATTGTACCCTACACTGTGACATGGTAAAAGAGCTAAACTGGCTGTCGCTGGAATCCCGATGCACTCTTCATCTTTCCAGCCTTGTGCATAAAAACATTTCTGGGAAGCTCCCACCCTACCTGAGTAGAATGCTCTCCCCGGCTGTTCCCACCTCCTATAACCTCCGATCCAGTACCAGCGCGATATCTAGCATACTGCAATACAAAAATAAAGTGGCTCGATCCTCCTTTTCCTACAGAGCACCTCAATTATGGAATAACCTCAGGGACACAGTCAAATCTTCATTCAATCTAAAATCTTTTAAGAGATCTATGGCAATATACCTCAGCACAGAATGCACCTGTCATCGTTGAATATATTTATTACCGGTTATGTAGGAAATTTATATTTGTGTGTATGTGTATACATATTTATAGTTTGTATATTGTATTTTTTGTAATTTTGTACCCTATTGTATCAATGCAATGTTTTGTGGACCCAGGACATACTTGAAAACGAGAGATATCTCATTGGATCCATCCTGGTAAAATATTTTATAAATAAATAATAAATATTATAACCTAATTCAATAGATATCTACAGCTTCCTATACACTCATAGAACATGACTCAACATTCAATTTCTTCCGATCAATGTAACATATACCCTATGATGTGCCCAAACCATGACAAGCCAGTGCCTGAGCAGGTAATTCTGGAAAGTAAGTTGTGGTTTGTTGTTTGCAGTGTGGGGACGATGGATAGGACCGTGGGAATTGTGTCTCACAAAAAACTTACTGTATCTCGAAATGCTGGCAAGGGAAATCTATGCGCAACAAACGCAACATATGGCCCAAGTCACCAGTCGCAGAAGAAAGTGCTAAATGTCACACATTTAAAGACCTAATACTTGGACTAAAAGTGCTTATGTATATTATCCTAAAAATAAGACACTTCTGCCTTTGTTTAAAAGTCCCTGTGACTTGTACCAGGCTGTTTGTTGCAGAGAGTTAGTGGAAGGCTAGTCCCTATTCACAAAACACACACACTCTAGAGTTCCAAGTACCGTATATACTAATGTTTCTAATTAAATCAGTTTGTGGTTATTTGCTACCATTCACCTCAAAGCCTCCTGAAATGATTCAGTGTAATGTGACATTGTTGGCGAGCACTGCTAACTGGCACAGACTAGATTACCTCATATCCCAAGCAGGCCTGAGGTCACTCACTCGGAAGCGTGGGATATTTCATGTTTAAGTCAATTACACTTGTTGCTTCCGTAACATTATTAAATAGCATCCTAATGTTACAGTTACTCATGCTGGGCTCTGCTAACCTGCTGCAATATTCCGAAAACACGACAAAGTGTACTATTTTATGCAATTTAAACTGTACCTGCCATTCACACCTTAAATGTTGTCACATGGTGGGTAATCACATTGTATTTTGATATTTATACATAATATCTTCCAACATCAGCATGTATGAAACGGGGGTGTGCGTGGATGATAAGGATCTAAATCAGTAGTGTCTTTCTAGATAAAAAAAAAAAATGTAAGTATTGCAGACTCACAACACATTTTTATGGAAATCTAGTGTATATCTTATATGACAGGTATAGACTAATATGTGCTTGTAGCTCACTGCAACATGCAGGAAGCAAACTTCAAAAAATGATAACCTATATACCTTTTTTATGATAAGGTTGTGTCAGGATTACCAGTGAAAAAGACAGCAGCACATTACCAATCTTTTAAAGTTGTTGAGTTTAACGTACAGAACCTTCATGGATGTAAAAGGAAATCTTAGTCAAAAGAAAAGCCGAGAACAAAGGGTGTGATAATCCAAGACCTCTAAGAGATGTCAGAAGACTTTACAATCACACCTGCTATAGTATTTACGATGCCAAGAGTGTCCTGGCACCCTCTCAGAGTAACTAGTGGAATCATTTGGAAAAGGTATGACAACTTATCTAGGCCATCGGACACTCATTGCCTCCTCATCTGAAGCAGGAAGCTCCTGCAATGCTCTTCCACTAGCTACACAAACCTACCATACAAGGCCGGCTCATTGGCTTAGCGTAAGCAGTGTGCTTCCAGCCAATGGCTGCTTAGCTTAGTGCAAGGCTTTCTGGCTGCAGAGGAGGCATTGGCAAGCACCCAGAGGACCCCAGGTAAGATGTCAAACCAATCTCAAATGGTTTGACTACTTATGCTTGGGGGGCACAAGGGAGCTCTTGGCATATATACCTAATATATATATATGTGGCAAAACCACTGTCTATTTGTGTATTTTTCCCGTTCAGGAGCGTTCCTACGAAAGGAACCCATTTGTTTCCCGAACTGGGACCACCCGGTGCCCCATTAGAATGTTCACACCAATCACTTAGAATGTTCACACCAATAACCTAAGTGCGAAACCGCAAGGGAAGTAATTAATGAGTGCTCCCATGGGTGGTCGCCCTTTTGTATAGACAAACGCCAACAAGGGGGAGCATTCATTTCCCGAAAGGAGACGCTTCCCTTGCATGGTGTTCGCACAGGAACCTCACGAACTGAGACCGGTCTGGGAGATGTACTATTGTGGGGGTTCCTGAGGTTGGTGTGGACACATTTTTTTTTTAATTCTTTATTTTTTGTTGTGCAAGAAATAACAAATTATCTTACATTGCCACAATGGCGTATGCAAGCTTAATAATCAAACAATGGTACATATATGTGACATTATGCTCATGGCACAGTTTTTAATGTAGTGTCAGTCAAAATTGTAGGTCTTGGCAATTTGGACATTATAATTAACACAGGTAATATAAGCATGAGGTGTGACCTACAGGAATTAGTGATTTACTCGCTTTGTGCTGTATCTAGGTGTCATGGGATTGAGACCCAGGCTGTGGGCATCCATTTGTTCTGTATATACAGCAGTGAGTTGTGTGGTGTACAATAGGTGTAGGTTACGTGGTGATAGTGCTACTGTCAGTCTTGATGTGAGACATTGCTAGTGGTGCAGTACCCTATTCCACATAATGTACATTCACAGCATAGCGTAAAAAATACTGTTAGTTTCATGCGAGAGGTATACTTGCAACTACCGTATAAGCTGTATATTTGCATCGCATGAGGAAATAAAAGGCGGTGAGAGGCAGGATAGCGTTCATTTTAACGTGAGTTGTATGCCATATCCCCCGATTTTCAATGGGTAAGGTGGATGGCCATTAAGTGGTGAGGACAGCGGTGAGGACAGTTTAACCTATTCCCGACCGGAGGTATACAGAATCCTGTATCCAAGCTGGGTGTTGCTGGCTGTCCTGGTTTGCTGAGGGTCAGCAGGTAGGGACTGTCGCTGTAGGGGGACCTCCTCGTACTTCTGTTGAGGTGTGCACTCTGGTTTGTACCTGTCACTGTTGTGGCTTACTCTTGTGGGGATTCCCGTGCCTTGCCCTGCGTGATCAAATTAGGTTGCTGGAGGTGTCACTCTCTCTGACGCCCTTTGCCAGCACTCTTCGGCTTGGGGTTGCTTGTCGATGGCTGGGGCTGGGTGATGGCATTTCGGGGTTGCTTGTCGATGGCATGGGGCTGGGCTTTCTCCATCCTGTCGGCTAGTTTTATCCAGAATGCTGCAAAGGTGTGTTCTAGCCATGTCAGTATATCAGGTTTCTCTTCTCTATTGTTTGCCTTGCGCGTGGCGTCCGCCATTATGCCCTGCTCTGGTGCTGCAGGCTCGTTGTGTGGGTTTGTCACTTGTCTCCTGGGTAGCCGGGCTTTCTCCCAGGGTTGGCCCGGGTGGTGGGAGAGCATCATGCCTCCCAGGCCTCTATCAAGAGGACGGGGAAAGCGTCCGTCTTTCCCCAGTTCCAGCGCCCGCAGGCCGGAGTCATGCATCTCTGGACTCCGACCGATTTTCTTGAGCGAGGTGTAAGGAGGATCGGTAGGGCACATTGAGTCCAGGTAGGGTAGTCTCGTGTAGGTGAGAGTTGTATATCCCATTATTAATTGTTTTTTTCTGGATTTAGCTGCAGGAGCTCTGCGACCATGCATCTAGTCAGGAAGCTGGTCAGGCTCCTCCCCCCTGTTGTGGACACTTTTGGGGCACTGGCTATTTTGGCAGGCTTTCTGTGCCTGGGAGACGAAGGGACTTGGTCCCTTTTCCCAGGTACAGACGATCCTGGGATGGAAACCCCTGTTTGTGTGTGTAGAAGACCCCTTGCAAGGTGCATAAAAGCCATGTGTGCCACAATAAAACCGTTGTTGTACCCCCAGAGCTGAGTGTCTTGGCCAGATACTGGGGGGATGGGTGTCTTTATACTGTAAGCGGTTCCAGAGGTGCTGAGGGAAGAAATTTGCAGAGGTAACCGGTCGGGTTACCCGGGTTCCACTACAATATATATTTACTTTTTCAAATTATATAGAATTAAATAAAAGGAACTCAGCTTGACGGAATATGGATACCCGTCTCACGTAGGGTTGTCATCTGACTGGTATTTTACCAGCACAGCCGGTATTTGGCGCTGTGTGGCCGGTGCCGTTATTGCAGGAACACCGGAAATGCTGGGGCCGGTATTTCTGTGTGATGGAACTCTAAGAGGCTCTCCCAGCTCTGCATGTATCTCTCTCCACGCTCCCTGAGACAGCCAGAGTGGAGAGAAATACTCAGGCAGAGTAGGAGAGATACATGCTTGCTGATCTGGGAGATCCTCTCAGATCGATATTTAACTCTGCACCCTACCTCCTGCTTTGTCTCCCCACTCACACTCAGTGAGGAAAGCTCATCTGAGTGTGCTGTGGCTGCCTCCTGCTTGCCTGCTGTCCCAGCACTGAACTGGTTATCAGACAGAGCAGCTTTTTACAGCTCTGCAGTGTTCACCCCTGCCCCCCCTCCATAGTACACAGAGATACAACTTGTAAGTAGCCAGGTATTTCCACAGGGAGGGTTTATAGAAAGAGAGCAGACCTGCCAGTAATGAAGATGGGAGCACTTAGGGACAAAGAAATAAATGTTTGTTGCATATTTATATTTATTTCTTAATTGTATGCCTGAGTCTGAATGTCTGTGTACGGCTGTGTCTGTATGTCTGTGTATGTCAGTGTTTGTATTACTGTGTCTGTATGTCTGTGTATGATAGTGTCAGTATGACTGTATCTGTATGAGGAAGGTTTCACAGCCGAAACGTTGGGGTTTTATTTCTCCTGCTCTTGGTCAGTATTCCTTTTTTAATGGGTTTTTGCATTTAGCACTTTACTTACATTGTGGTTTTGGTACTATATACTAGTTTAGCACTATACTATGCACTTTCTCTCTGCTATAATGATATATTTTTGTATTTTCAATGCATGAATAAATACTCTTTTTATGTGCAAAACTGTGGTGTGCCTTGGGATCATTTCTTAATTTTTATTACATGTATATATCTGGTATGGGAACAGATTCTCTTCCTTTAAGAGCACCCTGTACCTTATAAACCACACACTTATTACCCATTTTTCAGTAGAGATTTTCCTGTAACTTTATATTTGTATATTGACTGTATCTCAATGCCTGTGCCTGCATGTCTCTGTATGACTGTGTATGCATGACTGTATCTCAATGTCTGTGCGACTATTTTTGACAGTGTCTGTATATGACACTGTCTGTATGTCTGTGTTTGTATATCACTGTATGTCTGTATGTAACTTTCCTCTTCCAAATGTTACACAACATCCGGTGATGTCATGTCCAGTGACATCACACATACATAACATAACTAATTATGCAAATTATGCAAAGAAAGGTGGCAACCCTAGTCTCACGTATGATCTTGGAGTAGGAGCTGGAGTTGACAACAAAAAACACTCAGTGTGCTCACAATTTACAAACTAAACTCAGGGTATTCAGTCCAAGGAGTTCTTCAACAGCGTTGTGCGTGTGGGCAGCATAACTGCTGATCAGTCTGCCGTACATACCCACCATGCATTCACTACTCAGTTTTGGAAAAACCCACTACTTTGCACATCTCCTGCTGGCCCATCCAACCACCTATCCTGTATTCATTACTTGTTGCTTCTTTCTGGTGCGTTTTTCTTTAATTAGCCGTTAGAAATAGTACATTAATGCAAACTACAATATTTTAATTGACCTAATTTTGCCATATTTACAGCTGCTAATTTCAGCCTCAGTGGATAACCCTTCAAACTGTTATAAGCACATTCAATGCAAAACAAAGGCCGAAAGCATGTATTTTTGGTAGAAATCCATTTCACCTTTCCAAAGAACACATGTTTTCAAGATGTCACTTTCCCATGGAACATACTGAAAGGTTCCTTCAGATCTCCAGATTAACCTGTGCTCTGATCAAGTGGTTCATCATCGGCCCTAAAACAAAGAACCGCTTTTTCAAATACGTAAGAGACACATTTAATTTCCAGACTACAATCATTCATATGTAAAGGCTGAGGAAAATCGTGCCAGACTACGGGACCATTCTTGGGGCCATGTAGAAATGGGAAGGAAAATTCATCATCATTGTAAAACTGAAACTATTCCAAATTCAAATTCATACAGGAGCATAGTGTTTTTGGTTTTGGTTTGCTTTATTTTTTGAAATGCCAGTTCCTATTATATATTCTCCAAACGTAAAGCTTTAAGTAGGATATTCATGATTTGGACAATTCCATTTGGCTACCATGGGTATGAAATACAGTACTCAAGTAGAGCATGCAATGCCCAAATGTTTAAAAAATACCTTAAACAAGTCACTGAATGTGCAGTTTAGTGAGGTTACCCCTTCCGAATCAGAGATACTTCAATGAGGAGGGTTTTATTCTGGTTATTGGGGACTGACCTTATACCATAGATCCCTGTACATAAGAGGTTTATCCATCGCTCACAGTTCCATCAATCATAAAGGAGTGGAACTGCATAATAATCTGGTAGCAGCCATAACAGGAACACAATCAGTTTATACACAACCCGGCATGTGCAGTCTTCCTTGAGGAGAGCAAAAAAAAAACGTACCTATTGTTTGTGTACATGCTGCACGCACAATATTAACAAAAGAACTAAGTGGGCTGTCTTAGGGTACAGCGATTTTTATAAATTTGGGGCACTATAAACCACTATCATAAATGAATGTGGGTTTGGGGTTTGGGGTACATCTCGTGTGATTCTGTGACATAGTCACATAGTAACCTAAGTTGTTGAGAAAAAAAAAAAGACTAAAGTCCATAAGGTCAACCTTGAAATATATTTTCCTTTGCTGTTGATCTAAAAGTAGGCAAAAAAAAAAAGATACAATGAAGCCATATCCAATTATTGGCTCCAAAATGGTAATCCGATTTCTCCTTGGATCAAAAACCTGTTCACATACATATCAACTATATCCTTGAATATTCTGTTTTTGCATAAAAAAAACATTGCAGTCTTTTTGAAAAAGATCTATAGAATGTGTTTATTTCATTCAAAGAATTCAGGAGATGTAGGTCATCAATATCTGGGGGCCCTGAGTTCCAAATCCTTGTTGTAATGTATACATTGTATACTGATGGATACATACTTACCTATAGTAAGAGGATTACTATTCTCACACTCTAAACACTCAGCATTACTTGATGAACTGGCCAAGGATGCAGCAGTGCGGCAACCTAGCACATAAGAGTGGAAGATTGCTAAACAATTCTAAATAATGCTACATTCATATATCTGTTTATTTGTTATGTATAGCACTATGTATATGTTCTGTTGGCACATTATAATTATGTTTTTATAAAATGGTGCATATCAGGGATGTGGAATATATATGGCCTTTAATCCTGTCACAAGGGAGTGGCAGTGGCTGTAGGGAGGACAGGGTAGGGAGTGTGTGGCAGGTGCAGAGCTCAGTAATCACTCCCTTGAGGTATGGCACTTTTTAGTGAGTCAGGACGCAGCTACCGGGATTCCCAAGCATGCACTCTGACTCATTGAGTGCCCTAAACCACCATTACTCCAGGCTCCCCCCCCCCCACCCTATTAAACCGCCAGTGAATATAAATCCTCAATAGACCACCAGCGATCCATGAAAATTCACTAGCAAAGCTAAGCAGAAGGGGTGGGGATAAAACAGAGCACCACACACACAATACACAGCCAGCACACCGCACTAAACTCCACATTTTTGCAAATTAAATCTGAATGGCAAAACTGCTAACTTTTCTGAAGTTAAAGAGTTAACCCTCTCTGAGTCCAATGATGAAACGGGAATTACGGTCTGCAAAGAAACTGCATGACGCATGTTGTGTTATGAACACGTTGAGAGATGGCCTACAATAGCGCACACAGATAATCTAGAAAATCCTAGCTTATTTAGGTACAGCATGTCTTGCTAATTCTCAGATGATAAACTGACTCATAGCCTTGTCCACTTTAAACATTGATACGCCGTATCTGCGAGCGCTGAATACACTGCTAATTGCCTCATAGAAAACTCTCCTTGTCTCACATGTTTTGAAAATATTTTTCTTCCTGCTTCCTATCATCTCTCTACAGGAGCAATAAGAGCACACACATACCAGGCTGTTTGTTTTAAAAATACTTGACTGATTTAGAGTAAAAAAAATAAAAATAAAAAAAAGTTTCCGAGCAAATGCAAACACAGAAAAAAGAAAAAAGGTTGATATGTATACTTTAATACAGCGAACGCAATACTGACAACGTTTACAAATACCCACGTGAGAAGTGCCCTTGACTTTATTTAAAAGGATTTTTATCATTATTTTAAAATGCAATGTTCAGATCAGCTGCAATACGCTATACTGTTAGTCAGTCTTAAAATAACAAAATATTTTTAAGAGTTTTAGTAGTTTGGAGACGGTCAACAGGTTTTTTTTCTTTTGAAAGTATTTATTAAAGGAGATAAATAACAAAAACATAAGTCAGCTGAATAAAAATATACAGGATAACAGAACGGACTAGGGAATACAAAGAATTAACAGACTATGGAGTAAAAAGAATTTAAAGGGAACAAGAGAAGCAGTAAGTGAAGGCTGGTGCACAAAATAAATAAAAGGAAACAAAAAAGGGTAAAAACAGGTCAAACTCTATTTTCTAGGAGAGAAGGACAGAAAACAGTATCCCGGAAGGAAGGAAGAGCCTGAGGAAAACCGGACATCAGCAAGAAGTGTACAAGGGAACATACAGGCAGTGTATGTCACCAGGGCCGGTGCAAGGATTTTTGGCTATATAGGCGAAGATGCATTTTGCATCTAGTTAAAGGTACATTCTCGCTTTAGAGTAAGCTTAAGTAAAGGGATAATCCAGGTTGAGTGCCTATTGTTTTAATGCATCATAGACAATGTCCATCATCTGCTACAAATCTGCAGCTTCTCTGGGAATCCTGGCATTCTCATTGTTCTCAAAGCAGTGTTGAGACTATCCCTCCCCCTGCACATACCTCTCAAGTGCCCCGATTTAGGAGTGACAGTCCCGTTTTTAATCTTTTGTATCCTAATGTCCCTCTTTTCTAGGAGCTCCATATTGTTGGTGTGTCTGAGTGTATAACAGAGCACCACAGATATAATACTCCCAGTAATGTTTCCTTAAACTACAATAAATGTGTTTAGAAATCAGTCTTTTGGGTAAATAGATAGTCATTAGTCACCTATAATTTCTCAGACCAGCCCTCCACTGACTCACACGTCTCCCCTCTTTGTCCACTTGAAATATTTGGAAGTATACCCATAATTTTATGTTTTCTGGCAAGCCAGAAGTGGGAGTGCTCTTTGCTGAACTCCTTCGCATCCTCTGTAGGTACAAACTCACATACAGCTACAGACTGAAGGCACAAAGACACAACATAATAGACAAAAGAAAGGCATCCTTCGGCACCCCAGATGTTGTGGCCTACAACTCCGTTGATGCTTTGCCAGCATTATGGCTGTGAGAGCATTATGGGGGATGTAGTCAAAAACATCTGAAGTGCCGAAGGTTGCCCACCCCTGACATAGACCATCAGACTAGGTATTCACCACAATGGTGAGAAGCCAATATATCTGGTGAAGACATTTAACAAGGGAAATCAGTGTTTCATGGAGCAATAAGGAGGGACCTTAAATTATTCATGAATATTCATGCAAAGTGTACTGTCAAATCTTGCTACACTACTGGCAAATCTACCAATAACTAGCTTTACAATGTAAAGTATGTATAAAGAAGCCATTTACAGTGTGCATGGTAGTAATGAAAATGAATAGTGATTAGTTGACCACACATCAGCGTTAATCCTCCCTCGATAATCAATAGTGTTTCCAAGTAACAAGAACGTTGGAGAGCATGACTGTAGACTTAAAGAATAACATACGCCAAGCTGGAAAACAATTAAATAGATGATGACTCAATAAATGATATTCGTCAAAGCCATGGAAAAAGCGAGTTGTTGTTTTACATACTGTAGTATTTTCATGGCAGACATGCAGTCATCACGAGAATAGTAACTTAATATCTTCTGTATAAAACAAGCAGAGAGAAAGTCTCCCAGCTGTTTCTGATTAGCTCCTTCTGTATAACAATGGCTGTTAACCTCCGGGAGACACACACAAGCTGAACATCTCAGGTAATAGTAACCAGATGGAATCCACCTCATGTTAGAAATGATGGTGTGAAAAAAAAATAGCCAGGCAAGTCTTCTAAAACTTTCACAGCTTCTGCAGCACCGTAACGCTTTATATATTAAACCAAGAGAAAAAAAGAATTAATCTGGACACGTGCAACCAGGGCCAGTGCTACACTACTTTGTGTCCAAGGCAAGACCAGCTACTTGCACACCCCCAAAACAAAAATTGACAACTTTGTGTGTCTCATTCTCCCGTTGGCCCTTTTGTGTGTCTTTTTCTCCTTCCCCAACACTTTTATGAGTCTATTTCTCCCCCCAACCCCTTTGTTTGTCCAGTTCTTCCCCTTTGTGTCTCTTTGTCCAAGTTAGTTCTGTGTGTGTGTGTCTTTGTTCCTCCCAGTCCTCTGTGTGTCTCTTTCTCACTCAGGACCCTCTGTGTGTACATTTGTCCCACTAGCCCTTCTCTGTGTGTCTCTTTCTCACTTAGGCCCCTCTGTGTGTACATTTGTCCCACCAGCCCTTCTGTGTGTCTCTTTGTGGCTACCCAGTCATCTACGTGTCTCTTTATCGTCATCCCCAGCCCACTATGTGTCTCTTAGACCTACGCAGCTCCTCTTATATGTCTCTTTGTCTCCCCAGTCCCTCTGTGTATCTTTGTCCCCCCAGCCCTTCTGTGTATCCAACCCCTTTGTAGTCTCTTTCCCCCACAGATTTACCTTCCTGTAGCATGGCAGAGCAGACCATGGTGGAGGCTCTTCTCTTTCCTTTACCTGGTCTGACAAAAACATGCTTGTTGCTCTCAGTGAGCACCTGCCTGTCAGACGGAGTCTGAGTCTAAGATACAGAAGATTCTCTACCGCTCTCCGCTTGGCTACATGCAGTTACCAGTAGGAGTGGGAGCGCTCTGCAGAGTGTTCCCCATCCTTCCAGTCACCTAGAGACTGTGCCCGTGCGTTCTAGGCAGTCGCCTGGTTCACCGAGCAGTATCGCCAGCCCTGTGTGCAACATGCTATAAGCAGGAGTTGGAAAGAGGAGTCGGTTGGCGCTTGCCATAGTTTTTAGTACTTTGTCTACCGGATATCTCTGCAAGATTTTATATATTTTATAGAACAAAGTATATGTTATTTTTAGAACAACAAACCTATAGGAGATATATATTGCTAAATAATAAAATAACTAAGATTGATAATATGGACACAAATAAGAACAGGAGATTTGTCGAGAATGCAGACATGTGACAAACCATATTTGTGACAAACTGATATGTGACACTTTTGACAAGAAAAATGTGTAAGAAGCATTATTACACCACAAAAATATGACAAGTACAAAATAATCTGCGGAGGTGTGTAAGTTTAACACCTTTGCTAACCGGTTACATTATATTGGCAGTAAACGCCACAAGCTCAAACTGCGTAAATATTTGCACTTTAAGTAAATCCCAAAAGTCAAACCTATCTAATGGCTCGAGAATAAAGCACCCCAAAAATAATAAGAATATGAAAGATTCAGTCTGAAAGTAATAAACATGTAACAAATTCATATGAGATGGCTTATCTATCTTGTATGTAGATAAAAAAAAGCATGAGTTTTAGTGATACATTTATTTACAGTAATAGATGCTTAAAAAGACTTCAATAAATCCACCACTATTTCTACTCCGATATTTATAACTAGGTGATCACTTCATTTAATAATAACAATTAATAATATTATGTTGAAAAAAAGACAACTTGTTTTAGCTGTGCTTTTTCAATACTTTTTTTTTTTGCCAGATGTTAAATATAGAATTTGTTGGTGGATGTCAATATAACATGCTATAATTCTATATTTCTATACAGGTATTATATAAACGTTATATATATTTCATCATTTCTGACGTGTCCCATAGATAACACCCAGGATCAAAATAAGGCTTTTTGGCACAATGTCCAAGGTGGATTAATGTCACTGCATTGGAGGTGCATTTATTCGGCATTAATGCATGCTGATTGTCTTACTCAATACCATTCTCTGCAGCAAAAGAGAAAGGGATTATCAGAAATCCCTTTACTTAAGTTGTCTACGTGCATGATGAGTTGTCTTCAAGAGCTCTTAAACCGATTTAGCTTTTCTAAATATGATTAACGGCTTTAATAAGGAAATCTCAGAATAAAAAAGGTCTCCCTGGCAGGCACAGGGTTAGGTAAAGTGATCATCTGAAAGAAATAAAAAAAATAAAAAAGAATAAAAAATGGATATATAATTAATCCAATTACTAAATACCACGGAGCAATCCTGTTTTTCACTCCCAAGATGCTTAGCAAGCCTGAGGAAATAAAAATAAAGGAATAATAAGAAAAATTATATATTTTTTATCATTGTTCAAATGGCTAAAATTGGGTGGCTAATCCCTCTGCTTTCAGCTCTAACTCCCATGACGCTCAGCCACACACCAATGGTGTTCCAGAGTATTTAAATTGGATTATCTTTTCATGTTTTCCACTAAAATAATGGAATAAAATCTGCTACTGTTTTGTGTGTGAGGCTCGTCTCTGAAAAAAAGGCTGAATATTTATAAGAGATGGAAAAAAAATTGTAGGTTTTTTTTAGTTGTATTAGGCTCTCGGATGTGTTACAAGAAGCAGAAATTCTTATGTTCTCCTGAGTGTGAAGCTGTGGATATTAATTTTCCCACTTTACTGCCAGAACAGGAACAATAGTTGGCAACTTGAGACTATTGCTCATAAGCTTTAAAACGTGTCAAGTCAGCTGCACGGCCTCTGGTGTAGCGCAGTACCACCCAGAAGCTCAAGTCAGCAAGGACGCATCATCAGCCATGTAAATCTTCCGGCCGCTGCAAAGCGGAGACCCTTCCCATGCCTGTTTTCCTAATGAGCATAACACTTACACAGCTGATCCTATACACCCATTATTCCCTCCCATAGTGTAACGTTAATCTGTGTGCCAGTATTATTATTATACTCGGTCTAAATGTAACTATATTAACAAAAACATTCCCAGCATCCCATGCTCTTATGAACCCCTTAAGTACTGTTTATGTCATTACAAACTTGTCTCTACAGAACCTCTGTTGGTTACAGAGTCTCTTACTCACTTAGTGATGGCATGATTCTAATAGGGTTTTTGTTGTTTATTTTGTTCAGGTGAGTACCGAGCATCAAAGGCGTAATTAGAAACCACAGGGCCCCGGTGCGAAAGTTGCCCTGGGGCCACCCCCATACGCCTGCCCCCCAACATCCCCCCATACGTCTATACTCCCACTTCCATACGTTCTCCCATCCTCCTGCCACCCCAGCATACCTCTATCCTCCCCCCTCCATACGTTCGCCACCCCCACATACCTCTATCCTCCCCCTCCTATACGTTCGCCACCCCCACATACCTCTATCCTCCCCCTCCCATACGTTCGCCACCCCCACATACCTCTATCCTCCCCCTCCCATACGTTCGCCACCCCCACATACCTCTATCCTCCCCCTCCCATACGTTTCCTCCCCACACATGCAGACACGCACATAGACAAACACACACATACAGGCACACATATATACACACACACACATGCATTCACACATACATACAGACACATAAAAACACACAGAGACACACATACAGACATACACAGACAGACAATCATAAAGACACACATATACAAACACACACACATACATACAAACACATATACAAAATGTTTTTACTTTCCTGGGGTCCAGTGGTGGTTCAACCTGATGGGAGTTCCCACTCTGACTCCCTCCTCCCGCGTGGGCTCTGTGTGATTGCTGGAAGGAGTGACCGGGGCAGTTACATCCTCCCAGCGGCTGAGGTCATCACAGGGGGTCACACTATTAAAGCGCTGCAGCGCTAACTGGGCCCCCTGGATATTCATGGTCACTGGATGGCCCTAACAGCATGGGCCACCTGATGGGCCCCTTAACGTGCGACCCAAGTGGTTCCACTGGTTCCGGGAGCCTTATCAAGAGGGCATTCCATGTCCTATATGAGAAAACAATTTTATAAAACAACATGCCGAAATTAACTAATAATAACTGAACAGTTTGTATAAGGGTCAACAAGATAAAACAGGTCGAAGTGCCAAAGTTCCGATGCACAGTATTGCCTAAGTACTAACATACTTGCCCAGTGAAAGAAGAAGAATGTTACATTGTATACAATTTTAAATAAAACGTATACAAACATAGCCAGGATTCAGCTGTAAGCATTTGCAACACTTACAACAATCAAGTAACAGTCAATGTAATGACAGGAATGAATAAGTAGATAACTCCCTAATTCCCACGATATTAGGGAGCTATCTACTAAAAGGCTGAAAGACCTTAATTGGTCTTTCAGCCAAATTTACTAATACTAAGTAAAGATTACTTAGTATTAGTAAATTATGCCCCTACTCGCTATACCGCGAGTAGGGGCATGTCTATTAAACAGTGAGCAACCTGAGCGGTGGGTGGGGGCCCTAAATACTAATGGGGGACCTAATGTCCTCCCTGGCCCCCACCCATGAGTAACGGTGGAGGCCATAAATACTAATAAGGGACCTAAGGTCCTCCCTGGCTCCCACCCCTGAGCGTGGGTGGGCTCTAAATACAATAAGGGGACCTAATGTCTCGGCCCCCCACCCCTGAGCCCAGGTGGGGCCCTAAATTGGAATAAGGGGGACCTAATGTCCTCTCCCTGGCCCCCACCCCTGAGCACCAAAAAAGGCCAATTAAAAATCCATAATAACCGACGCAATAAAAAAAAAAAAAAGAGCGCACAAGCTGCTCACTGTTTACTAGACATGCCCCTACTCGCGGTATACAGTGGGAATTAGGGAGTTATCTACTAAACGGCTGCAAGAGAAGTGCCGAAGTCCCGAAATGCCGAATTTCCAAAGTGTCGAAGTTGCCAAAGTTCCGAAGTGTTGAAGTGCCGAATTCCCGAATCGCGAAAGTCACAAATTGCGAAAGTCACGAATTTCGGAATGCCGAACCGAACCGAAAATTTTCCCCATGCACATGCCTAATAAAGGAAATTAAGATTAGTGATAAATAAATAAAAAAACAGGAGGGTAATAAAAAGAAGTAAGATTATGTAGGCGAGTGAGAGGGTACATAGTGAAAACAGTAGCTGAAAGCTTGTCAAGAGAGATACCCATGTAAAGCAGGTACCGTGTTTCGCCGAAAATAAACCCTACCCCGAAAATAAGCCCTAGTCGGATTTTCGGGGTGGGCTGCAATATAAGCCCTACCCCGAAAATAAGACCTAGGCATTTTACCTTTTCGGCGAGACTTCCTTCTTCTATTGTAGGAGGAGCGTTGCGGGCCGCGGCATCGCGCAACGTGATGACGACATTTCGCAGCGCCGTCAGTCTGCCTTCACGGATCTTCAGAGGAAGGATCCATTTCCAGGCGGTGAGGCTCCCAGTGGTCGGACTCGGCAAGGAAACTTTGAAATGTGAGTACCGCTAGATATTTTATGTCTGGGACTGAATTAATTAAAGGGGGCGGGGGGTGAATTAATTAAAGGGGAGGTGAATTAAAGGGTGGGCTGGATAAATTAGAGGGGGGTGAATTAATTAAAGGGGAATTAATTAAGGGGAGGTGAACAATTAGAAGGGCTGGATTAATTAGAGTGGGGTGAATTAATTAAAGGGGTGAATTAATTAAGCTGGGGGTGAATTAATTAGAGGGGGGCTGGATTAATTAGAGGGGTGGTGAATTAAAAGGGTTAAAGGGGGGTGAATTAATTAAAGGGTGAATTAATTAAAGGCTGGATTAATTAGAGGGGGTGAATTAATTAAAGGGGTGGTGAATTAATTAAAGGGTGGGCTGGATTAATTAGAGGGGGTGAATTAATTAAAGGGTGGCTGGATTAATTAGAGGGGGTGAATTAATTAAAGGGGTGGTGAATTAATTAAAGGGTGGGCTGGATTAATTAGAGGGGGGTGAATTAATTAAAGGGGTGGTGAATTAATTAAAGGGTGGGCTGGATTAATTAGAGGGGGTGATTAATTAAGGGGGTGAATTAATTAAAGGGGGGTGAATTAATTAAAGGGTGGGCTGGATTAATTAGAGGGGGTGGATTAATTAGAGGGGGATTATAGTGGTCTCACTCACTCCAATTAATATCAAAATGAAAGTAAAAGTAATGGCCCTGTGGGGGCACATGTGACTAGCAATAAAGTATAAGAGCACACAATGCAGAGGGAAACTAAACAAACAAAATCAACTGTTGGTTATGCCCTCAGACTCCGCTTCAGGGTGTAAAAGGGCAGGGCAGGTCCAGGAGCAGTTCTCATCGATCAGCCTATACCCAATCTGGAGGCCAGAAGCATGAGCTCAATCGTAGGGCCACAAGAAACATAGAAACATAGAAAGCTTCAACTGGGGGCTGTTGTATAGTGAGTCCGCCAACAGGAGCCGATAGAAGTTTCTCCTGAGCTGGCAGGAAATGCACAGCTGGATGCTACTCTGTACTGGGGCGGATCGCCGCTGCTTGTCGTTCCTTCGGGCTTGGCAGCCTGGGTGCCCGCTGCTTTGAGCATGAAGGAAGTCGCAGCCTGAGGCGATCAGAGGAGCCGTAGGGAGCTGATTCGGGTGAGATCATCTGAGGCCCAATCAGCAAGAGTGCGTCCGCCATCTTGATTTTTGGAGCGCTGTCATGTAAATGGCCCCGATATAGCGGGCCTCGTGGACCTCCCTTCCTTTGAATTCCGATTTGCCAAGCGGGTCGAGGCCTTCCCACCGCTTAGAGGTATTGCTTTGCTTGCCCGGGCGGTCCCCCCGTGGGCCAGTCTGGCCGTTCATGCTCTGCTCCCTGCTCCAAGTGGTGAACAGCTCCGGGTCCTTTCGGTATCAGCTGAGTAATGGTAGGTGCTCTCTGGCCTGACCGGATGTATGGAGACCTCTTGTGCGGTGTGGTCTGGTGCAGGTAAGTAGCTTGCATTCGAGTTTTTGAGGTGGGCGATCAAGCTGTCTGCGCACACTGCTTCCTCGCCTCAATCGCATCCCAGAACCTAGAGAAGATTAGGTCCAGTTTGGCCAGAGTGGTTTCGACAAGGGTCTCGACTGAGCCTCTAGTAGTGATGGCCGCCATCTTAGATGCCACGCGGTGCCCCCTTCACACCGTAATGGCAGGTCCAGAGATTAGGAGTGGGAGAACTCCTGGGACCGGGATGACCCCCTCCGGTCCATGGGAGGGGGGAAGTACAGAAGTCCACTCAGTTTAAGGGAATGCAGCGTCTGGACAGCTGCCATCTCGCCGACGTCTGTCAAGTTTGAAGGCCGCAAAAAGTGGAAAGTAGGTAGTCTGGACCTGGAAAGTTCAGAGTCTGGTACCAAACGATTCACCAAGAACCCCACTATTAATTTTGCTGTAAAACCTGCAAGTTGACAGGTTTAAATTGCTTATTTAGTCTGCTTAACTCAGGAGCACATGTCTGCTCTGCCCACCAGATTTGTTTAGTTTTTTTATAATTCTTTATTTAGAACATATACAGGTAACAACAAAATATTGCAGGACAGGTTACATATGTAGCATAGAAAGAGGGAAGAACTATGCCATACTGGTATAGGTTATTCACTGATCAGATTGCTAGGATGGCAATGGTGCTTAAAGGCTGATAAGATTGTATACTAGTTGATGTAGTTTTTACTCTAAGGCAGGGCGTCCCAACAGGTAGATCCCCAGATGTTGTAGAACTACAACTCCTATGATGCATTGACATTCTAAAAGGCATGCAAATTATCATGGGAGTTGTAGCTCCACAACATCTGGGGATCTACCTCTTGGGTAACCCTGCTCTAAGACCACATAGTGTGCTCCCCATAGAGCACGGTATCATCACAAAGCCTGGGTGATGGGTGTCACATGGAGTTATTTTCCCATAACAGTAACAGTCTTGCTTCAACCTGGTGCTGTGACTTAGCGAGAGGTATAAAGAGGCGCTGTTTTGGGGGCTGCTTTAGGATAAGAACTCCTCAAATCTTTTTAGGTAAATTCTAAGTCCAGCCCGAGGTGGTGAGAGTTAATTTTCCCCTGCAATGAAGTGGGTAACACAGACCATATGAGACCACTTTCCTGGGTTTAGTGAGCCTGCCCCAATAGACACAGCATCCGAAGAAAAATCAACAGCCGATTACCATGTATACATTGAATGGGCATGCCAAACTAGGTTCACTAAAACCCCAAGGCTATATTCCCTGGATCAAGGCAATATTTTCTATCATGCAACTATTGCCACCTTGAAAGTTGTAAAGTAGGTATATTGTAGTGTCATTTATTTATTAGGCTGTTCTATTTTTTAGGTGATTTAAAAAAAAAAAAAAAAAAAAAATAACTTTAACAGCATGCACTGGTGATTGAAGTGGGATCGTGATAAACAAAACAGTAAAGACAAAACACATTCAACCATGTCGCAGCCTCTGGTCTGACTGTTGAAAATGAACATCTGAATCCTGCAGTAAGTGTCTCCTTTTGTTGGAAAACTCCCACACATTCCTAAACAAACAGCAACCCGCCTTATCTGTAGTCTTGAGATAGCACCATAACTACATTACTAATAGCTGAGTTGTGATTAATATGTCTAATCTACACCTGTGCAAGCAGAAAAAGTGCATATACAGTCTTATTGAGTACTCATTAGATTTCCAGGATAAAGCCATCTTAATGGGAAACCGTTACTTTCCTGGAAATAATATCATTGGAAATCATGTTTAACTTCTAGTAAACGTTATTCAAGTCACGCTGTGTTTTTGACATGCTGGGGGTTATTATTATCGCCATTTATATAGCACCAACAGATTCCATAGCGCGGGTTGCCTTGTTCCACTTGTTGTGTGCCACCAGGTATAATCAGTCCACTCTGCCGGCGATCATGGTAGAATGGACCAGGGCTGTATTTACAGCGAGGCTGACAAGGCATTTGCCTTCGGCGGCACTTTGAGGGGGTGGCAAAAAATGACGCCCCCAAAGTATACTGGCAGATACCTTGTCAGCCTTTTTCATTGGGGACCCAAAAGCTGTCCGGCTGGCCACCTCAGGGTTCCCTAGAGGCACACGGCTGCCAATATTGTGGGTGGGAGGCGAGGGAGAGCTCTTTCTGCTCAGCTCCCTCGTGGTCCCAGCAGTGATGCCGGAGATGGAATATGACATCATTCTGGCTCCCAGCATCACTCAGCGGTGCGCAAAGGGAGCTGAACAGGAAGGTTACAGCTCACTTGCCCATCCACTCTGCTGCAAGGAGCCCAGCAGCTATCAGCCAGCACAGGAGACAAGAGCAGCCAGTCCGGCAGCCCCACTGGACCCCAGGGAAGGAATCCACTCCAGCTCTCCCAAAGGTAGGGAGGCTAAGTGGATTTAAAAATTTAAAATACAAAAAAAAAAAATAACAGTTTGTGAGTTTGTGAGGCAATGTTGGTGAGTGTGAGTCTGTCAGTATCAGGGTTTGTGTGTGTGTCTCTGCCAGTGTATATCTGTTAGTGAGTGTGTGTGTCTGTCAATGTTTGTGTGTCTGCCAGTGTATGACTGTTAGTGTGTTTGTCAGTGAATGTGAGTGTCTGTCAGTGTATGTCTGTTAGCGAGTGTGTGTCTGTCAGTATATATCTGTGCATGTATACCTGTTAGTGATGGGTGTGTGTCTGTCAGTGTGTGTTTGTGAGTGAGTGAGTGAGTGTGCGTGTCTGTCAGTGTATGTCTGGTGAGTCTATGTGTGTCTGTTAGTGCGTGTGTCTGTATGTGTGTTTCTGAGACTGTGTGTCTGTCAGTGTGTCAAATCAGTGACTGTGTGTTTATGTCAGTGTATGTGTATCTCAGAGTATGTGCCGGTCACTGAGTGGCGGTGTCAGTGTGTGTCTGTCAGTCAAAGTGCAGGTTGGTCTTAAACAGGAAGAGGTGTGGCTTTGACAGGAAGGGTTAGGGCAAATTTAGATTGAGGGGGAGTCCGAGTTTCGTCACGCCTAGGGCAGCACAAATCCAAAATACATCACTGGACTGATGCTAAATGCCACAAGCGTACTGGCAAAATGTTCCTGATGCACCCAGCAACTGTTATTAGCTTTGGAGTTGGCCAACTCACGGAAGGTGCTTCCCATGATTAGGTTGTTTTTATTAAACTCAACAGCTCGCGCAGTTAAGTGATTGGTTATTCTACATTCTGAATAACACATCTATTTTTCTGTTCCTGCTCTCCTGATCCCGTTTCCTTTCATGTCGCTTTGTTTGTGTGGTTTCCCTCATCTCCAGAGTTTGGACCGGCTCACCTAACTTCGATTTCTCTGTGCCCGCCTTGATCTTGTCTGACTACACCTCTGCTCTTCCCTTCTTGGATTTTGGACTCAGAGTTCTTTCTAACTTATTAAAAACCCATTAAACCATTGATCTTCTAGGAACCTGTATGCATTTCCAAAAACTGGGCACCGTATAGTCACCAAAACAACTTTAGTTTAATGAAGCAGTTTGTGTATAGATCATGCCTCTGAAGTTTCACTGCTAAATGCTCTGACATTTAGGAGTTAAATCCCTTTTGTTTCTGTTTATGCAGTCTTAGCCCCACCTCCCCGGCTGTGACTGACACCTGTATGAAAACAAAATAGTTTAATTTTCAACCAGATGTCAACTTACTTTAAAATGTTATCTCCTGCTCTGTAAATTGAACTTTTATTACATACAGTAGGCTCCAACCGAGTCTAGCAAGCTATTAACAGAACGTGAGATAAGAAATTCTAAATTAAACAGAATGTGCAACAAATAAAGTGTAAACATTAGATGGCACTTTACATGAAGTGTTTAGGAAGGCTGTATAAGTCACACACAGGTAGGTGTGACAAGGGCTGTGTGAACAAAATTATTTAACTAATGACAGGGGCATGATCTATACACCAGAACTGCCTCATTAAGCTAAAGTACTTTTGGTGACTATAATGTCCCTTTAATTTCTATATTGCAGTGAACTGAGCAGTGAGACTGCAGGGGCATGATCTATCCACATAAACCACTCCATTAAGGTAAAGTTGTTTTGGTGCTTGGAGTATATCGTTAAGAAAGGGAACTGTGACCTCCTGTACTACTGACCTCCTGCTCCGAGGACTGCTGAATAAAGCTACTTTTTTATGAAGTGTTACTTGTAAAATGAAATGAGCCAGCTGGATTAAGCAGAGCTGTATGTCACTCTTCATCATCACCTAATTAATGGAATACAATAATAGTCTATACCTCAGCAGAGCTCACTATCCACATGATGGAGCAGCAGGCAGATAACAGGAAGGAGTCAAAATGAAATAGAAAGCAGTACTAATTATAAAACGTCTCAATTTGTAGAGCAATTCCAAGTGGATTTTTCATTTGTTTGTTTTGTCCATTAATCACGGAATTATAGTAAATAAATAAATAAATACATATGATCACAAAATCAACTGTAGTCATAGCTTGGCTATTTTGCCTGTATCTGGCTGTTTAGTTTTTAATCTAAATCTGCGTTTATGGAGTAAACCAACTTGTATATCCCGGTTTGTGTCTATTGCCAAAGCTTTGGTTGACTCGTTAATCAGTGGAGACATCCTAGCAAAAACCAGCCACTACTGAAGCAGCCCCTTCTACATGTCTGGCAGTATTTAAAAGCTGTGCCTTTTAGTTGTAAACGTCCCCCTTCGAATGGTGCAAATGGCACCTTAGCCAGTATGGTCCAGGCCAGCGCTGGATATAGAACCCATTTACCATCGCTTGCTCAGAGGCCAGGAGATAGTTTAATTTGGTATCAGAAGAAATAGTAATACTGTCACAAACACTATAGTTGATCAGTTAATAAAGTTAACGTCTGACATGTAATACTTGCTGTATTTTTCTCACAGTGTAATTGTTTAAGGATAAAATAAAATTAGAGTTATTACTCTGCAGCTATTTTACATCAGCATGAATTGTCATGTACCTTTAAATCAAATCATTTGTAATTATTTACTTACCTGTCCTGACTTCGCGCCACTAACAAAACAATTTGGAGAAGAACCTTGTTAAAGCATTTCTTCTCACTTGTCCGGGGAAAAATTACATTCTCCTTCAGGCTTTTAATTAGTAAATATTTCTCCCCATATATTTCTCCCCCTCCCCCATCAATTCACCATTAAACTTACCTTAACAGTCTTATAATTTCAAACCATGGTCTCATTTGCTCTCCCTCACCAAAATCTGTTTCATCCTTTCTACCGATTCATTTTTGAGGTCAATACTAATTTTTCTATCTCAGTTTGACCCATTCCGATTAAATGGGCAGTCTAAGTACCATGACTACTACAGCAAGCTGTATTTATTATGGTGCCAGGAGTCCCCTTGTACCATCCGTCAGGTAACTTTCAAACCATTTGTGAACCGATTGATACTTAAAAGGGTCTCCAAACCCTGGCACCTCTTCAGGTATTGCTACATCCACATTAGGTAAATCAGTTATGTCCCTATCTAAATTAATTTATTTTGGTTGAGAGAGTAACTCGACACATGCCGTACTGATTACTCTTGCAGAAGTGATCTGGCATACTAATTCATCCTGCTCCCGTTTGTATCCCCCTCTCCTTTTCATTCATCTTTCCAATTATTTTATTTTTCAATTTTAATGGGCTATACCCCAGTGTTTATGCCTGGGGTATAGGATATAAAATTACTCATTACCTACAATATTTTGGTTTAACTAGTTAAGGTTATATATGTGGGAGTAACAAGTATTTTTTTTCTCTTACTTCAGTAAAAAGCTACGTTATTCTACAATGTTCTGTCTATTCCTTTTTCAAAGCTTTTGATTCAACAACGTGTAATTATATACACTGCATCCACGTTATTTTTAGCCTGAGCTTACACTAAGGAATGTTCTTATAAAATAAAATCCGCGTACTAAGTAGCATTGTGAAATTGCAGTAGGATGGCTCATTCTAGGATTTGATAAGACTATTCAAATAGCTGCCAGCGGGTCTTGGTCCAAGTTTTGCACCTGGTGCTGAAGAGGGTAAAAAAAAAAAAAAAGTCAATAGAAACCTTGCTAATTTGAGCTAAACATGATGTTTTACTTCGTTTGTGTCTGTACAGGAAGCAGCAACGGCAGATTACAGCCAATCTTTCCCCAAATCCGAGAAAAGAAACATTAAGTTGAAACTTGTAAATCTCCTTGCTTTACCAGTTAGTGAAAAGGATATTAATAAACATTACTGAAATCCTAGCCCGTTCACTAAGCAGCTTACCTAACCAATTTTTCAAGTGTGACAATTCATTTATAAGAAACGGCAGTAATAGAGTTCAGCATTGATCTGACATCACCAGTTGCAGGTCTTTCGCAGTTTCTCAGATAGACCTTCATTACGTGTAAATAGTATGTTGATGATCTGCAGAGTATGTTGTGGCAGCTGCTCAATGGTACCCTAGGATGTACTATTGAAAATTGCTCAATGAGCCAAACAATGCTCTTAGTTCTACTTCAATATACCTTTCTGTTATCAAATCGTTGTTTTGAGTAACTTACAATGCGGCTTTGACATTGTTTTTCATACAAGGTTCCCACAGGAAGAGGGGAATGGCACCAGGGGGTTAAAAAAAAAAAACACATCTGTGTAAAAAAACATCTGTGTAAAAATAAAAACTTTATCCCATGATGGGTGGGCTGTAACAGCAAGGGGAAATGGTACGGAATATAGCGTTTCCATTTCATCTTTTGTTGTTTTTTTAACCAGAAAGGAAGTCCTTTCCATTTGAAAACATGTACTTATTTACATTAGGGCTTTACTGTAAAAAGGAATAAGCAAATGTTCAAAAAATCCAAATGATCAAATCTAGTTCTGCTTTAATAAACACATGTATTTAAGGAAATCGATTTACATTTTTAACATGGAAAAAGCACCCGATACTGGGGATACTCTTCATACTTGGCATGTGTTACAGGGTTTGATGGACAAGTCTCAGTTTAAACCACTCAAATAAATCCCAAAGTCTTAAACATTTATACCATATACTTCAGTTTTCCTATCCTTATGCCTCGTACCGTAATGATTTTATCCTCCCCCCACTTTCAGTTGATTTAATTTATCTTTATCTTTTTTTTTTTTTTTTAAATAATGTGTATTGATATTAAGTTTTAGAAAAGTACATTAAGGTTCTGATGGAGCAGCCGTGCTAGGTCAGAATCTACTGCTATATGACCTAGGTTATGTTGAGTATTACTTACCTGCCACTCCGGGTTAATTCAGACCAATTACAGCATTACCATGTGTGCACCTCATAGCAGTGGCAAGCATACCTGTCTGTGTCTGTCTGCTCTCTCTCCTCTGCAGCCCTCCCTCACCTTAAAATGAACCTCTAGTAAAAAAAAATAAACTTACCTTAAATGCTCCCATATACATTGAATACACCATATATCCCACATACATATTATGTATAAAATGTAAAATATAGAGATTTATTTACCGACGAATCCCCAAGCAGGGCAAAGCTCCTCAGTGATGTTGGCATGCTGAACGGAGTGACGTCATGTCACTGCGATTCTATATTTCCAAATCAGCATCAGTGTCTTACATGTTCCCAGATTGCACCGCTGCAATCTATGATGAATGGGGCGGCGAGGCTCATTTTCCTGCCCCCTCGCACTTCCTACGCCTCCCCACTCTGTCAGTCCCTGCATTGGCTTCCAGTTAGATATAGGGCTCAATTGAAAATTCTGGTGCTTGCTAACAAGTCCCTACATAGTGCTGCTCCAACCTACCTATCCTCCTTAATACACAAGTATGTCCCATCGAGGTCCCTACGCTCTGCCAAAGACCTACGTATATCCTCTGTCCGTACTCCCACCCCTGATGTTTGCCTGCAAGACTTTTTTATTGCTGCACCTCTTCTGTGGAACTCCCTTCTCCGTAAGACTTTCACCCAGTCTCCACTCATTCAAAAAATCATTGAAAACTCACTTCTTCAAGAAAGCATATCAATTAAACGGTTAGCAGGTTTTTATCCCTCATCCCCCATGACTCCTCACCTGCAACTGTCAAAAATTACCTATTAAGCCCTCAGTAAATACTTTTCTAACAACCTACTTCGTACCCCTACTTTTACCCTTTGTGTCACTATACCCCACTCCCTCTAGAATGTAAGCTCATGGAGCAGGGCCCTCCACCCCTCTGTTCCTGTACGTCCAGTTGTCTGGTTACAATTACATGTCTGTTAGTCCACCCACTGTACAGCACTACGGAATCTGATGGCGCTATATAAATAATAAAATAACAATAATAATAATACGTGTCTGCAGGCATTGACTGACGGCTTGGAGAAAAGGATATTTTTAAAACTGCTAGTACAATGTATAAATTAAATTGTATGCTCTTTTTAAAGAGCATAATTAAAACTTCAAGTACCGGTATCCTTAAATAACAGGGCAGCCTGCTATGAATTGTACACAGGGCAATGTGATTAGTCTTTGTGAAACTGCAGCAGCAAGCAAGTCAGGTTGAGCAGCAGCTGGTCAGAGTCTGATCCAACATAGCTGCTCAGCTAGATTAAAAAAAAAAAAAAAAAGTGAACTATGTATTGTAATATGGCTGTCTACAAATAATTTTTTTTTTTTTTTTTTAAATAAACAAAAAATTAAAACCAAAATCTACAAAGAGACAATGACATTTTAATCACTAGATACTTGTATCAAATATTAGAATAAATGATCTATCTATCTATATATATGTTTGGAATGGAATACATACACAAAGTTGCTAGTCACAGAGTTCAGTTTGTGACATCAGAGGAGGAAGAGGAATGACAAACTGATTAAATGATCGTAATGAGCAGATAAGCCTGTTTGTCACGGCTACCAAATATTTGGGATCTAGAGGAAAGAGGCCTTGGGGGAGGAAACTGAATGTAACAGAGAAAGGATGTTTGTGTGATGAGTTAAGGAAATTAAGATGGAAAAGGGCATCTGATAAAGAAGGACTGATATCAATGGAGATATGAGAAATAAAAGTAAGAGCTGCAAAGTAAAAGGGGGGTTAAACTGAAAAGAGGGCTCTTAGGAATGGGATGGTCAGCAACAAGCAGAATGTTTAATGTTGTTAAAAAAGGGTAATGACTCTGTTTCAGTGAGTGAATAAGGGGTGAATTAGGAGTGTTTGTCCTTATAGATGGTGCTTGACAATGATATTTTGCATGTTGGAGTCTAGATCAATGATTTATACACACTGGAAGATGAAGAGATAAGAAAACTAGGAATATGGGGCTTACAACTTAAAAATGGGTGACAAAGTGATGAAAGTCATAGAGCAGAATTAGTATTTGATGAAAACACAAAAAAGAATAATTGCATTATTTATTATTCAATTATTGCATTGCATGATTTAACCTAACAAGTATGTCCCGTCTAGGCCTTCTCGCTCTGCTGAAGACTTGCGTCTATCTTCAGTCCCTACTCCCACCTCTGATGCTCGCCTTCAAGATTTCTCGAGGGCTGCACCGTTCCTGTGGAACTCTCTTGCCTCTTCCGTTAGATTCTCACCCAGTGTCCACTCCTTCAAAAAATCATTAAAAATCCACTTCTTCATAAAAGCGTGTCAATTAAACTGTTAATAGCTCCCGACTGATTCCTCTTCTGCAACTGTCATTAGTCTAATACTATCCTTACCTTTTGTGTCACTTCACCCCACTCCCTCTAGCATGTAAGCTCATTGAGCTTATTGTGTGTCCAACTTGTCTGGTTACAATAACATGTGTGTTCGTCCACCCACTGCAAAGCGCTGCGGAATTTGTTGGCGCTATATAAATAATAACATAATAATAATAATAATTGGGTGCATGGAGTGCTTTTTTAAGTTAAAACAATATAATGTTTTGCATCTAAGAAAAGAAAATAATCTGAAACTTCAGAAAAGATTATACATTTTGACAACATTACTGGTATACTGTTAAATATAATTTGCCAATAAACTGTAATATCCAATTTAGTGAACACTAGAGGTCAGTGTAAGAAATTGTAAAAATTGCTAAAAACATGTTCCTTCTAATCAGGTGGATTAAGAAATAAAACAGCCTCAGCTGTAACCACAGCTCCATGTAACTGTATAATTCTTCTAACAAGTCAATCGTCCCATATACCCCAACTCTAAAACCAGAAAACCAGACTGTTTTTGTTTTAAATCAAATAAGGTGAAGTTCTGCAGTGTTTTGACAAATAGCTGGCCGGAAAGTTTAAAGAGAGCTCTCAAAATTGATTGTCCCTTCCAGTATGCAGCCTGATCACTGCTTTACAAGTGTATTTACAGAAATCACAGAGGGGAGGATGATCAATTATCTGAATAGACACCATTTAAGTCAAAGAAAGACTGATTTCCTATTCTTGTTATAAGCTGCTGACTCCTATGCTAAGCGATCTTATAGGTATAGACAACGTAAAACAGTGCCGTTTCTGAGAAATCACACCTCTAGTGATTGTCAGACAGGTACTAGCGCAGCTCCTTCTTAAAGATCTATGCTTTTCAAAGGTCTTCATGTTCAGCATCACCTCATACATCATGATGGATGCTGTGGCTAATACTTCTCCCAAAGTAACAGTTGTCGCACATGCACTATAGGATCCCATTGCTTCATTATGAGAAGCTTTGAATTGTACCAGAAATCATCACGAATAATGATCTAAACCAGAGTGGACCGGACTACAGCAAGGAAAATTTCAGTATGCTGGATTTAAAAGGACGCTATTGTCACCAAAACACTTTTGCTTAATGAAGCAGTTTTGGTGAATATATCATCCCCTTGCAGTCTCTCTGCTCAATTCTCTGCTATTTAGGAGTAAAATTACTTTGTTCATGCAGTCCTAGTCACACGTCCCTGCATGTGACTTGCACAGTCTTCCTAAATACTTTAAATAAAGAGTCATCTAATGTTTACACTTCCTTTATTGCTAATTCTGTTTAATTTAGATTTTTTTTTTTTTATCTTTTGCTTTGATAACAGCTTGCTAGATCCTTCAGGATTCTCCTGTATGCAATTAAACTACAATTTACAGGGCAGACGATAAAAACATTAAGCCCCTTAGTGACCATGGACGTACAGGGTACGTCAGCAAAAAAACGGTCGTTAATGACTGCTGACGTACCCTGTACGTCCACGGCCAAAATGAGCGCTGGAAGCGATCTTGATCATTTCCAGCCGTTCTAAGGGTATTGCACGATGCCTCGATATCGAGGCATTGTGGAATAGCCCTGTCACTGCCAGGCACCTGAGTGATGGCTCCCCCCGGGCAGGCTTCCGATGCTCTGCCTGTACTGAGTGCTTCGAGGGGTCAAGGCACTCAGTAAATGTTTTAAAAAAAACAAACAACAACAAAAAAATGTAATTTAAAAATTAACCCCCTACCCTCCCTCCCTATGTACTTGCGATCGGTCTTCTTCTGAGCGGGACTGTCTGGGCTCATTGTCAGGCAGCATATCTAGTTACAAAATAAGCTGCAAATTTAACAGGGTTGGTCTCATCTGCAATGTGTCACTATGCATCTCTGTACAGTCTGTTTTCACATCCATACACATAACTATCAGCCAGGCTCCTGCAAGTATTAGCACAGCACAGTCCAGATAACACTGTGGCCTTAAAACTACAAAAATGTGACTACATGTTACTAGTGAAGCTTGGCACTGCCATAGCGAGCAGTCCTTATGTGACCTGAAGGAAGTTCTGCATTCAAGCCAGCTCAAATGTCGCCCTGAATTAAACATCAAACAAGAAACAGCAACGCATTGTCAAAATGACATTTCTCCCCGTTTGATCCTTCCACCTCAATGGAGACATCATCAGTTTGTCAGCTGGTATTCTAGTATATTTGGCCATGTTTTTGCACCCGTGTGCCTGCAGCCAAGTGATCCAATAGGAAAATATTATCTGTTCTAGAATGTATATTAATGGGTTCTATTTTATAAGATCTAATATATATGCACACACATACAAACTATACACATATAATACAACCTTAAAGCGGCACTGTCATGCCGAATCCCGTTTTTTTTTTAACCCGCCTCCACTACATCCAATTGACCCACTAGTCACCCCCAAATGCCCCTAAGCCCCCCACATTACCTATTTTTTAATCCTTATTTTCTGCCCCGATCTTGATTCAGGGCGCCGCCATCTTTGTGTGGGTAGGTGAAGTCCCTGTGGGACACGTCATCAGCCCACACTAGACAGACTGTGAGATTCCCGCACGTGCCCAGTGAAACACCTGGACATGCGAACGGGAATTTCATCTATTCATTCATTCATCAGACAGACGAATGAGTGAATAGAAATATAAGCCGAACAAACAAACACAATGTATCAGTGTATCTGAGTATCAGTGTTTGTTTGTTCGTGCAGTTTATTACAAGGGGGGAGCTTCCGGCATGCAGCTCCCTCCTTGTAATATGTAACGATAGAAGCGGCAGGGAGCAGTGCTCCCCGCCACTTCATAACCCCCCCCAGGTCCCCCTCTCACTCTATGGGGTCAATATGACCCCCATAATAGCACAAGGGGGATTAAAATCTCCCAAATGCCCCTACTCGCTGTGACGATGTGCCCTTCGCCACTTGTGCCTGGAGAGGACGGCTTGCCTGCCTCTTGCCCTGTGACTATGGCCCCTGGGATGTATTGCCCTTTAAAGACATAATTTGGGCATAATGGATTTGTGTTGTGCTGCTGCTGGCCCTTTAAGAACCATCTGGGGACATACTGTGGAGTTACTGGGTGGCCACCATTTCCTGTATCAGAAGCACATGGTGAGAACAATGGATGGCAGCCATTTTAACTCACAGACACTGTTTGGACTTTTCAACACGGTGCCATCTCACCAGTATTTGGTGCACAGAGACATCGTGCAGTGGTTTTGGACTATACAGCAGGGGACACATTATAAAGTGATTGTTTTTCATTTAGCCTTTATATGTTCTGCAGAATCTGCATTAAACTGTATTTTCCAAAGTACTGAACGGATCTGGGTGAATTTTGGATATGTGGTTCACCCAGATCCCCCGGTTCCAAGGATATACTTGGGTTATTGCATGTTTTGGGGTCCCTGTGTGTTTTATAAAATTGTAATGTTTCTGGCCAGCAGATGATTGAGCTTTGTGTATTGTAGAAACTCAATTATCTAGCCTGGCCCAGAGGAGGAGTTTTGTGTTGCATAAATTGTGAGTTCTGTGTGCCAGTAAATCAGTCTTGTTCCAGCTTTAAGCCTTGGCTCATGTTTGGGGGATTGGAGAAATACACTCTGGGGATTGCTATAATCACTATACTCCCCAGGGTATGATCACTAAGTTCTGCTAAGAGCTTGTTCCTGCTCTCTGGGGAAAGAGAGGTTCACCCACTTGAAGCTGGATCCTGGCCTTGGGTCCAGGGTGGGTGGAGACAGCAGAGACCCCAGCGCAGTTGCATCGCTGGAAGTGGGGTCTGCAGTGCTGATGGTGTCGGTTGGAGTGCTTGGAGTCCTCGGCAAGCGCTAGGAGCATCGATTGGCGGAGGTACTCAGTCGGAGTGCCAGCGTTCCGTCACACTCGCTATACCGCGAGTAGGGGCATGTCTACTAAACAGTGAGCAGCCTGTGGCTGCTCACTGTTGAAAAAAAATTACAAAAATTGCAATAAGGGGGGGTGGACCTATTGTCCTCCCCCCCTCCCCCACCCTGAGCGGCGGGTGGGGGCCATGAAGATAATGAGGGGGGGGACCTACTGTCCTCCCCCCCGGACCCCACCCCTGAGCGGTGGGTGGGGGCCCTAATAAAACAATACCTTCTGTCCTCCCCCCTGGCCCCCACCCTTGCGCGGTGGGTGGGGGCCCTTATAAAACAATAAGGGGGGGAACCTACTGTCCTCCCCCCCTGGCCCCCACCCCTGAGCGGTGGGTGGGGGCCCTAAATAAAGATATGGGGGGAACTTCTGTCCCCCATCCGGCCCCCACCCCTGCGCGGTGGGTGGGTGGAGGCCCTAATAAAACAATAAGGGGGGGGACCTACTGTCCTCCCCCCCTGGCCTCCACCCCTGCGCGGTGGGTGTGGGCCCTAACAAAACAATAAGGGGGGGGACCTACTGTCCTCCCCCCCCGAGCGGTGGGTGGGGGCCCTAATAAAACAATAAGGGGGGGACCTACTGTCCTCCCCCACGGCCCCCACTCCTGAGCAGTGGGTGGGGGCCCTAAATAAAAATATGGGGGGGAACTTCTGTCAACCCCCCGGCCCCCACCCCTGCGCGGTGGGCCCTAAATAAAGATATGGGGGGGAACTTCTGTCCCCCCCCTGGCCCCCACCCCTGAGCGGTGGGTGGGGGCTCCAATAAAACAATAGGGGGGGGACCTACTGTCCTCCCCCCCTGGCCCCCACCCCTGCGCGGTGGGTGGGGGCCCTAATAAAACAATAAGGGGGGGGGACCTACTGTCCTCCCCCTTGGCCCTCACCCCTGAGCGGTGGGTGGGGGCCCTAAATGAAACACCCCCCCCAATCAAGGTGACTAGGGGTCCCAAGCCCCTAGTCACCCCCCCACCCAAAAAAACCTATCCCCTACCTACCCCCCTCACCCTAAAAATAGTGAGGGGGGGAATAAAATAACTAACCTGTAAAAAAAAAAAAAAATTAAACTTACCATTTGACGTCTTCTTTTTTCTAAAATCTTCTTTCTTCAGCCCCCAAAAAGGCCAAATAAAAATCCATTATACCCGTCGCACTTTTAAAAAAAAAAAACGAGCGCAAAAAAAAATTAATCCATGTTCGCCCTTCGAGGGCACGCCGCATACTGAGCTCCGCAGGGTGGGTCAAGGCTTATAAAGCCTTGCCCCGCCCTGCAATTAGGCTTAGAACACTCTGATTGGTGGGTTTAAGCCAATCAGAGTGCTCTGAGTCATTTTACACAGCGTGGGAAAATTCAAAAGAACTTTCCCACGCTGTGTATTTTTATTTGCCCTTTTTGGGGGCTGAAGAAAGAAGATTTTAGAAAAAAGAAGACGTCAAATGGTAAGTTTAATTTTTTTTTTTTTTACAGGTTAGTTATTTTATTCCCCCCTCACTATTTTAGGGTGAGGGGGGTAGGTAGGGGATAGGTTTTTTTTGGGTGGGGGGGGTGACTAGGGGCTTGGGACCCCTAGTCACCTTGATTGGGGGGGGGGTGTTTCATTTAGGGCCCCCACCCACCGCTCAGGGGTGGGGGCCAGGGGGGGAGGACAGTAGGTCCCCCCCCTTATTGTTTTATTAGGGCCCCCACCCACCGCTCAGGGGTGGGGGCCGGGGGGGGAGGACAGTAGGTCCCCCCCCCTTATTGTTTTATTAGGGCCCCCACCCACCGCGCAGGGGTGGGGGCCGGGGGGGGAGGACAGTAGGTCCCCCCCCTTATTGTTTTATTAGGGCCCCCACCCACCCACCGCGCAGGGGGGGGGCAGTAGGTTCCCCCCCATCTTTATTTAGGGCCCCCACGGGCATGGGGGGGGGTTTATTAGTTTTTTTTTTTTTTTACAGTGAGCAGCTATAAGCTGCTCACTGCTTACTACACATGCCCCTACTCGCGGTATAGCGAGTAGGGGCATATTATTTACTAATACTAAGTAATCTTTACTTAGTATTAGTAAAGTTGGCTGTTAGACCAATTTAGGTCTTTCAGCCTTTTAGTAGATAGCTCCCTGATACCGTGGGAATTAGGGAGTTATCTACTAAGCGGCTGCAAAATGCAGCCACAGCAATGAATAGGATCAGAGTTTCATTCATTCGAATGAAATTCCGATCCGAATAAAGTGCCGAATTGCGTTCTAAAAGAAACGAACATACTGTTCTCATTCAGTTAGAACGCAATTCGGCAGTTTTGTGTAAAGTGACAGGAAGCATTGTGGGAACACAGAGGAAAGCTAGGGATCATGGGAAAATTGCTCTGACCAGCGGAAATTAAGCACACTTTGCTCCTCCGCTGGTCAGAGCTGGTCAAGCAGAGGAATCCTCCATAAGGCAAAGAGTCCCTACTTTGTCTTATGATTTTAAAGAAAACTAAAGAAGACAGGAAGAAAAGAATAACAGATCCTGAGAGAGGGGGAGAAGAGGAAGAGATTGAGGAAAGGTAAGTTCGGCATGACAGTGCCGCTTTAAATAGTCTCTCCAGACACCCACAATGCATAGGTTAGGCTACAGTTATATTGAGTTTATATATTGAAGGGACATTCCAAACTCCCACACACATTAGATGCACTGTGTAGGTTAGGTTACAGTTAGTTATAATGGGTGGGTTTATATTATTAAATGGACACTCCAGGCTCCCGCACGTTAGGTGCACTGTGTAGATTATGTTACAGTTAGTTATACTGGGTGGGTTTATATTATCAAAGGGACACTCCAGGCTCCCACACACGTTAGGTACACTGTGTAGGTTAGGCTACAGTTAGTTATACTGGGTGGGTTTATATTATTAAATGGACACTCCAGGCTCCCACACACGTTAGGTGCACTGTGTAGGTTAGGTTACAGTTAGCTATACTGGGTGGCTTTATCTTATTAAATGGACACTCCAGGCTCCCACACACGTTAGGTGCACTGTGTAGGTTAGGTAATAGGTAGTTATACTTGGTGGGTTTATATTATTACATGGACACTCCAGGCTTCCACACATGTTAGGTGCCTTGTGTAGGTTAGGTTACAGTTATACTGGATGGGTTTATATTATTAAAGGGACACTCCGGGCTCCCACACGTTAGGTGCACTGTGTAGGTTAGGTTACACTTAGTTATACCGGGTGGGTTTATATTTTTAAATGGACACTCCAGGCTCCCACAGACGTTAGGTGCAGTGTGTAGGTTAGGTTACAGTTATACAGGTTGGTTTTAAATGATTAAAAGAGTCCTCCAGACTCCAGCACACATTAGGTGCACTGTGTAGGTTAGGTTACAGTTAGTTATACTGGGTGGGTTTATATTATTAAAGGGTCACTCCAGGCTCCCACACACGTTAGGTGCACTGTGTAGGTTAGGATACAGTTATACAGGTTGGTTTTAAATGATTAAAAGAGTCCTCCAGACTCCAGCACACATTAGGTGCACTGTGTAGGTTAGGTTACAGTTAGTTATACTGGGTGGGTTTATATTATTAAGGGGACACTCCAGGCTCACACACATGTTAGGTGCACTGTGTAGGTTAGGTCACAGTTATACTGGGTGGGTTTATATTATTAAATGGACACTCCAGGCTCCCACACATGTTAGGTGCATTGTGTAGGTTAGGTTACAGTTATACAGGTTGGTTTTAAATGATTAAAAGAGCCCCCCAGACTCCAGCACACATTAGGTGCACTGTGTAGGTTAGGCTACAGTTAGTTTATATTAATAAAGAATCACACCAGGTTCCAACAAATTAGATGTATAGATTAAGTTACTGTTAGTGGGTAGTTCTACTGTCAGGTTTCTACTGAAACCTCATCAAAGTGATGGAATCCAATGCAAAGGTGTTACTTGAGCAAGCAGTAAGCAGTTCATGTTGGGAGATAAGGGTAGAAATGGTTAGCATATAGAGCAAAACGAATAACAAAACAGAAAATTAAAAAATCAGCACAGCTAAAATGCTGAAGTGCACTTTAAAAAGTCTTGCATGATAGAAAGGTCAGCTGAAATTTGGCAGATCTTTTAACTGCCATGGAGAAGTGAATACAAGCGTCTCACATTTGCATTACAAATGTAGAGCAAACACACTTACAAATATGCCAGAAATAAACTCAATTCTATTAGAATCTTCTGACCATTACTCTTCATTTAGTCGGGTCCAGTGCAGGTGGCCCAAGATGTGGCCATCAATGTATATGTGGTGTTTAATTTAGCTTACAGTAGGAAGAAACGGAGTACTCTGTGGATTGGTCCCATATGGTTGTTCTGAACGGCTTTATCCCATTCATGTAAACACAGGACAGGTTCCGGTTTGCAGACTTGTATATACACTCAGTGACTTAGTACAAAATCTGAATGTTTAGTTAGCCAGGAGATTGCTTCCATCCTGTGATTCATTAGGGTCCCTGTGGTACCTCTACTTCCTTTATTTTATACAATCACAAATTATATTAGTTTGTCTTATTTTGATAACCTTTCTAATTAATGTCCTGCACAGGAAACTTTATTACTGTTTTAAAACAGGCCCATAAAACAGGGGCTTATTTCAGTGACTGGGGTGGCAAGCGCGCCTGTTTGTGAAAGCCAGACTGAAGACTGACTGGTGCCTGCTTTTCTCTAATTGTTTATACCGCTGGATTATTTAAGTTAATGCAAGCACTGTTTTCGTTTTTTAAATCGCCTCTTCTGGGGAATTCTAGAAATGTGGAAATTAAGTGTATAGTATTACTGTCTGAAAAGGAAAAAAAAGTAACGTGTAGGGGACTAGGGATCACATTTATGGTACTGGTAGCAGGGGTAATCTAATGGAAAGGATTAGTGTCAAACCAGAGTCTAGATCAGGGGTGGTCAAAAGGTAGACCCCAGCCCATGTAAAACAGCAACTTCCATGCTTCGCTAGCCTTGCAAGACTGTCAAAGGTCAATGGGAGTTGTAGTTGAACAGCAGCTAAGTGTCCACTTTTTAGCCCACAACAGACCACAATCTAGAATAAGCACAAAGCCTTGGAACATGTAAATGTGAGAGACTGCAAGAGTGAATATGGAAAGGGGCACCATATGGATAGTGATAGGAATGGGTTTTGTGATTTCTGCTACTTATCTGTAAGGCCAAACTTAATGGCTCAGAATCAATATTCAGTGACCTTGATACATCAAAACTTAACTGATGGAGTATACTATGGTCTGTGCCATAGGTGGCGCAACCCAACTGAGAGTCAAGGGGAGAAACTTATATGAAATTATAACACAGATTTGCCATGAGGTTACATAGCTGGGATCGGTTTTATTTTCTTGACTTATTTTTATTTTATTTTTTTAAATAAATGTTAACACATGTATTACATTCCTTAATGTGTATATAATTAAACCCACTGTTTGTGTAAGAAACCGAGCTCCGTTAATCCTTTTTTTCTTCTATGTACGGACCTGGTTTCTACTGCAAACAAATAGTATAAAACTGCAATGGTGGATTGGTAGGATTGTAAGATCTAGGAGTGTGCACCAAGCGTTTTGAATTACATTTAGGGGAAATGGCATTGAGTGAGAAGTTTAGCATTTATTATTATATGCTGATCCACACAGTCTGATTAGTTTGTCATAGTAGAAAAACTATTTTCCGACCTTCATCAGGTTTCACGTGAGCCTAATCAGGTCGTTTACAATCAGAAATTCACTGATCATTTTATTGTTGTTTTTCGTTATTAATGTCACCAAAGTCAAAAATTGTTTTCAAATAAAAACACACTGTCATACTTGATAGGTTGACAAAGGAAAATAATGAAAAAAAATTACTTTTTCAAGCTTTTCTTTTGTGTCATATGGTTAAAGATTAACAGTCGCCAAGTGCATCAACGATGGTAATAGATGACAAAGCGTCAACCAACGTTATCAACTCAGTCGGGTATTTATGATGTTAGTTCTGCCATTGCTTAAACATGTTTAAATGTATTTATTTTTAGGTACTGTTGAATTTTTAGAAAATTGTATTCTATCGTTTATCAATTCCTTTTCGGTGTTGAGTTTGCTATGTGTCCAATAGTCCTGTTAATGTGTTGATATCTCGTCACTTTTGCTTGGCTGCTCAACTGTATGCTGTAGGGCCGTTTCAACAGCCCATAATGATAATAGGGCTCTCGAAAGGAAGGAGAACTGAGAGTGTGATCGTTTCGACATGATTAATAGGTCATAGGCAGTCATTAACATGATTGATAGTTATCAAACAATAGATTGCAATGTCCCCCATGTATTTGGGTAAGAAAAAAGAACAGAGTGGAAGGAAAGGAATTTGGGGTTTTACAGACCATACCTTCCAACAATCAGGAATTAAAAAATTAGGCAGGCCCACCAAATAACAGACTCCTTAGCTGAGCCCAAGCCTTAAGGACCATGCAGGGAGCGCTGCTATATAACTCCCTGCATGGTCCTAGTGCCTGCTGCCAGTCTAATGCCCACTCCCTCATCTAATGATGAGCTCATGCTGTACTGCCAGAGGACAGTTCCCTGTTGCCCCCAGATATGGAACACCAGGCATCTAAAGTGGGTTGGTGGGACAGGACCCGAAAATCAGAAGGGTACTTGAAGGATATGTTTCAAATTGTAATAACATGTATAAGCATCCATCCACCTTGTATTTGAATAAGAAAATGACCTCTAGATCTCAACAAATTACACAGGAAATGAATGTATACAGCTCAAATGTATATTGGCAGATTGCTTGAGCTACATCTTCTAGTACAACTATAGCATGTGGTCTTAATCATTTACATATCTGCTAAATTAAATGGGAACTATCATCAGAATGTTGTATAATCAGGTTTGCACACAGCCACAAGTGGTATGGCGTAATAATCTGTTCTATATAATTTCCTATTAACATGCAAAAGCTGTATTCTTGGAAATAACTTACTCATGAGACGTAGTTAGTAATTCTCCTATCCTTCCACTCTGCAGTACATCAATTACCCCATGATGCAGAATGCCATCTGCACATATCCTTTCATTGTGCTATCAAAATTTGCAACAAATGTGTATTATTCTTTAGTTACTGTACCTTCTCTCAACAATGAGTTTTCCCCTAGAATGGGCATGGCTTTAAGAATTGAGCGATAATAGAGACCCCTACACCCAGTTCTTCTGTGCGTAGATATTACAGCACACGAACTGTAGTTGCTGTGATTACTCTAGCAAGTGCAATGTTGGGTGATACAGTGATGGATAGTTTAGATTCCAATCCAGCCCATTGCTTCTTGTGTGACAAACATTCATGGCCTCAATCTAATTTTTTAGACAGACATTCACACACCATGCAGCTCACAGACACACCTTATGCAGTACACATAGGGACCATATATTTGATTTTTTTTTTGCATACAAATCAAACCATAATTATTAGACCTTAGGCTACACCCAGATTAGACTCACAGGGAGGCAGCATGCGTTCTGGAAGGAAAAGCACAGGGCTAGATGGAGGCAGAACTGGCTCAGAATCTTCTTCTTCCTGACACTCATCAAACCTTGTCAGATAGTAACCAAGAAACCTGGTACTCTCACTTAGCTCACCTTTGCTGGGGCCCCGGTGCCTTTGCATTTGCTGTACATACAGTAATTCCAGCCCTGGCCCTGTGCAAGTCACATGCATGGAGGTGTGACTAGGGGTGTATACACAAAGTGAATTAACTCCTAAATGGCAGATAAGACTGCAGGGGCATGATCTATACATACAAACTGCATCATTCAGCTAGAGGTGTTTTGGTGCCTATGGTGTCCCTTTAAATGTAGATGTACACCTTTATATTCTAGAGAAAAGGACTCAGATTTCAATGGAATGATCTGGTGTCTTTGGTATGCTTTCCAAAGAATGATGGGGTTCTCTCAAATCTATATGCCATTATCTGGTTGTCTTACATCCAGATGGAATGACTTGCTTCAAATGAATCACTACTACCTCATACCTGGCACATAATGATCCAGTTAGAAGCCCGTGGAATGATGACTGTCTCATTAAATTAACCCATGTATAACGTGTCTGTTTCTGGTAGACCCTCATGGAGAGGAGTGTCAACAAATGATATATCTGACTCCGTCAAATCCACAGAAAACATGTGATTCCCCATGGAATGTTGTTACTGTCTCAGATACTCTCAGCCAATCAGCGGCACCCATGTGCGAGGCTTACTTTTTCAAGAATCAGAGAGAAGCAGAGTAAGTTGGACACAGCCTAAACATTGCTGGATTGAAGACTTTTGGGGTAAGTCATTTGTGAATGAACGGTTTTACCAAAAAGGTAAGTGGGTGCCAGGGATCTTCCGATGATATTCCAAGATAGCCATGACTTTGATGAGCAGATGCACATGCAGGTTCTAAACAAAAATGAACTCAAAATCTGTGTAATTGGGGTCTACATTAGTGTTGGCCAAAAGACAGATCAACATCCATGATTTCTTACTATTCTAAAGGCTGGCAAAATGTAAAGGAAAATATAGTTCAACAACACTTGAGTACATGCCTTTTGAGTAACCCTGGTCAAAATTAAATCTAAGGGAGCGAATTCTAGTCTATGAAAATGGAAACAATCCCACAGACCTAAGTAGATACCAGATAGTTTAGATGTGGAGTTAATACATATATATTTATATAACATTCTGAAACCATTAAAAGATTTGGTGTCAGAATGCATTTTTAATATCTTATTCACATGCATTCAAAAATGTTAATTTCTTTTAAATCTAAACTTTCCTTTTGTGATAAGTTACTTACATCCAGTGGCGTCTCTAGGATTCATTTTTAGGGGGGGCACATGGTGGGCCAGGGACAAAAGATGGGGGGCACATTTAACCCCGCCCCTGCTGCAGTTTGACCCCGCCCCTGCTGCATGTTAAGCCCTGCCCCCAACACAATGTTTTTTTTCTTAATAATCCCTGGTGGAGGATTCATTATTTTCCACCAGGGATTATTAAAAAAAACAAACACATTTCCCTTGATACAGTGCCATAGTTGCCAACATTTGAAAAAAAATTCTAAGGACATTTTGCAGGTCAGCTATCAATTACTGTCTGTGTATAATATCCCTGGACAGTCAATGCTACCTGTATAATACATGGCAGTGTGTATAATATCCCTGGACAGTCAATTGCTCCCTGTATAGTGCTGCTCTCTGTATAATACAGGTCTGTTTGCGTACAATATCCCAAGACAGAGAGCAGCACTATACAGGGAACACTGACTGCCCCAGGATATTATTCAGACACAGACCTGTATTATACAAAGAGCAGCACTATACAGGAAGCACTGACTATCCCGGGATATTATATAGACACAGATCTGTATTATAGAGATAGCTGAGCATATACCCCATGTCCCAATCTCTAGATTACTAGTACCTGTCAACAGCAGCTCCCAGATGCGTGTAACAGGGCTAAAGTGTGTGGCACCTCACACAGATGATTCAGCTGTAAAGTGCACTCACTGGCAGAGCCAAACTGGGAATCCAAAGCAGCCCTGGAAAAAAATGTATGCCATTCCTACAAGTCAATATATATATATATATATATATAGTACAGTAAGCACACAAGCTCACTGACATGCGCAAAAAGGCTTACTGACAGACAAAGAAACTCTGACTCACACACAAGCTTACTACAGACAAACTCACTTGTATAAATACAAGGCCCACTACAAAGAAGTTCAGGGACACACACATGCTCACTAAATAGAAACTCACTGACACACACAAGCAGTACCATCTTAACAGTGTTAAGGGCCCCCGGGCAAAGCCGTTCCTAGACAACAACTCACAGGAATAAAATGTTTAATTATTGATAGACTGCTGAGTACATACACACAGTACACTGAATACGAACACCGAGAGGCTGCTGAATACACACACACACAGATTTCTGAATGCACACAGAATCCTGAATGCACACAGGCTGATTTATACACTTACACACAGACTGCTGAGTCCATACACACACACACAGACATACAGACTGCTGAGTCCATACACACACACAGACATACAGACTGCTGAGTCCATACACACACACAGACACACAAACTGCTGAGTCCATACACAAATACATACTGCTGAGTCCATACACACACAGACACACAGACTGCTGAGTCCATACACACAGTCACACAGACTGCTGAGTTCATACACACAGACTGCTGAGTTCATACACACACAGACTGCTGAGTTCATACACACACAGACTGCTGAGTTCATACACACACAGACTGCTGAGTTCATACACACACACATACACACACACAGATTGCGGAGTCCATACACACACACCCACAGACTGCTGAGTCCATACACACAGAGACTGCTGAGTCCATACACACAGAGACTGCTGAGTCCATACACACACACACAGACTGCTGAGTCCATGCACACACACAGACTGCTGAGCAGGGCTGCCATCAGATATTTAGGGCCCCTGACACAGCTCAAATCTGGGCCCCCGGGGCCAGCCCCGAGTCCGCACACAAGGATGAAGTGTGTGTGTGTGTGTGTGTATAGTGGATGTAGAATGTGTGTCATGGATGCAGTGTGTATAGTAGATGTAGAATGTGTGTAGTGGATGCGGTGTGTGTGTCATGGATGCAGTGTGTATAGTGGAAGCAGATTGTACTTTTATGTAATGTATGTAATGTTTGTATGCATGCATTAGATGCAGAGTGTGTATTTAGTGAATGTAGGTGTGTATAGTGAATGCAGAGTGTGTGTTTTTGTAATGGATGTAGTGTGTATAGTGAATGTAGTGTGTCTGTAGTGAGTGCAAAGTGTGTTTAGTAAATGTAGTGTGTTTGTAGTGAGTGCAACGTGTGTATAGTGAATGCAGTGTGTGTGTGTGTAGTGCAAAGTGTGTTTAGTGAATGTAGTGTGTGTGTGTGTGTGTGTAGTGCAGTGTGTTTAGTAAATGTAGTGTGTAGTGAGTGCAAAGTGTGTTTGGTGAATGTAGTGTGTGTAGTGCAGAGTGTGTTTTTGATGAATGCAGTGTTTGTAGTGAGTGCAGAGAGTGCATAATGAATGTAGTGGGAGTATGTGTAGTGCAGAGTGTGTTTAGTGCATGTAGTGTGTGTGTGTAGTGCAAAGTGTGTATAGTGAATGTAGTGTGTGTGTGTAGAGCAAAGTGTGTTTAGTGAATGTAGTGTGTGTGTAGTGCATAGTGTGTTTAGTGAATGTAGTGTTTGTAGTGAGTGCAGAGTGTGTTTAGTGAATGTAGTTTGTGTGTAGTGCAGAGTGTGTTTTAATGAATGTATTCTGTGTGTGTAGTGCAGAGTGTGTGCTTGTAAGGATGCAGTGCGTGTGTAAAATTGGGGGTAGGGGAGTATTTTTTTTTATTTATTTGTGTATATTTCAATTTTATTCCCCCCTCCCTGGTTCTTACCGTGCCAGGGATGGAGGAGATCACATTCCCTGGCGGTCCGGTGACATGGTGGAGGGAGCCAGCCGTGTTACATTGAAGAGGCGGCCCAGCAGCACACACTGTCTTCCTTTCCAGCTCCTCTCTGACTAACTCTCGCGAGACAGGCCTGCGTGCTGTGCGGAGCGTTGCCATGGTAGTTGCCAGGGCGCAGTGAAGTTAGACAGAGAGCAGCTGGAAAGGAGGACAGAGTGTGCTGCTGGGCCCCCTCTTAAATGTACAGGTAGCAGGGGGCCCTCTGTGCACATATATATAGCGAAAATCGCATATATATATATATATATATATATATATATGTGCACATAAGGAATGTGGGGCTCGGACTGCCAGAGTTATGGTTATGGTTGTCATGCCCTGATGGCGGTCCTGCTGCTGAGTCCATACACACACACAGACTGCTGAGTCCATACACACAGACTGCTGAGTCCACACACAAACACACACACACACACACACACACAGACTGCTGAGTCCATACACACACACACAGACTGCTGAGTACACACACACACGCACGCACAGACTGCTGAGTCCATACACACACACACACGCATGCACAGACTGCTGAGTCCAAACACACACAGACTGCTGAGTCCATACACACACACACACAGGCACACAGACTGCTGAATCCATACACATAAACTGCTGAGTCCATACACACACAGACACACAGACTGCTGAGTTCATACACACACAGACTGCTGAGTCCATACACACACACACATATATATCAAACCTACCTGTCACTGGAGGCTGTTGCTGGGGGTCAGACAGCCATCTCCTTTCCAGCAGCAGCAAGGTCTGCTGCTTTACGGCAGGAGCGGGGATTATGTGCGAGAGGCGGGGCTTTGTTTGGGGGTGGGGCCTGTGCCGGGGAGCCTGTCAGTGCTCCCTCCGGCCCCAGCAACTCTCCACAGACAGCACCCAGCATCGTTCCAGCTCTTCTGTCCTCCCTCGGGCTGTTACAGACTCACAGACTGTTACAGCCTGAGAGAATATAATTTAAACACATGGCCAGCAAGTACCCAGCATTTGGGGGAGCCCAAGGAGGGGCACAGCATGATGTAAGGGGGGGCTATGTACCCCTCTGCCCCCCCCACCCCTAGCGACGCCACTGCTTACATCACTGATCCCAATTAAACTAGGACAGGCTGACATGAAATGCAAGTCAAAAATGTTTTAAAAAATGTGATTGAGTTGAGTAAGTTGTACAGCCAATAGTTAATTATTAGTAAGCTACTGGGCTAGTTAAACTGCAATATGCCTGTTACCCTTTAAAAAGCAAAACAATACAAAACGGAAAAAAAAAAACTGAAAAGGAATGTGGAGAGAAGAAATAAAAAAAACATAGAAAAAAACAAAACCATGCAGTACTATAATGATTTCAAAGTAAAATAATGAAAGTGACCACAATGTTGTCAAATTAGTGCACGGCTGGGTTTATTACTTATTTGTTTTTGCAAGTTGTGGTAAGCGCTCCTTTACTGAAGTGGATTTGTCTTTGGTTACAGCTATGGGCAGACACCTGTTGGAATTAAGCAGGTTTTTTTTTTTTTTTTTTTAGAAGGTCAGACTCCTGACAGAGGTTATTATCATTTCCAGAGAATTAGCATGTGCTCTCCATTGAAGCCTTTCTTCCAGAGATCATTACTCCCTGCCCTGAGGGCCAGATATAGTACCAGAATTGAATTTATCTTACAAATACCGCAAACGGTGAGCCAGGGTAAAACAAATACACGTGCTGTTGTGGTTTTGATTCCAGGAGTACACTAGCACACCCCAGCGTAAATCATATGTTAACGTTTTAACTTTTTAAGCTAGGGTCCACCAAGCTTTGCTCACCTCCTATATGAAACTATGAGAAGCACTCTTTATTGTTCAAGGCCTGTTGGTGCGTCACTTACTTATTGGCTTTGAGTGATCAGTTGACACTCTTAGCCAATAAGCTGGCCCTGTACGGCAGAGTCTAGCTCTGCAAAGCAAACAGAAGCTCCATTCAGCTCTCCACCCTGCAGATATCAGATACAAAGTAAAACTATTAGCGAATGGTTTGAGAACTTAAATTGTGGGTAGAGTGCTTAGAGTGTTCCTTTAACAGCATAGAATGTAGCCTGGATAACTGAAATCCAAACAATTAAGCAGATGGTGAAAACTCTATTGATGATGACGTCCATCCGGTTTTGTCGCCTTGAAACAATTTGCCAAAAAAATTGATTTAGCAAAAACCGAAGCCCACCCCATCAACTGGAGAGATCACTCTTCCTAATAATCTGCTCAAATATCTATACGTTTGAATATCAGCAATAGTTTTCGCTCTAAGTATAGGTACCATCACAGGTCTCATACTCCTCATATTTTAGACCAAGTGCTTTGTGTAAGCACCTCTAAGCACTCTACATTACATGTAATGTGGCATTTTAATCATCTCTCTCTCTTTATTGTTACCTATTTGAAAGCTGATCAATAAAGTTTTTTTATGTACCACATCACAAGAGGTTTGACATGTTATATGCAATTTTATGGGGCCTCCATTGTTCATGGTTCCAAGAGCATTCAAGATCCCAAAACTTCATGGTGTACCAGATAAGTCATTGCATGTCTTATCTTTACATAAAGACCAAGACATTTGAGGCCACGTTAACGGTACAGCGGCACCCAATGGTACAAACACCATTCCTTCATGATGTTTCCAATATTCTGGATAATATTCCCACTATGCATACTGCCAGAACAATTTCCATACCATTGGTTAAAAAAAATATTAGAAAGAGGTCAAATGGATTCTAAGTCAAAAGCCACTTGGATTCCCTAAGCATCATTTTGGACATGGACATTTACTAAAGTGAGACTTTGAAGTGAATTCAAAATTAATTTCAAATTTTAAGGCCAGTGTAGCTGAAATGAAAATATAGCTGACCTCAGCCACTTTGACCTTAAACTTGAAACTAATTTTGAATTCTCACTTTAGTGAATAACCCTGAATGTGCGAAATAAATATATACCCTCCTTATCCCGTAGTGAACGAGAGATTCACTTCCTAAATGATGATGGAATATTACACTGGATACAGACCAAAGGATGGCCCTAACAGATTATGTTGTTTAATTATTTCAGATTGTGTTTTAATTTCTCCTAACAAGACCTACAGACTGGCTCCTATAATAAGTATTATTTCCTTAATGATTTCAATCACAGAACCCTGCCTGCAGTTACAGGCGGAGTCCAATGCCTATTAGGATCAATCAGCAATCTGGTTTTCTTTATAATCAGATATTGGAGAATCATTGTAGATTTCTCAAGCAAAGGTTTTTGGAAGGAAGGGGAAATTTACATGAAAAATATAAAACTCTAATCACAATGAAAGAGTTGTGTTCTCATCATTACAAATAATGGTGCTTTCAACATAGAAAAGTGAAATAGGATGTGTCAATCAGGGACATAACTAGTATATTTGCCCTTCAGCATCTGCATTGCCCCAGTCGAAAAATAATACAAACATCTATGCATGACATTTCGGTACCACAATACAAAGCGCCAAGAAAAATCTTACACAAATATAAAGGCTACAAAATGTAAAGGAACACTCCGGGGACTACAGCGTTAGGAATATGAACATGACATGCTCACGTTATGCTGAGTAACTTAAGGGCATGCAGTGACTTTTAATATGCTGCCCCAATATTTATGTGCACTGCATGAATGTTAAAAAATATAACTTTGTAAATAATGTCTAATTTTTAAAGTAACCATGAGCAATAGAGTATTCACTAAATTGCTTTCAGATGCAAAGTAGGTTTAAAATAATCTTATATTTTTTTCTTAAACAGAAAATTTCAATGAGGTCCATCCATGCTGTTGACACCTTGATCCTTGTATGTATCATTCAGAATACCACAAATTAGCACTCTAGTGATGCAAGCATGCCCTGTTCCATTGAATATACACTGGCCAGTGAAAATCTACACTGTGTTTAATTTATTTTCTCTTTTTTTTTTTTATTCTTTATTTTTCATTTTTCATTTTTGTTATAACAGAGAAGATTTGCAGAAAAAAGAGAGGGTTATCACAAAGTAGTTGTGTTGGATAACTTGTACAGTAGGAAAACAAAAGGGGTCGATGCATAGTAGTAATAACATGTGTACACAATGCCTGTTTGTTTACGTGCATATATGGCAGTAGTACAAACAATCACATTGGGTGTGGCCATATTCTGGAGTTTTCCATTTCTTTTAATTAATGGAAGCAGCAGGCATTAGGAGCTAAGCGACTGAGCGCGCATCCTAGCATCAGTCCTCTGGCCCCTTGTCCGACATGAACGACTCAAGTCATTATTTAATGAATAGGTTTAATTGAATAGAACAGTAAAGGACGTGGAGGGATCATAAAACACAAAATAAACATCAGAATGAACAAACTCCATGTACCTGCTGGTTACAATCTACTCTGTCGATCCATGTTTCTCTAAGAGGTCTAGAGATTTATTGTGTTTGAGATAAACGAATTGTGCCGACAAATTAAAACCTTTTGTTGGAATGATAAACCCAAACTACTGCAGGTGATCAGCCTAACGTTAGGAAAAGAGGACTTCATTATCTGTGTCGATGGCCGGAACTCAGTGTTTTTTCTCTAGAAACATTTAGCTCTTCCTGTATCCCCAGTGTTTATCTACTATCAGATTGGATAAATAAAATATCAGACGTTTTTATAACCTCTAACCCTCTAAGCCTGTACTGGGAAGTAAAAGACATTTCTCATAGAGGCTTCTCAGTTTCAGTTGGCGTGACATCTCATAACCCTAAACAAGAAGTAGGCGAGTGGACTGGGACAGGAGGAAGAAGAGACAGGACAGCATGCAGACAAATTGCTTTCTTAACCTACTGCCTTTAGGCTGTAGACAGTCCTTTGGTGTACGGGAAGTGAAAGTGCTTTTAATAACTCATTGTTTTGACCTCTGATTGGAACAGGAGGAAGCTTTTAAATCAAGTCTGTGTGCGCTCGTGCTGCGTGACATACACTTGGGATAGCTTAAAGGGAAAACTAAAACGTCTTGCCTAACAATGTTTGCAGTGTACGGAACAGCAAAATACAACAAACAAAATGTTCACACTGATACAAAAAATACTAGATTTTTAGTATATCCTTTCCTGTAGAAACAGCAATATGTCCAGGCCAACACAATAACATGGAATTTGCCCAATCCTGGTCTGAAAATAATTAACACTTTAGTGTCCGTCTGCCTATTTCTTAAGCATCCACCCCCCACCCAGTGATTGAAGGGTTAAACACTCTTTTCACATTTACCTGTTTCAGTCTTAGACCGCGTGGGCATTAGCATGCGTCAATGCTTCCCTATTGGAAAGCACTGAAACACGTTAGATGTTGTCATGTGAAGCATGAGGACACCCAACATCGTTTCATGAATCCAGGGAGCACTTCTAGTGGCTGTCTGGAATACAGAATGCAATGTAGAATTCTGGGGTTTATAGGTTTGCTATCCCATATTTTTTGTTTGGTCACTGATTCATTGTTTTCTTTTTGTTTGTTTTTTAATGTAAACATTGCAGTTTCTCTGAAATTGAAATGTTTGACATTACACAGTTAAGGGGACAGGGGCACTTCACCCACGCCACTTCAATGAGATGAAGTGGTCTGGGTGCTGTGGCGAAACCAACCTCGCCACTGTACACTGGAGAAGCCTGGTTGCTCGCCTGCTCCCTTTAGACTATGGTCCTGCATTTTAAACTTTTATTTTACCGGCAGAAAGGTTTATTCGTGCATTTCTGCGGACTGTTAAAGCCATGCTACCCCAGATAGCTATTCCATGGAGCCCAGCCGTATACTGAAAGACTTTATGAAAGACTTTGGCTCCATGGCGATTGAACTGTATGTAATTTTATGTCTTTTATTGTCCTTTGTCTGCCATGTGGTTAATGGAGTTTTGCCTCTGTCCTTGGAGATAATTTGATTACTTCACAATTATCTCCAGGACAGAGAGGAGGGATTGTGATGTAATTGAGGTGTGTTTTATGGTTCTCCTGTAAACGATTGGTTGTACTGTGTCCCACCCTGTGGGATGTCCCCTTGCATGGGGACTTGCATAAAAGCCAGTGTGTGGCCATTACAGACAGTTCCTGCTTAACCCTCAATGTGAAGTGTCGTCTCATTATTGGGGGTGGATTTATTGTATGCTGTTCCAGTTTGACTGCTAGAAGTGTAAACCTATTTGCATGGTTTTTCCTATTCGGCTGTATACAACATTCACATGCTTGAGAGCATTCACATGCTCCTACGGTTCGGTGGTTTTGGTGTCTGCTGCAGTGCTTGGAGTCCTCAGGAAGTGCTAGGAGCTTCCTTCAACGGAGGTACCCAGTCGGGTGCCAGGTGATCCGTTACAGGTGCTTATAGTGTTTAAAGGGACACTATAGTCACCTGAACAACTTTAGCATAATGAAGCAGTTTTGGTGTATAGAACATGCCCCTGCAGCCTCACTGCTCAACCCTCTGCCATTTAGGAGTTAAATCCCTTTGTTTATGAACCCTAGTCACACCTCCTTGCATGTGACTTGCACAGCCTTCCATAAACACTTCCTGTAAAGAAAGCCCTATTTAGGCTTTCTTTATTGCAAGTTCTGTTTAATTAAGATTTTCTTATCCCCTGCTATGTTAATAGCTTGCTAGATCATGCAAGAGCCTCCTGTATGTGATTAAAGTTCAATTTAGAGATTGAGAAACAATTATTTAAGGTAAATTACATCTGTTTGAAAGTGAAACCATTTTTTTTTCATGCAGGCTCTGTCAATCATAGCCAGGGGAGGTGTGGCTAGGGCTGCATAAACAGAAACAAAGTGATTTAACTCCTAAATGACAGTGAATTGAGCAGTGAAATTGCAGGGGAATGATCTATACACTAAAACTGCTTTATTTAGCTAAAGTATACAATACTTCTAGGGTATCAAACTGGCAAAATAAAATTAAAAATAAATACAAACACATGCTCACTTTGATTTGAGGATCCTGCAGTTCTTCCTTACACGTTTCATAAGGACAACTGCCCTTAATCATAGTCTGCCCATTTTAAAATTAAAGATCACTAAAATAGTGCTCCACCAGGTTACTAAGGAGAAAGGTAACCTACATGTCAGAAGCAGGAAGCCGGAGAACTGGAGAGCACTGCACAACTCTCGGAATGGGTGTGCATCATAACAAATACATAGGTTTATATCCTCATGCAATACATCCAGTCAGTTCTGGAGCATATCAATTGCACACTGCGCATGGATGGAGAGGTGAGGCTTTGTCATGACCCCTCCTCTACCCTGCTTTGTATTGGGCTCAAGTTAAATGTGTTTCTGGAACCTAAAAAATCCCCTGCTGTGAATTGATCTTATGTGAAAACAAGGCATTTCTTACTGCAAATAACAACAGACACAGAACTACGATGGAAGGAATTGGGCTGAAACATGAAGATATTCAAAGGGACACTCCAGGCACGTTAGATGCATGGAGACACAGTGTAAATTAACCTAAAGGTAGCTGGATGATATATTTATATTTTTTATTTTATTAGACTTCTTTAAACAAATTAAAAAATTACAGACCTGCCATGTGACATGATTTCTCTCAATCATTCGACAGCACAGACCTCTCACAAAGGTGTCAAGTGGACTGAGGGAAAGTGCCGTTAAACGTGCTTGTGGTGCAATCAGAGTAAAAATCTGAGTTATTTTAAGCCATACATTGCTCTACAGCAATGCCCTGTGTATTGGCAGCTTGTTACCTCGGTGCACATGGGCCCCGGAATGACAATCTGCTTTGTTAACAGGGAAATTGTTTGTGATACTGATTGTGCACTCACAGGCACATTTCAACACTTCCATTTCCAAACTTGGCAGGTCAGTAATGACGTTTGCGCCTTATCCTGCTGTTTCCCTACGTGCTCCAAAATCATTGTATACCATGATGTCATGACATGGGTTTTTGGTGGGCTCGGCTGTTAGATGATGCCATAAGCATAGTACTGCTACACAAATGCAACTAAGCATTAATTGTACTTTCTGGGGAACGCTCAATGTAAAAGCTGCAAATCCAGAGACTTCAAATGTCAGAATATTTTATTTTATTCTTTTCTTAATATATTTCCAAAGTATTGGCTACATGGTACATTAATTATGGACCAATTACAGCCTGGAGTGTCCTTTTAATACTCGCATTGTATGTGTAGACAAAAAATGAAATAAATTAACTTTACCAGATTGATCAGCTGGGTGTGGACAATATCTTCAACAAGGACAGCAGTATCATATAAAGGACGACGAGCATCACCCAGTGAGAACCTGTAATGACAAAAGGCAGTTAGGGAATTCATGTGTTAGCAATCACAAAAATGTTAAAGAAAATCCCTAATAACTGCAAATAACAAAGAGCATTTATTGAGCTGAATTTGTTACCAAGATGTAATAGAGTCCAACATGTTATGTCATGGAACGTAAACATCATAGAAAGACATTGTCCCTTCCAGCAGTTCCGATTGCAGTTGGACAATCTCAATTCCGGGCCTCTGCCCTGTTCCAGGTTTGCTCTTCGGTGCCCATTAGGGAATTTCCCCCACTAAGATGTGTGCTTGATCTATGTAAATTGTACTCAGTGATGTCAAGGGCTGCCCAGAGTGAGGATGGCCAGAGCAGCCGATGGGTACGAATGCCAGGCTGACACCTGTTTTCCAGGCATCACGGCCCAGATTATTACTTAGTTGTGTACTTTATTTATTCGAACCAAGAAGCAGTACATTGAGTTCCCTTTCCCACACGTAGAAAACGTTCCCCCAGACATACATTTAGTGTTTTTTGTGCAGAAAGAAGTGAAATCTACTTGTGTTCACCACAGACACTTCCATTTCTCTAAATTCAGAAGCAAAATGTTCTTTTGAAGAGCTATCTAATATCTACTAGTAATATCCTATGCAGTTTATAACATGACTGCCGGCAGTACCTGATACTCACCTCTAGTGACAGCAGGCATATAAACAATAAACATTTGGATTAAGACAAAGAGAAAATTACCTTCTACATTTTACTGAAAACATAACCGTTTTAAACTATACATTCTTCCTCTTGTGATAATATGTATGCAGAAATAAGGTATGCAAAAAACAACACGGTTGAGTCTCATGCGAGCATAGTCCGTTAAAGGACCACTATAGGCACCCAGACCACTTCAGCTTAATGAAGTGGTCTGGGTGCCAGGTCCAGCTTTTTTTCTGTAAACATAGCAGTTTCAGAGAAACTGCTATGTTTACCTATGGGTTAATCCAGCCTCTGGTGGCTGTCTCATTGTCAGCCGCTAGAGGCGCTTCCGCGCTTCTCACTGTGATTTTCACAGTGAGAAGACGCCAGCATCCATAGGAAAGCATTGATAATGCTTTCCTATGGACTGGCTGAATGCGTGCGCGGCTCTTGCCGCGCATGCGCATTCAGCCAGTGACGGAAGAAGAGGGAGGAGAGGAGGAGGAGAGCTCCCTGCCCAGCGCTGGAGAAAGAGGTAGAGTCCGGCGGGAGTGGGACCCTGAGAGTGGGGGCACCCTCAGGGCACTATAGTGCCAGGAAAACGAGTATGTTTTCCTGGCACTGTAGTGGTCCTTTAAGGTTTTCCCTTTTGGGGAAATTTTTATACTTTTAACTATTTAAACATTCAACTGTGCAGCTTGTATGATTGCATGACAGTGTGAAGAAAACCATTATGATACATTGTCACCCATGCTGCTCCCTCAAAGGAGGTAATAAGTGTGTCAGAATCTAGTGTTGGTGGAGAATTTAATATTTCCAAGTTTCCCCTTTTACTATGTAAGAGACACAGACAGAACACTGTTCAAATTCTAGGGTCTGATTATGCTGCAAATGAACTTTTTACAACCAATACAGCCCAATGTCCGTACCTTTCTGCATTCCTTAATTACGGCTGGATAAACTAAAGGGTTACAGGTTTAATGTTTACTGAAAATTGGTGATATTTATTCATTTATAATCTACTTCTAAAGCTTGTTTGGACTAAAGCCCTTGTGGTCATGTAGGTATAAAAAGGCACAACGTCCACATTTGGCGGCAACAGCAACAAGGCAGATATTGTCAACCTAACGTTAATATTCATTTAATCTGTTTTGTAACATGTTTATTAGTAATGTATACTTAGCTTGCTCAATGCGACACTCATACAAAAGACGCATATATTGAAGCATACAATAATTTTTTTTTAAAGTGTGACTTAAGCAAATGCCATAATACTGCTTTGTATCACGTTATCTTTATGTTTGTGGAAGCTGTTGAGGCTTACCAAGTTGTGTTACCTCTCCGCACGCTATAAAGAAAGAAAAAAGTAAAACGCACAACGTTACGATGTAACAAGCATCTCAACCTCAATTACAACTGTCCTGCACTCAGTAATCCAACTCTGCAAATTAGATCCCAACATGTCTACTTTTAGGGATCATGTGAAGCTAGCAGGATTACTGCAAATTTAATATCATCATCATTATAATTATTAACATTTATAAATCACCAACATGTTTCAAAGAGCTTTAAAAATAGTGTGTTAGGTTTAGTTATTTTTTTTAACAACTGACACACAAAAAAAACATTGACAGACACAAGAGGTGAAGGGTAGCATACTCAAATCAGTTTGCAATCTAAGACCAACTCATCCTCTCTGCTAGTGCCACTTCTTATTCCCTCACCCCAGTAAACACTATTGAAGTACATATGGGGAAGAGTAGTGTAGTGGAGGTAAGCAAAAAGCACACTTGCCACTGTAGTAGCATTTCCATGTCAAACTGCAGACAAATATCACAAGTCGAGCTCAAGCATTCCTACCATAGTGCTGTACACACAATTTTTATTGCGTGCTAGTCACTGTGGTGGATACATTAATTAACATGTTCCGGAACGGACAGGCAGATAATATTAATACAATTAAATATGCTAGTGACAGTTACATTTTAAGCCAAGGTGCTACATAATATCATAATAAAATCCGTGTTGCCTATTCTATTCCAAATCCTGGAAGCAACTACAATGAGTAAATGCCACAAATTAGTCTACAAATGCACATTGACTTTGCATACTAACAAAATGAAAAGATATGCATGTATAAAGAACATTTTTGGAACGTTCTTTACCATTTGCTGAATAAGTGAAGTTTTCTACTTTTGAAGACATTTGACCGCCATCTTGATCCCAGCTAAATTTATACCAGCACCACTTAACCAGAAAACACACAAAAAGCTAGCTAAGTTAGTGGTAAAGCTGCAGTCAAGAGGAACTGAGGTCAAGACGATCTGGAAACAATTTGAATAAAACATTGTGAAACTCCTAGATAGGAAGTCACTTCAGGTAAAGCCATTTAGAAAGGCCTTGTTTTTAGCAAACCACTGTGCAATCATGACATGTGTAAATAAACTCTACATAAACTGCTCTCTTTTAATCTTTTTATTTTTATTTTTATTTAAAAAAAAAAAAAAAAGAAAGAAAAACATTCTACTGCAATTTGGAAGAAATAAAGGAATATGAGTAAAAAAACAAGTAATAAAAGTTTAATGTTTCAAAGCTCCCTGGGTTTTGTAGTACAAGCTAGCAAAAACAAAGGCAAAGATTTCTGCAGATCACCACATCCGTTTTCATTAATTATGTTTTGGTTACTGACTCTGTACCAAGACGGGTTCTCCAGCTGCTACATTCAGCATTAGCACCGAGTCAACATGAAGGTAATTAAAGAGACCTTTATGGTACACTTCAGTCTGGAGTCGATCTACTTTTTAATGTATTAAAATAGATGTGAGAAATGACACATTCAAACAAATTAAAAAAAATAAAAAAATTTTTTTACATTCCTACATTTGCTATAGATACCAATTCTCTACTGCTTTCTCCAACAACTTTACTCATGAGAGGACTGCTACAAGGTTTAAAGGGACACTTCATTGCCCAAATGCAAAAGAAATAAAACAAATGTTCGGTAGATACACCACAATGAAAAAAGCAGGCATTTAATTTTGTAATTTTTTTTTATTGCGGGTAATTCTAATAATAACGTACAAAAGAAGCAGATCTCTTGTCTGCAGCCTTTGCAAGCTCTCCCATTCAAACCCAGCCCAGACTTGCTGTGGCTGTCCAATCACAGACTATCCAATGCAGTTCAATGAGAAATCTTTGAAAGGCAGATGGCTCTGGGCAATTGCTGCCTCTTGAGTTTAGCTCCACTGAGTTGAACAGCCAGGAAGTAACAGGACTGGTCACCTGACTGACAGCTAGGGGTTTTACAAGGTTATTTGATAGCAGTGTCGATTTCTATTGAAATTTGCACTTTTTGTAAAATTAAAAAAAAGATTACATACTCTGCACCCGTTTAAAGAGTTACTGCAAGTGCCATGACTACTTCAGTGAGTTGAAGAGGTCATGGTTCTTATAGTCTGTATTTCACTGACAAACAATGCACATACAGTGGTAAAGGAAAAGTGGATATGTCACAATAATAAGTGGAAAATTCACGACTGGCCAACCCATGGCCAAACACTAAACTGTGGATCTAAGCATTAGACTGCAGGCCTCATCATCTTGTTGCTTTCAAAATATATGGAAGCCGAACATTCAAAATAAATAAGTAACTGTGATGGAATTTCTGTGAAATGTAAATTTAGTAGGCCGAGATTTCCACGTGGCATATGTGTATGTTGTATCAGTTAGTTAGTTACACGTAGCTAAGATACTGTCATCAATGTACTGAGCATGTGCAGGAACTTTAATCACACTCCTTTCTCCTTTGTTTCAGATGAGCCATGTGGTCTGCCCATATAAGGAAATCCAAATCCTGTCCACTGATTGGTTAAGGGTATGTGCAGGTGGAGCTTATTAATGGGAGGAGTTATAGTTCTATAAAAAGCATGTACTCCATGTGTTCGGCCCTCAGACCTGTTTTGGAACGTTAGTTCATCTGAGACCCGATCGGTATGTTAATAAAGACCTCTTACTTCCTGAAAACCTGCATCCATCTCTCTGTGTCTGGCTTCTGGAAGTTTACTCGGTTACATAACAATTTAAAAATTGTGCAGATTCAACTGTGAGATTGTTGTCTACAAAAACTATTAATTTATTAAAATTGGTTTGTGTGGGATTAATCTTAACTCACAAGTTGCAGGAAGATCATAGTCTTCTAAATTTAGATGCTAATATTTAGAATTTTTTTCAAGTACTGCTTTCACTGAAAATATTGTGATATAAGATTTAATCTTCAAAAAATTATAATAATAAAAGTAATTAAAATGGGTTATTTGGCCACAAAACATAGAATGTGACCATAAAACATTTGTTATGATGGAACTTGACTACAAAATCACATAAAAGAAAACCTAAACTAAACTAGTGTTTATTTTTTATGTTTACCTATGTTAAAGGAAGCATTTGTGCCTACGAGATAACAATGAAAAACGGTTTAAATAAAGCTTGACTAACTTTAATCCAGTAACAAGCGACACTTTCGACGCTGCTCTGCATACCCGCTTGTAACATCACGAGAGCAGTACAGAGGTCCAATCAAAGGCTTCTCATAGAGAAGCCTTTGATTGGACGATTCATCCGGCTTAGAGCACATGCGATAACTGTGAGCTGGTGAAGGGAGCGGAAGAGGGAATGGGAAGGGAAAGAAAGAGGGGGGGGAAATAACAGAGAGAATACTGCTTTACATAATAAAGGAGGAAGGGGCAGCACAAGTGGGGGTGTAACTAACCACCGGCACACAATTGCAAGTAACTCTGTATGTGCAGTGTTTATAGCAGAAACACAGCAAATCCAGCCTTCTACCACCATTACCACTTGTAAAGAAGTCATGGTGATTTGAGCAACCCTTTAACCAAGTGTATTTTGTCAATGGCTATAATATACATTGAGAAAAAGCAAAGATTATACTATCAGCTCATATGCATTCTACATATTCAAAATGCTTTCAAATAATGTCTCCTCATATCTGTACCCCAGGAAACCATATTGTTACTCTAGACCCTTTAAAAACATAAGGGCCTCTTCACCTTATTAAAACAACATTAACTTTGTGTGCGTCCATGATTGCTTGGAACATTTCTTTAAAAATCTGCATAGCTGGCTTGGCCATTTCCTTTCCTTTCTATTTATAGTTTCTGAACAGAATAGGTATTTAATGTATATGGATTTAAAAAAAAAAAAAAAAAAATGTATATGTTTATTTAGTCACCTTCTTAATGATTGCATTCATGACACACTCAAGATGTAAAACGACAACAAAAGAAATATTGTAAACTTTTGAGCCATGAAAAGTGTCATGTAAAATGCACCCATTCAGTAAGCCCTAAAGACATCTCATTAGAACAAATAACTTTATAAATATCATGCGAGCCATGAAATAGAAGCTTGTAAAATACACCCATTCATAAACAGTCACGCTTAATGGAATTAAAACACTGACCTTCTCTATTAAAAGGTGATTAGCCGCAGTTCATTGAACATTCACAACGATTCATTTACTTGGTAACTTCATTGACCTTAGACTTACCTATGCTGATATAAAATAAAGAATGACTCCAACGTATCTGGCATTGGAGTTTTGCTAGAAAATGTTATGGTATGGACTAATTTATGGAACTAAAATATTGCTTTGCTAACTGAATATTAAAATAAAACGGTACTTTAGAAAGACATTAGGCATCTACACTATGTATTTTATAATGTGGTAAATTTGCATATATATGTACATAGTGATAAATAACTAAATATAGTGATCAATAACTAAAAAGATCAATACTACAGTTGGCTAGAGATCTGTCATTACATCAACATTTTTTTTCCCTTTCGTTTGAGTTTTAAAAGTGTTGATAATATTATTTACCAATGTACATTGTGATCTTGGAATCAACAGATCCCCGTGCTTTTCCATATGTGGAGGAATGTTACTGGAATTTACTGAAAAGACAGATCTATTAGTAATGAGGATAATGGCCAACCTAAATCTGTACCTTTTATATTTTCATATAATAACATTTTGAAAACTAACTTTTGCAGCATAACAAAAAAACATACTCCAAATATGCTGATCCAAAAGAAGGTGCAAAAGACAAAAAAACAAACAAACACTTTCAGGACTTCTCGTGGGCAGCTCCTTTGGAACAGTCTGCTTACCCTATCAGACTCTTTCCTAGTCCTCTATCATTTAACCCCCTTAAGGACACGTGACATGTCATGATTCCCTTTTATTCCAGAAGTTTGGTCCTTAAGGGGTTAAAGAGGCTCTCAAAATCCATTTATTCGGAAAAACGTATTGCCTCACAGAGTAACATTTATTTTGCAAACATGTCTTTGCTCTCTCTTAAAGGGCCATTATCCGCTCTCATCTTCCAGTTTGCTTTTTTTCCACTTTGTCACTTGGTGCTATCCCCCAATCTGCCCTTCCTAATGTGTTTTTATACCCACCTCTTCTAGATTGCAAGTCTATTTGACCAGGATCCTCATTAACCTATTGTTTCTGTAACATTTTGTAATGGTCTCATTTACTGTTAAATTTCCCGCTTTTATAATATTGTACAGTGCTGCAGAATATGTTGGCCCTATTTAAAAAGCCAATAGTGAAATAATAATAATAACAGCTGCTCTTCACAATCACCATTAATGTTTGAGGCTTGTAGTATATGAATGCAATAAATGAATGTCCTCTGTATTCCTTCCATATGCTCACCTTTATCATGTTATACAATTTTCGTAACGGGTTTCTGCAACATCCATGACCACTTTGGCTTTTACAAGTGGTCATGGAGCAAGCTATTTGTATCTACAGGCACACATAACTTAACAAGTCCAGAACTGCAGATTGCCTAATGTTAATTCCGTGCAAAAACTATGTCTGTGGTCAGCATGCACTGTGTGCTAGTGACAGATGTAATCAGCTTCTACTCTTGCAAACAGTGCTTGAAGCATGGCTGCACGGAGAAGCCTAAATTGTTCCCCTAATTTGATCCTTCTCAGCTCTCCTGACCTCCTTTCTAAATTCTCTTTCATGCATCCAGATTTTATTTTCTCTACTTTCTTTGACACCTCCCCCCTCCATGTCCAAGCCGCACTCCCTCTCCTCCTAGGCTCAGAGCGCACACAAGCGCTCTTACCCTCTGAGAATGACTCCTCTATGAGGAGCAATTCCTCGGACCTTGGAAAGGAAAGAATTGATGCAACATGAAGAAGAACAGGGGATGGAAAGGATCCAGGAGAACTTCACCCAGAACTGGGGATTAAACATGCCTCTAGTGGCTGCAGGAGGCAGAGAGGTCACCACTATCAAAGGACTCTTGGTGCTGGAAAAATGTAAGTAGAAAGATTTTAGGGAAACAGGAATTATAGTGTTAGGAATACAGGTTTGTTTTCCTAACACTATGGTGTTTTTTTTAAAGTTACCCTTTCCTTTCCTTTTTTTACTTTATTTGAATATGTTATTAAAAATATCCTCACTCTCTCTGCTAATCTTACCATTCTAACCCCATACCCCCCTCATTTCTATTCTCCTGAATAGAAGCTATTTCTTTATTATATAGCTACCTTATTTATCGTTCTATGCCCCCCACCCTTACTAATAGTTTAAAACCTCCTCCAACTATCTAGCCATCATCTCACCCTGCACAGCACATTCTCTACCATCCAGTTGTAATGAAGGTTTAAGTACCTCAAGTCTTTGGAATAGCAAACATACTAGACAAATATTAAGATTAGGGATACACAGAATTTTTTCGGCCGAAAATGGGCCTATCCCAATTCGGACGAAAACGGGTCACATATGCTGAAGTTTTTTTTTTATAGTGCATAGTTTAACAGACATACTTGCATTAACAATTCAGATGATTATAAATACAATGAAAGATGGTAATGATAACATGAAAGTCAAGAATACTGCACTTGGGACAGGGGGGAGAAAATATAAATATAAAATATTTCTCTCTTGAAATGTCAAACTTGACCGTCTTCAGATGAGGAATCTTCCGTATTACTATAACTGCAAACGTATATCCTACGTGATTACTAAATCACAAATTTAATTATGTCAGAATCCTTGCATCTGATCTCAACCAGACTTTCCCTCTCTAATTTATACAAACAAACCTGCCTTTATACCAGGCCAGCAAGCCATGGACACAGATATGCTACATATTGCTGGACCCATCAAACTATGTACTGTCTCATAGTATTGGACACATACTCATTTTCTGAAATATTTCTCATTGCTATATCAGCACTTTAACTCTTCTCCTTCAGCTAAAATACTTGCTTTTGATTCCTAATGTATTTTCCATAATAGATGGCACGTGACAGGGCTGTTCACTCTCACCCTTATTCTTTGGTACTTGAAAACCCTGCTACTAAATTGCAAATATTGAAGGGTTTTAAAACTAAATCTCAATCTAATATTGTTGGATAAGATTAGTGTTTCAAATGATTTAACATTTTTGGATAAATATTTAAAATGATTTAATATTCAGATTTTTTTATTTATTAATTATTTTTATAAATAAATATATATAATGTTTACATTTTAATATAAAAAAAAGAAAATATTTTTTGCCAAAATTAGTAAAGCTTATCCAACAATATTAAATTGAGGCCTATGTTAGAATTCTAGCGAAGCTCTGCATTGCCAAATCCTTGGAGCAACTTCTTTTCCGAAACCTGCTCAAGTTACAACAAAACCTAAGAACACATGTAATTTAGTAATCTTCCAAACATTCTATATCACTTGTGCTAATAATAGCCACACACATTTTTGGAGGTTACCTTACTTTAATCCCTTATTTAACTAGAAGCTCTGATTTCAAATCCCCGTTTTCAAACACCTACATTTTTTATGTATACCTCTTTAATGTCAATGTCTATTTTACCCTCCTCTTCTTTAATGACATTTATTGTTATATTTTGTGTGATCTAGAACAAGTTATTGTCAGCATTGCCGTAACAAAATGGGCATGAATAATAGTCGGTTTTGACGTTGGTTGGTAATAAGTAATTTGAATGGCTGAGTTCCACACAAAGTACTGATGGTGGGTCAGGCTGTGTTTTGATTTGAGGTGTCCTCCAACTAAAAGCATATTGCAATCTCCAGCATTTTACAGTATGACTAATATCTTGCCTTAGTGCAGTAATACATATTGTCACGCGTAATTCTAATGTGTTTTCCCAATACTTTCAAATTACCTTTTGTAAAACATGCATCCCCCCCAAAAGAACACAACTGGAATACTCTGCACTACGTGAATAATTCGAGATGCACAAAATATGTGATAATCCAGATGGCTGAACCACAGCAAGCTAAAAATGTACTTCATTTACAGAATGACACTTAATTGCAACAAACTCCACAAAGATATTAGTCCGGCAGGACAAAGAGAGACAGAGAGTCAAGAGGGACAAAGTGAAACCAGAAGAGGGCAGTGTTACAGATGGAAAGGGGGAATATATGCAGTGAAAAAAGGAGAAAGGTATTTATTGTCAGCAGAGTTTATTGGACTAAATCAAATTTACCAGCACACATATTTAAAACTTCACCCAGACAGATGTATCGTTGGACAGTAAAGGATAAAAACAGATTAAGAATCTTTAGCCCTTGTATATAACCGGAATCAAGCTCCTATGGCCATGATAGTGTACTTAGAGTTAGCAACTTTATGTGTGTTTAAATTAAAGTAATAATGCAATAAAAATTTACTTAAAAGGAATAATTATATATATATATATATATAAAGAAAATATAAAATTGGAGAGTTCCTATATATATTTATAATACTGGATTCCCATTTCGCCACTTAAGCGGTTTAAAATATGTTAAACTCATCACCTTTATTCCAGCATCAGGAGAGTCTCCTTATTCAATCCGCCTCATGTAAAGTCATCATTATTGATGACTTGCGTTCAATCAGATGTTTTTCATAGAAAATCATTACAAATCACTGTGCATGTCAGACAATTGTCACAATCTGCTACAATGCTTCTCACAAGCCAGCATTTACATCAACGCTTTTCTATCAGAATCACTCACTTCCACTTTGAACTATAAGTCAAAGTGAGTGAGGCAAGAAAATATCCCAGCTTTTTGCTGGACAACTGGTAGGTGTTATTAAAGGAATACTATTGTGCTAGGAATACAAACATGTATTCCAAGCGCTATATTGTTCTTGTACCTATGTCCGTGTTCCCCCAAGGTAAGATCTACTCACCTAATATCCCACGTCTCGCTGGTCTCCGTGCTCTGCTTCCTTGGCTGAGATCATCATCCCATAGGGATACACAGTGCAAATGCATTGCACAACGCCACTCTGTAACAATCAAATTATCTCTATGAGACCATGTGATTGAAAAGCCACGTTTACATCCGTTTTTGGAGCATAACTGCCTCTAGTAGCTATCAGGAATCTACAGTTGCAAGAAAAAATATGTGAACCTTTTGGCATGATATGGATTTCTGCACAAATTGGTCATAAAATGTGATCTGATCATCATCTAAGTCACAACAATAGACAATCACAGTCTGCTTAAACTAATAACACACAAAGAATGAAATGTTGCCATGTTTTTATTGAACACACCATGTAAACATTCACAGTGCAGGTGGATAAAGTATGTGAGCCACTAGACTAATGACATCTCCAAGAGCTAATTGAAGTGAGATGTCAGCCAACTGGAGTCCAATCAGTGAGATGAGATTGGAGGTGTTGGTTACAGCTGCCCTATAAAAACACACAAGTTCTGGGTTTGCTTTTCACAAGAAGTTGTGAACTTAAGGCCATCTGTCTACCAGCTGAAGCTCAACAGAAGATGGGTGTTGCAACAGGACAATGACCCAAAGCATAGAAGTAAATCAACAACAGAATGGCTTAAACAGAAGAAAATACGCCTTCTGAAGTGGCCCAGTCAGAGTCCTGACCTCAACCCGGTTGAGATGCTGTGGCATGACCTCAAGAAAGCGATTCACACCAGACATCCCAAGAATATTGCTGAACTGAAACAGTTCTGTAAAGAGGAATGGTCAAGAATTACTCCTGATCGTTGTGCAGGTCTGATCTGCAACTACAGTTAATGTTTGGTTGAAGTTATTGCTGCCAAAGGAGATTCAACCAGTTATTAAATCCAAGGGTTCACATACCTTTTCCACCCGTACTGTGAATGTTTACATGGTGTGTTCAATAAAAACATGGCAACATTTCATTCTTTGTGTGTTATTAGTTTAAGCAGACTGTGATTGTCTATTGTTGTGACTGATGATGATCAGATCACATTTTATGACCAATTTGTGCAGAAATCCATATCATTCCAAAGGGTTCACATACTTTTTCTTACAACTGTATCTGTAATGTAAAACTTGACATTCCTGCAAAAACAGGGTTAACCAGACAGGAACACGGAACCCAGACCACTTCATTGAGTACCTTTAAGACAATTTATAAAAGTGAGGATTTTTCCTGAAATTGACACTTTTATAAAAAGAAGCCAGAGTGGGCAAGCAAAAAATACTCTCAGGCCCTTCATAGTTGCTAATATATGTTTAATAATGCTGATAATTAATTATATTTTAATTAGTTTTCCAAGGATTTTAAGAAAAAGCCCAAGACAGTCAAATGGTTTCTGCCACCAATGTCAATCTTGCGAAATACAACTTAGATGATTGAGAAATCTATAGAAGATTACTTTTCTGCAAAAAGAAATTTAAAAGAATCAAATAATACCAATATATATAGTAATTATTAAAAGACATGAAAATGCTTGGACATTTTGAACTTTAAGCAGTATCACTTATTCGCCTATTCATTTAAATTAAAATAAACTGAATTTAGATAAATAATCTTTATTAGCAGTCTTTCTGTTTTGGACGTTTTCATTTCTTAGTGCACTCATACAGATATTCACAACTTTAAAATAAGTATGTGACTGCCAATAGGTACAGAAACATGTCACTAAAAACAGAAGTGAAAAATTCAAATCAAACCATCTGCATTAACTGGAATAAGACTATTACGTGATGACGTGCAAGTGTTTCCTCTATTTCCTATTCCCACAAAGCATTCGACAGAAGTTTAATATTTAGTCACATCATGTTATTTGTTGAGGCTGGACCTCAATGATGGAAAAAATACCAAATGATGCTTTGCAAGAGACGTTGATAGCTGAATGCAACATGAATTAAATCTCTCTCTCAAGAGAGAAGAGAGAGACAGAAAGAGAAGGATCTTAATTTCAGGAAGACCAATGTCAGGAGCTGGATAAAAGCCATAATGTGAATCAGATGACACTATAAAACAGGAAGTGCATTTAAATTACTTAACGGGATACTCCATTGCCCACATAAAATTAAATCCCTATTTAGTAGATGTACCCAATGAAAACATGCATGCATTTAATCATGTTTTTTTCATTGGGGCGTAAAATAGTTAATTTACAAAAGTGTCAATTCCTATTGAAATCTGAACTTTTTGTAAGATGAAAAGAAAAAAAAAAAGATAGCATTCTTCAAACGCAAAACACTCAGCAAGCTAAAATGTTTTAGGTGTTGGGAGTGTTCGTTTAAAGAGACATTAAATAGGGGTTATAGTGTGAAAACAAACACGTCCTTCCGATCTTTTTTAGAAAATTACATTTTCCCATTTCACTGGTATTGGTTATATGTATATTTTCCATTCTATGCTGTACACTCTGTGTGCTGGAGTTCTAAAGATCTGTGAAAGTAGTTTATACAACTGATTTTCTCAGTGGTGGCTGGGTTCTAATACAGAAATCAAAAGCCGCATTCAGCACCGGACACAACAGCATACTGACATAATAATCCATCCCAATACCAAAGCCATGTTAGGCACATGCATAGGGGAGGTCTGGCCACCTAGTGACAACTATTTTAAACACTTGTGTAATATTCATAGATTTAGGAAATCAAATTGTAGTATGCCAATGAAATGCACAATATTGCAGCAGCTTTTAGTGACTAGTAGAAGGCATGAAGAGCGGAAAAGTCTAATTTTAAAAGTTTTTTTCATTTGTTCTTTGCACCAAGCAAAACACAGGAAAGATATAATAACATCGTCTTTTCTAAAAATGCGATATACACACTGGAGAGGTGCCATAGCGAGACCAGCACATGTAAAACTTTTTGTCATCCTGTGTTAGTAGTGAGACAAAGAGACCAGGTGCCTCTAGTCTGTGGCAAAGGATGTGGCTTTGATAAGACCTCTTCAATCTAAGCGGAGTGAAGTAGTATGCAAAACCTGTCTGACATTTATCTGCTTAAGCTTGCACTTCATCCTGTAGACAACTGCTGAAGCGAACACAACTCTGGCTGTATACCTGTGTCACACGGCAAGAGAGACAGTGCACATAAACTCATAATAAGGGTGTATATCACTCGATAAACATGTTAACACACACACACATGTATTTTGCAAAAAGTTAACGATGGTACAGGCCCTCAAGTTCAATCCATTGGGCAGATCTATTGGAGCAAAGTAGAAACAACGTTTCGGCTCACAACAGGGCCTTTGTCGAGCAAATCACATTGTGAGGATTGACCAACCTCAGACCCGGTTGCACCATGAGATCCAGGAGAGTGCAGTATCCATGTTGGTAATTATATTGCGCCATGTATCGTCACATGTAATATGTAAAGCTATGACTTACGACCCTAGATGATTGAGCAATATATAAACACATTATATACAATAATATGTAAGGCTATGTCTTGCCACCCCGGATGATTGAGTAATATATATATATTTCTTTTTCTAATATAAAATATTGGTCCTTTCAGAGTAAAACATTTAAATTATACAGTAAGCATACTCACATGCAGACACAGACAATCTCACTGACACACAGCCTCATAGACAAACAATCTCACAGATATACATAAGCTCGTTGACATGAAAAAACCAGCTCACAGATGCACACAATTAAGCTCACAGACAGACAATCTCACTGACAAGCTTATTGGTATACACACACAAACTTAGTACAGACAAACGCTGACATGCACAAGCTTACTACAGATAAGCTCACTGTCACACACATGCTCACTATAGACAAGCTCACACACACACATGCTCCCTACAGAAAAGCTCACTGATAAACACATGCTTCCTATAGACAAGCTCACTGACACACAAATGCTCATTACAGACAAGTTTACTCACAGGCACACACATACACACACAAGCTCACTCACAGGCACACACACACACACACACAATCACTGTAATGGCTGAAGCTTACCTGACATTTTGTGGCCTTTTCCTTCCACCGAGGTCAGCACCGTGTGTGGAGGCGGAGCTTGCATTCAGAAGGAGGGGCTTACGTGCGGATGAGGGGCTTACGTGCGGGGGAAGGGCATGTGGTAAATTGTACAGGAAGACTGACAGGTCTCCTACGTCCGCCAGCAGCCTAATCGCGGCTGCACCAAACCCAGCCCATTTAGATATATTCTGTACATTTCGATATTTATAGTTTAATTTTTAGGTCTGGGTAGCCCAGCCCATTTAGATATATTCTGTACATTTCGATATTTATAGTTTAATTTTTAGGTCTGGGCGAACTTTTTTTTTATCTTTCTCTTTCTTCACCGCATTACTATACTACATGGGGTCGGGAATTTGTGGGTGATGTGCGTGGCGTCCGGGGGATTTTCCTTCCCCTTGTTTTTTTTTTTTTTTAGGAGGTAGGATAGATCTTTTGAGCTGGGGGCATGTTTCACAATCAGCTTAGACTAGTATAACACTACAATTTGTTCTCCATTGAAGTATCAATTGCAGGATACAATTGCAGGATACACAGAACTAGTTATAAGAGTTGATAACATTTTTGCTACAATTTTTTTGCAATATACTCTCAATATCGCTACTCTGGCTGCCTGTGCAAGCACTTTATTATTGTTTGAACTATGGGGCTGACTATTATCTAGATTAATTGAGGTATCTGGGTATCTTCACATATTAGAGGATTTTTTTCTAAATTTTATATATTCCTCCCTATTTATATATGTTATACCTCTGATCCCAGATTTATCTCACTAGTATAGCCAGCACCTTTATCCGACATATTTACTACTTATACAACGGGTGTTACAAGCTTGCTATAAACTGCAGGGTATTACAACCTGCTCATTGGTTGTTATTCCCACAATAGCAGTTCGATAATATTTTGTGCCAGACACTTTGGTCTAGCTAAGACTCTCGTGTAATATGCTACATCTAAGAAACTTCATTAGGATGTGATATTTTGGCGTATAACAGTGTCATATATGTAATCCTTTACTGTACCTGCCCGGCTGCCTCCTATTGTGTCACTATAGCCTTATAGACCATGGGACATCCCCCCACCCTGGATCCCTTGTAATATATATACTATATATATATTTTTTATAGTCTCTATACGTTTTTCGAATAAAGTATTTTTTATTTTCATTTTACCATTTCTTCACTTGTGAAAACCAAGGGATTCCATACCCTCCAATATGGGCATACCCTCAGTTTGGGATGTTGTGGTAGATGGAACTTCGCTCCTCTTTCCACACACCCTTATCTTTGGGATTTTCTCTATTATCATTTTTGTTGGGTTAGGCCCTTTTTGTCTTGCCCATTTAGTCCTCATTTGGCTTCATGACTGGATTGTCTCCAGTCCTATAGTCATCATCTTCTTCTATTTAAACTCCAGATACTACCTCTTTACTCCCCTTGGACTGACACAGGCTGGCACAGTCTGAGGGGAAAATACTTAAATTACATTAGCCTCATGATTTGGGCTGTCTGCCTGGCTCCAGGTGACACAGCCCACCAGGAAATTTCCCGGTATCCCGGTGGGCCAGTCTGGCCCTGCACAGCGGCAACAGAGAGGCAAGACTTTAAACAAAGACTTAAGGACTTGTGGAACCAAACAAACTCAAAAAAGAGCAATTTCTGTGGTATATAGAGTCCCTTTAATTTAGAAGGAAAAGCAATACCATGTTACTATGTGTACTGTAAAGGTGCCCAAAAGGTAGACCATGAGATGTTTTAGAAATACAACTTCCATGATGTGTTGTCATTATAAAGGATAGGATCATATGACTTGAAGTTCTACAATTACTTTATTTGGGGGGAAAAAGGATTTAGAATACTGTAAAACACAAATAGCTGCCCATAACTTGTTATTTAATACATGAAAGGGCACTCTACTGACCAAATAAAACGAAATAAATCACTGTTAAGTAGATATACCCTAAATAAAACGTGCATGCATTTTATTATGCATTTTTTTTAAATTGGGGTTATATCTAAAAACAGCTGCAAATCTCTAGTCTGCAGCCTTTGCAAGTCCCTCCCCGTCTAGCCCCGCCCATACATTCTGTTGCTGTCCAATCACAGGCTTCCCAATGCAGGTCAATGAGATGTCTTTGCAAGGTAGGTGCTTTGGGCCATTGTCTGCCTCTTGAGTTTAGCTCCACTTCCTTGTCAACAGGACCAGTTGTCCGATTGACAAGGCACGTTAAAAAGGTTAATTTACCAACGTGTCAATTTGTATTAAAATCTGCATTTTTTGTTAATTGAAAAAAAGAGAGGAAACTCATCACACATTAAGTATTTCAGAAAGCTTAAGTGCCGTATGTATCTGGAGTATCCGTTTAAAGTAACCTTCTTAAAATAACCTCTCCAGTGCCAGGAAAAAACCCCACCCCATGTTGCTGAAGGTGTTAAAACCCCTTCAGTGACTTACTTGAATCAAGTGCCGATGTCCCTTGGCACTGGGTCAGGTTCCGCCCATGCTCCTCCCAGTCGGGGAGACATAATGAGCATGCGCATGAGGACGTCCAGCGTCGTTCAAAACACTTTTTGTGTTTTAAGAACTCGGAAGTCCCTCTAGTGGCGGATAGATAGCCACTAGAGGAGGACTTAACTCTGCAATGTAATTATTGCAGTTTATAAAAACTGCAATAATTACACTTGCAGGGTTAAGGGTGATGTGTGTTGGCACTGGACTGAAGTGGTCTGGGTGCCTGGACTGCCCCTTTAAGCATCAGACCCATTACAGCTTAATGTAATGGTTCTGGTGTAAAGAAACTCAAGTTGCAGCAATGCAAATACTGCTTTTTCTTGAAAAGGCAGTGTTAACAGTGCTTCCTAACACTATCTCTAATGGCAGTCAGACAGACAGTCACTAGAGGTTTTTTGCGTGACCGAAGTGCTGTGTCTTCACATTCTGCATGAAGATGCTACCCATTATTATTATTTTTTTTTCATGCGCCAACGAGTTGGATGCTTGATGAGTTGGATGCACAGGAACAGAGGGTGCAGAGGGCCCTGATCAAATGAGCTTACATTCTAGACTCTAGAGGGAGTGGAGTAAAGTAATACAAGAATTAAGAGTAGGATATATTGTATCTACGGGAAAAGTAGGGAGCTAGAATAGTTTTCACTTAAGACTTAGCTGTTTCTTTGTTTTTGGATGACAGTTGTAGGAGAGGAAGCAAAATGTGTTACCAAGGTGCAGGGAATTTAATTAATCTGCTTTCCTAAAGAAGTGAGTTTTCAATTTATTTATTTTTAGGAATTGAGACCAAGTGCAAGTCTAACGGAGCAGGGAAGGGATTTCCATAGGAAGGCCGCAGCTCTAGAGAAGCCTTTAAGATGAGCCTCAAAGGTGCGACTACAAGGATAGAAGCACGTTTTTAACAGAGAGTAGGTGCCTGTATGAAACATACTAGTGTATTAGGAAAGATAGGCAGGTAGGAGCAGCGTTATGTGGAGATCTGGGAGCAAATAGCAGAATTTATATTAAGCTCTATATCTTACGGGAAGTCAGTGAAAGGACTGACAGACGGGGGAGGTACTGCAGGTGTGGGCGGACAGGAGGATGAACTGCGCTTCCGCATTCATTATCAGGGCAAGTTGGGAACCTAACCTAAGACTACTGAGAAGCAGATTACAGTAGTAAGTTGAGAGAGGATAGCCGCATGGACCAGCACCTCAGTCGCATTCGGCTATGCGCCAAGTTTTTGAGATAGAAGGTGAAGAATTTGGTGACTGACTGAACATGAGGGTTAAAGGAGAACAGCTACGCAGTGAACCTTTGAGGTAGAGATGATGTAAGTGCCATTGACTTGGAGACAGACAGACATGGGACTAACAACACTTGAGAGAGCAAAGGCAAAAAGTTCTGTTTTAGATAGATTAAATGTGAGGAAGTGAGCAGTCATCCAGTTAGAAAAAGCAGAGAGGCAGATACTCAAATCAAGAGGGACGGCAAGAGATCAGGAGAGGAAACACATACAACTGATATTGGAAAACAAAGGAGTTTACCAAAGGAGGCAGTATAAATTGAGAACAGTAGGGGACTAAGGAGAGAACCTTGGTGGATCACCAACCGAGAGCGGGTGTGGAGAAGAGAAAGAAACACTGTAAGAGTGCTAAAATGCATAGGAGTTGGACCAGAAGAGAGCAAAGTCTTGTATATCGGGCTTACAGAGGATGATAAGAAGTTGTTGATGTTCAACAGTGTCAAAAGCAGCATAAAGATTAAGGAGAATTAAGAGAGAATAGTGACCACTGGATTTTGCAAGAGATAAATCATTGGGTACTTTGGTCAGGGTAATTTCAACAGAGTGACAAATGCATAATTACATACTGAAGCGGGATAAGCAGAGTTGGATTCAAGGAATTCGATCAATAGTGAATACACAATTCCTTCAAGGATCTTATATTCAGGAAAAGGTAGCAGTGGCAGCTTGTGGAAGTGGTAGATCGGGTGGTAGTTTGATGGGGAGTTAAGGCCAAGGTTGGGCTTTTTTTTTTTTTTTTTTTAAACTATCAGGGTTATGGTTGCATGCTTGAAAGGTGAAGTAAATATGCCAGAGGAGAGGGAGAGATTTCATATTTTAGCGAGGGGCAGAAGGAGAAGGAGTCAGCGTTCGAATGAGATTTGAAGGAATAGGTGTTACAGTTTTGGGTGAATGGGTTTGAAATGCAGAGAATTGGACAAAGTAAAGTCACTTAAAGAGACTCTCCAGTGCCAGGAAAACAACCCGTTTTCCTGGCACTGCAGATCCCCTCTCCCTCCCACCTCCCATCCCCGGTTGCTGAAGGGGTGAAAACCCCTTCAGTCACTTACCAGAGGCAGCGACATGTCACAAGTCGCTGCTTCTTCCTCCGCCGCCACTCCTTCCCTTCATTACGTCAGCCGACGGGAGAGATTGATCCCGCCTGCCGGCTGGGGAGACCTAATTTGCATGCGCAGCAATGCCACGCATGTGCATTAGACCTCTCCATAGGAAAGCATTGAAAATGATTTAAGCGACGCTGGAGGTCCTCACACAGCCTGAGGACGTCCAGCGACGCAATAGCACAGAAAACCTGTGCTATGGACCAGGAAGAGCCCTCTAGTGGTTGTCTAGTAGACAGCCACTAGGGGAGGACTTAACCCTGCAAGGTAATTATTGCAATTTATGAAAACTGAAATAATTACAGTTGCAGGGTTAAGGGTAGTGGGAGCTCGCACCCAGACCACTCCAATGGGCAGAAGTGGTCTGTGTGCCTGGAGTGTCCCTTTAACTTGACGGAGGCAATTGTACAAGTTCTGATCAAAACAAAATGTAAACAAAACCTGGAATTTGACTATATGTCTGTACAACCATAACTCACCTAGTTTGTATTGTGTACCCACACTTATTATATATCACGTTGTTAAGGAGAAACAGGGCTTTCATTTCACATCAAGTATTCATATATGAAACAATTTAATATGAATAAAATCTAAGAAACTGTGAAAAATTAAGATTATTTAGTTCTGATTGGCCAGGGCTGTGTTTGAATCATGCTGGCTCTGTCCCTAATCTGCCTCCTTGTCAGTCTCAGCCAATCCTATGGGGAAGCATTGTGATTGGATCAGGCTACCACTTCTGATGATGTCAGCACACTGCTTGTTTTTCTGAGTCTAACAGCATGCAGAGTTACAGCTTCAAGCTTGAATACAGTAAGATTTTTACTATATATATGGAGGCATGAGGGGCTCAGGGGGGCTGGATGGTGGTTTTAACACTATAGGGTACATGTTTGTATTCCTGACCCTATAGTGATCCTTTAACTGTGAATGTCCTAAAATGGTTAGCTTTTACTGCAATCAGATACACATATTTGTATTCAGTGATGTCTACTGAGTAGAACAGTACCCCCATGTACAGGCTTCATGGTGTTTTGGCATATTACAGGGTCAAATAAAGCAGTTTACATTTTTCAGTTTATACAAATTTATACTTATGCTGCAAAGGGTGCCCACCGGAGGTAAGGTGGGCCTGAAAAGGCAGACCAGAAACTGAGGAACCTAACAGCGGCCAGGAAGAGAGTCTGGCACGTCCCTCACTCTCGGGTAGCTAAGATGACCCGGTGAGAGCGTGCAGCACACTGTGACATAAGGATCAAGGGAACAGGTGGTGGGGTGGAAGGACCGGAGCAGAGCAGAAAGTTTTTCTGGCACAGTGGCCATAGAAATGCATTGATTCAATCCATTTCTGTGAGGCTATCAGCACTAGCCACCCAATGTATGAGTGGGCCTTATGGGCATACTCACCGTCCATAGGATTGGACTGGCGGAAATCATCTGTAATGATGATCTCAGCCAGGGGATGAATGGTAGGTGGGGTAACACAGATGCGCCGAGGGATATAAAGTGAGGAAAGCTGATTATTTTATTAATTCTGTGAGACCAAACATCTAAATGGTTAGACTAATATTCTTAACATTAAAGTGTTCCTTTAAGCATTCATAAGAACAGAAATATCTGAACGAAAAAAAACAAACTACTACAATAAAATTAGAAATGTGCAAACAGCAGCCTACTGAGAGTTCAAAATCGTCTTTACAGGATCTTTGTGAACATGTTGTTCCAAGCTATTTACTAGAGTGCCATCTCAGGACGCATTGAAGCTGTAGAGATAGGTGTCATAATGTCCTCAAAATAAGTACACAGTGCTACTACATTAGGTGCAAGGTCCTGTAAACAGCTTGACAAGTATTTCTTATGTTTGTCTTGCCATTTGCTAGTGGTAACAAATGCAAGCACGTAAAAAAGGCTCTCTCTAATACAATTTAAGATTTCCGCCCCGGGTGCCACCAGGGTGGGGGGTGCCTTGGGAGGGGGCGCCGGCCCCCCCATGCTGCAGCCGCTCGAGTGCTCTGTAGAGAGCCTCAGGCGGCTGCAGCTTTGCCCGGGCGGTGAGTCCATGAGGGCGGACCGCACTGCCCGGGCGCAGCATGAGGAGAGGGGCTGACAGGAGGGAAGCGCTCAGCTGTCCCTCCTGTCACTCCCTCTGTTGTAGCGTGGCCGAGCCCTCTATTGGTCCGCGGGTACAGGGAGCATCTGTCTCCTGTTCCCGGCCGGACTAACAGGAAGTGTGCACTTCCTTTTAGTCCGGCCGGGTACAGGAAACAAAAGCTACCTGTACCCGCGGACTATACTGGGCTCGGCCACGCTACAGCAAAGGTAGGGGGGAGGGGAGAAAGAGAAATTAGGAAGGGGGGAGAAAAGAGAAATTAGGAGGAGGGGGGGGAGAAAGAGAAATTAGAGGAGGGGGGGAGAAAGAGAAATTAGAGGAGGGGGGAGAAAGAGAAATTGGGAGTGAGGGGGGGAGAAAGAGAAATTAAGAGGAGGGGGGGGAGAAAGAGAAATTAGGAGGAGGGGGAGAAAGAGAAATTGAGGGGGGGGAGAAAAGAGAAATTGGGAGGAGGGGAGAAAGAGAAATTGGGAGGAGGAGAAATTGGGAGGGGAGAGAAATTGGGAGGAGAATTGGGAGGAGGGGGGAAGAGAAATTGGGAGGAGGGGGGGGAGAAAGAGAAATTTACCAGTAGCTGCAGTTTTTGGGGGTAAAATTAGGGGTCTCGACTTATATTCGGGTCGACATACACGGTATCTATAACTTAGTTCACTCTGGATTTTTGAAGTTTTGGATACTTATGTATGATAAAAGAATTTGTTTGTTGTTGATCTGTATAAGCTTGTGATTGTATGTAAAGGTGTTGAGCATGACAATAGCAAGTCTCTTCTACAATTATAACATTTATTTACTCATATTTTAGACATACTCTTTTTATATATATCTTTTTTTAGATATAAAGATATATGTACATTTATACCTGCAATTAGGCAGGTTTATGCATTTTCATTTATATATTCATTTTGATTAATATACAGGTATTTTCCTTTGCATTGATATTTTCAGCTATTTGATACAAAGGGCATACTCAATGTTCAATTAATGTTAAATTATTGTTTGAAAGGACTGAGTACTTGGCACTGAAATGCTCAATACTTATATAGTATTATATTGTATTGTCACAAGATAGATATGTTTTGTATGGATATTCTTTTATTATATTAAAATGAGATTTGCTTGCCATTGCTACTAATAAACATTTGGTATAGAGGATTCGCTCGGTCCGTTATACCGGAAGTGACGTCACCCGGAAGTAATGAATGCGTTCCAAGGTGGAACGCACGCCATCATCTGCGATCAATAATTCCCATTTCCTGGTGGATATAAAAGTAGAACCTGGCCGGATTGGAGTCATACATCCCTGAGGAAGTCCAGAAGAGGACGAAACGCGTTGGAGTTGTTTATTTTGTTCATATGAACTTTTATTTTACCTTTGCTGGTGCTGCCTGCAGCTTCTGCTGTGATTTTATTGGCTGATACACGTGGATACCACCTTGGTGTGGAGACATGCTGTCTTTGCTTTGAAACATTGTGCGTGCAATATATATAATAAATGTTAAATTTTTATACAATCTGCACTATCTATTTTTCCCTTTTATTTGAGTGGGCAAGAAGATTTACCACTTTCTATCCAGAATTGCATCGCTGGAGGTTCTTCATACTTCACTAGTTCCCTAATATTAAAGGACCACTATAGTGCCAGGAAAACATACTATAGTGCCCTGAGGGTGCCCCCACAGTCAGGGACCCCCTCCCGCCCGGCTCTGGAAAGGGTAAAGGGGTAAAAACTTACCTTTTTCCAGCGCTGGGCGGGGAGCTCTCCTCCTCCGATCCTCCTCTTCTCCTCCCCGTCGGCTGAATACGCACGCGCGGCAAGAGCTGCGCGCACATTCAGCCGGTCACATAGGACAGCATTCATAATGCTTTCCTATGGACGCTGGCGTGCTCTCACTGTGAAAATCACAGTGAGAAGCACGCAAGCGCCTCTAGTGGCTGTCAATGAGACAGCCGCTAGAGGAAATAGGGGGAGGCTTAGCCCATTCATAAACATAGCAGTTTCTCTGAAACTGCTATGTTTATGAAAAAATGGGTTAACCCTAGCTGGACCTGGCACCCAGACCACTTCATTAAGCTGAAGTGGTCTGGGTGCCTAGAGTGGTCTTTTAAGGGAGATACGCCTGAATTCATCTTAATTTTCTGAGTCCTCTACTACTCCCACCCTCTATATGTGTTAATTGTATTACACTATTTTTATATCTCTCCCTATAGATATATATCTAAGGTAGAACACATCAACGTTATAATGTCAGTCTATGCTATGCTTTTTGATGACGTATACATACTGATGACATCATCTGTAACCAATCAGAACCCAATATAGGATATATACACTTCCTGGTTGTCCTGGTCTCCTTGCCCTGTCATGGTCTTGTTACCCGAGAGTGTGTTTATATTGTGTATTGGATTTATTGTTTTTTGACCTTGGCTTGTTTAACTATTCTTGCTCTCTTTTATCCTGACCATGACTTATTGATTCTGTGCATCTTGGTTATCCAAGAGCTGTCGCTTGTTTATTCTCAACCTGCTTGCTTTTATCTGTTTCAGGCACTAGTCCGGCCACTCTAAGGACCAATATGTGTTCCCTTATTGTTTCCTTTAGGTGTGCATGTTAGAATATCTCCTTTCCTGACAAGGTATCATCAGGGCGACCATGACCCTAACACCAGTTCACTAGTTGTCCTTACTCGCACCACGTTTGGTAGGTACTAACCACTAAATACCGAGACTTGCCATTTTGGAGATGCTCTGAACCAGTCGTCAACCATCACTATTTGGCCTTTGTCAAAGTCACTCAGATATTTGCACTTGCCCATTGTTCCTGCTTCCAGCAGATGAAATTCAAGAACTGCCTAATATATCCAACCATTTGACAGATGCCTTTGTAACAATATAATCAATGTTATTCACTTCCCCTGTCAGTGGTTTTAATGTTGTGGCTGATCAGTGTAAAGTCAAACAATGAAATACACATGTAAACTCACTGAGCCTTTTAAAATTAAAAATAGATTAGATTTCGATGGAAAGGAGTAAGAGTCACACATTCTAAGTTCAGTTGTATATTATTTAGGCAAAAATTTTTATCTACTGTCATTGTGCATAATGGGGAGTGTCCCTTCAAGAGTTAGAAAGTGAAAAAGCATATTGTGAGCTACTTCAGGTGCTCAAAAAGGGTTAAGATCTGCAGTATAAAATGACTATGCAAAACACTGCAAAGCCAATTTGCAACCAAGCAAAAAGAAAAGCAAAATAAAATTAAAAAATGTTATTTTAGCTGTTGGGAACACATTTTTTTTTTTTGCATGTGTAAGTAAATGATCACAGGTTTTCCCACTGCTAGTAATTTAGGACGTCTAGGAAAGGAATCCATCTACTTTATTTTAGTGCACAGTGGGAAGAAACAAACAGACAACGCAAGGTGTAAAAATGACAAAAAAAGCAAAAAGACAGGCAGTGTAAACAGGAAGCAGTGTGCAGGTCGGTGCAGTCATGAGAAAAGAATGACTGTTTTACAGAGAAGAAGGAGAAACTAAATACCTTTTAGATTTAAAAAATATACTTTCAAAATATTATGGTGTGGTCAAGTTTTAGATTCCAACCTTTCAGGAGGGTGGCAAAGAGGATACATATGAAACAATCCAAGTTCCGAAATACTGACAAAATGTTCTCCCACCGCCTGAAACTATGTATCTGAAATGTAAGGCCATAAAAGATTTACGTGCCCATAAATTAAAATAAACATTGTACATCAAACTTGTTTTATCACCCTACAAATATTCCAGACAAGGGAAGCAGAGGGACTACTGACAGTGAGTTCTGGTCTCTTCCTCTCAAGCTTACAGACAACCCAGCAAAGCTAGGCTAATGTTATATCCCCAACTGGCAAAGCATTGTGGGATTGTATGACAGATGGGGATCTACATTATGGCCACCCTGGCCACACCACTACTTAGACTTCTAAAATTAAAATGTTCATTTACAATGTTGGAAGGCATGGTATGACTATGTTACAAGACCATCAACTGGTAAAGAAGCTCTCTAGGCACCAGTGAAGTAGTTATGGTGCACACTGCCAGTCATGTTTCACATTTATTAATCAACCCATTTAGGAGTATTTGACCCAAACTGGGATTCTTCCTATTCAACAACCACATGCATATTCACAAAAATTAAAGATTCAAAATTTAAAAATTCAGATTTAAGGCCAAAATAGTTGCTGGAAAAATTCTCAGTCAGCTATGTTTTAAGACCAGCTATTCTGGCCTTTAAGGGACACTATAGTCACCAGAAAAATTGCAGCTTGTTGTATTTGTTCTGGTGAGTATAGTCAGTCCCTTTAGGCTCTTTGCAGTAAACACTGTTTTTCAGAGAAAAGGCAATGTTTCCATTATACCCTAGGGATACCTCCAGTGGCAACTCCTTAGATGGCCACAAGAGGTGCTTCCTGGGGCAGCAGCACTTACATTCAGTGTCTACACCCTCTGCATGGAGACACTGAACTTTGCTCAAAGAGATGCTTCGATTAATGCATCACTATGAGAATATGCAGACTGGAATAAAGGTAAGAGTTTACTATATTTAGTGGGGCAGGGGGGCTAGATGGTGTTTTTTATACTTTAGGATCAGGAGTACATGTTTGTGTTCCTGACCCTATAGTGTTCACTTTAGTGAATAACCCTGCAGGGGGATGGGGGGGCAGTTTCCACATACAGTATAACATGTAAAAAGAGGGGATATGCACATTTTAGACCAAAATAACCAAACCGAAAAAAAATAAGAGTTGGTGATTTTTTTTTTCTTCATTCTTGACACTTTGGTCTAAAAAGTTAAAATTCTTTGTTTGTACCTACATCAACATTCTTGGTTAATGTGTATAAAACGACATATAAATATGGTCCTTTTATATTTCGAATGATATTTGGTAAAACTTTCCCAATCAGTTCAGGTTACACATAAACACATAGTTACAATACATTCCATGTGAAGCCTCGATGGGCCAACAATATACTGGGAGTCAGAATATTCTGGCAACAGAAGGTGTGATAGAACTGCGTGAGCCAATAGAAATCATCTAGTCAACATCCCCACAGCCAATTCCAGAGCTTGTTTTGACAAGTATTTTAATGGCTCCAAAAAAAAGCCATTGCTGCTTTGACAGCCACTAATTTCTCCTTGCGTCATATATCCTAAATGTTATTAGTGTAATTTAAACCTCTAATGCTTTAAATCCCACCCTCCAACCCGCCAAACACCATGTCTTTTGCAGGGTAAAAAATCTCTTTATTAATGCTCGCAAGGCCAACAATGTCAGTAGCAATTTAGCTGCACAATATCCATGTTCAGGGGATGAAATATTTTTAGAAGCCTGCCTTGGCTCAAGCATAAAGCCCAGATACATAGAGGGATACAAACACACAGCACACTTGTTTTGGACATAAGCATTAGCCTAATATTAATGTTCTTCATGCTTTTTTTAGGTCATAAGTTGTTACACTTTCTGTCACAGGGCGATGACAAATGTATTCAAGCCGCCCGTGTTGGTCTCTGAATGGTACAAACTCACCACATCAGTCTCCCTAACGCGGAGATGTGCATGCCGTAAGCATGAATTAACAAATCATTTGACTGTTTAATATTTGCATCGTGGCTCATATATACATATTTACAGAAATTCAAACCTCTGATGAGCAAGCTATGACTCTTCAACGTTTGGCAGACTACAAGTCCCATAATCCCCAGCAAAATAAAGGTAGTTGTGTTTCAACAACAGCTGTAGCACCTCAGGTTGTCAACACTTGAGCTAATGAGAAATTCGCCCATTTAATCATTTTGCTTTTGGAATGCGAGACTTCCACTTCCCAGCACGCTAACCTGAGAAATCTACATTTATAGGGAAATTAAAACGAATGTGCAAACCTCTCTTTTTATGAACCGGCACCTTCGCAAAGTCACAAATGTAGATGTTAAACTTTTTGAACATTGCCAGCACCTAATAGATCTGTAGTCATATGGGCTGTATTTTAGAAAAACTCATTATTAGTTACTACTAGAATTGAAAGGTTGTAAGTCTTATAGACTCTATGTACACTGTATGGCTTACTCTGGCTCTATGGGAGCTGCATCCTTTAAACAGACACTATAAACACCAAAACAACTCTAGCTTAACAGAGTGGTTTTGGTGTATAGATAATGCCCTGCAGACTCACTTCTCTGCCATTTAGGAGTTAAATCACTTTTTATTTTGTGTAGGATAATGAAAGAGAGAGGTTAATGTCAGAGTTAGCTTACACAGGGAGTTTAGTGTTAAAAAGATGAGAGGAGTCATAATTGTGGTATAAGGGGTGTTTAGAGTTATTCCGTTTGGGTTAACAGTAGGGTTAAGTTTAGTATTGTTTAGTGTGCGCTTTGCGACCTTAAATGTGGGGCTCCAGAAAGGGTTTGTTTAGGTTTTGGGAGAATTAAGGTTAGGGTTATGAAAAAGGGTGCTTAGGACATGTGGAGTTTCAAAGGTTATTTGCAAAGTACTCGCCATTCTACATCTTCTTAGTCCAGTCAGCTTACTATGATTGATGACAAAAATGCAGTAGCTGTTATACTTTCTCTGCTCCTCCTGCAAGGAGGCTGTGTAGCGGCTGTAAGTGGGCAGATGGGAAATGATCCCTTTCACTTCCTGTACAGCAACAGACTGGAGAAGCTGGGACAAGACTTGAGCTTTACACCCTCTGTTGATGTTCCTGCAGCCTCAAGCATAGGAGGCCAAGGTTCTTGGTACTTATCTCCCCGTACGGAGCCACATAAGCTGCAAAAAGTTTCATTTTAAGTACTGAAAGCATGTGCCCCCTAGTGGACAGGTGCATACTCTGCCTAATAAAACATCTGGCCCTGTCTTCAACATACACACTAATGGCATTGTATTAACCTGTAGAAACCAGGTTGTTACTTTATTTAAGGCATCAGGGCAGGATTTCCCATAAGGCCACCCACGGGAGAGTGGCGGCACTGCTGGACCCTGTATTGCTGGTGCAATAGGACAGCAGGAGTGCACAGGCGATAAGTGGAATGGCTCTTTCCCCTAATCTCCAGGCAAGGTCCCTTCACCCTTGCAGGCAGCTTAAAGGACCACTATAGTGCCAGGAAAACATACTCGTTTTCCTGGCACTATAGTGCCCTGAGGGTGCCCCCACCCTCAGGTCCCCCTCCCGCCCGGCTCTGGAAGGGTGAAAGGGGTTAAATTACCTTACCTTTTTCCAGCGCTGGGCGGAGAGTTCTCCTCCTCCGATCCTCCTCTTCTCCTCCCCGTCGGCTGAATGCGCATGCGCGGCAAGAGCTGCGTGCGCATTCAGCCGGTCACATAGGAAAGCATTCATAATGCTTTCCTATGGACGCTTGCGTGCTCTCACTGTGAAAAATCACAGTGAGAAGCACGCAAGCGCCTCTAGTGGCTGTCAATGAGACAGCCACTAGAGGATTAGGGGGAAGGCTTAACCCATTGATAAACATAGCAGTTTCTCTGAAACTGCTATGTTTATTAAAAAATGGGTTAAGCCTAGCTGGACCTGGCACCCAGACCACTTCATTAAGCTGAAGTGGTCTGGGTGCCTAGAGTGGTCCTTTAAGGAACTGCTGAAAAAGGTCCAGAGATGACATCAGTGTCATAACCCTGAGCAACTTCTTGTACTTCCGGCTGCCTGATGTGTGGAAAAAGGATGAAGAATTGTGTGAGCAGGGGGACAAAAGAACAGAACAGGTGTTTTTAGGGATAAGAGAGAGAGAACAAGTGAGGGGAAAGGAACAAGTAAGGGATTGGAAGACAGAAGAGGGGCACAAGTAAGGCAAGGAGAAAAAGAAGAGGGGGAGAATTGGAGAAAGGGAGGGCTATTTGTCAAGGGCATAATTAAGGAAAGGGGGACAGAAACACCTGTGGGGGGGGGGATACATTAATTAGGGGGCTGGAGAGAGATAAAAAGGGGCAGAAGCGAATTGCACTTACACATGTATACATGCATACTAAATACTCACACATGCACACTAAAATACCACACAAATATGATCCTGCATGCACACACTGGCACTCTATAACTCTTTCCTGTCCCCTGTTCACACCCTTACTACTAATTCTACACAATTTCCGTTGAGGGGAACCATTCCTAAGCAACATACTGCCTCCCCCACCAGTCTATCTTCTAGTCTTCAAGGACCTAACGCTCCTGTTTTCTCCCTTGGTAATTTATATTCCTTAAAGCTATATGTGCAATCTTTTATAACATCGTCCCCAATTTAATATTTTTGTAAGAGCGTTTTAAAAGATTTAATATTTTGAAAAATATTTTAATGTTTATTGATAGATTTAAAAAATATGTATATTTATTCAAAAATATCAAAGAATCGAGGCCATAAGTTACAGCTCCACATGCCTCCCAACCATTCCAATTTCAGCAGGACAGATACGATTTTTGGTTACTGACCCACTTTACCCTGCAGTCCCACTTTTGAGGACAATAGGGATCTCTCCCCAACAATCATAACACAAGCTCATCATAGAGCTCTTGTGCTTTGTTAAGAGTGATAACACCCTGCAGGGAGCACTGAAATGTCCTACACTTAGAGGGCTGGCCTGAGTGATGGATAGGCAGCCTGGTGTATATTCACACCATGATGACCTGCCGTTAACTTGGGCTCACTTTTTCGCAACACTGTAGCACAATCGTTACTTCCTTCCCATGCTCTGATTCTTAGGACGCCAGAGTTGGGAAGTATCACAGTCCACTTTACTCCTACCTTCCTGTACACTCAAATGCTAATTTTAACACCCATGCTGCTTCTCCTCTTTTATACCTCACCTCTTCTAGATTGTAAGCTCATATGAGCAGATTCCTCACAAACCATGTTTCTTATTGACATTTTTAGTCTATAAAGTTCTAAATGGCAATAATACCAATAATAATAACAGAACACCCACCCCATCAAGATAAAAGCACATATATGTGTTTTGTACTTATTTTGTGGCCTCACCAAGGAATACCTTGTTAATAATTATTGACTGACATGTTTATCTGCCAATGAGAAAAGCCTCTATGCAATTCGGAACAAAGAACTCACATTATAGAAGTTAAGTTGATATCTATTAAGACTGTCAATTTCAAAGATAACCCTGGACCAAATTAGAACGTAAGTTTTCCTGGCCAATCACATTTATTTTGCTGGATAAATGGCCTTCAGTTGGAGAAGTAAAATTAGTTCAAAACCAAAGTTGTCATTTCTTGGTGTAGAGCTAAGTTCCAGTCATCGGAAATGCTTTTGCTTTTTTTGTATAAACCAAATACTCCAAAAAAAATATGGTTTCAGAACTCAATGCCCAAAGAGTTCAAATCTGCGCCATCAGCTTCCGGCTGTATATTTTACCAGCTAATGTTTTATTTTACCGCAGTATTACGGATATCCTTCTGTTCACAGAACCACACACTGATCTGAAATGGTCGGGTCGGAAAAGGAAAATACAATGGTCAGTGGCTAAGTTTAAAAATATATATAAATTAGTTTTAACTAAATACACAATGAATAACATAATATACAAGCTAATGTATAGGTTTCCTTTTTCAAACTGAAATATATTTAGCAACTCAGGGCAAGGTAAAGAGACATGTATTCAATAAGGACTACTTATGTCAATTCAAGGAATGAACAGAAAACATATGTAACTATTGTTTTGTAATAAATAGATAAAATGCAACTGAAAGTTGTTTCTTACAACAAAAGATTTAAAGCAAATACAACGACAACAGCATAATTGTTCTCATAGGAAAAGACATTAGAAGAATTACTGGAGCGGTAGTATTGAATCTTTATAGCACATCGGAGAAGCCAGGTGTTTATTATAAAAGTAAAAAATTAACAAACAAAATAGCACAGTACTTAAAGGGTTACTCCAAGCACCATAACCACTTCAGGGATTTAAATTGGCTATGCCTAGAGTTTGTACTTGCAGCGTTTCGCTATGAAATGAGGCACACACATATATTAACCTCTCAGCAGCAGGAGGTATAACTTCAGATCTGGCCGCATCATTATCTGGCCGGAACAAAGTTCCAAGCTAGCTAATATCACTTATGAGCAACATTGGCATCTGAAAGCGTTACCCCAACCAAAATCAGTGTTTTATGAAATACTTAATGGGTTGGAGTAACCCTTTAAGTATACATTATGTTTGGAATATTTGGCAACACAATTAAAATAGAAATCTAGTCAATACTCAACTGAAAATATACTAATCTAAATTTATGAAGATCTAATTATGATTACTCTACTAGTAAGCATAACACTGAAAGGGTTACTCCAACCACTATTGCCACTTCAGATTTTTGAAGTGGTCCGGGTGGTAGGAGCCTGGATGTGCAGTGTGTCTGCTTGAAACACTGCACATCCAGAGATATTGGCAATTGTGTGCTGGGGGCTATTTTCACCCCCAGCACACGTGACTTAGGCAGCCCAGAATTCTGTTTAAATGTTGCCTAATGTCAATTCTGTGCATAATTTAGGTCTGTCATCAGCGCACATCAAAGCCTGCCAGGGGAAGCTTTTGTCTGCCCTTCTTCCCTCCCACACTAATTACACAAATTAAAAAGTATGTCATTGAAGAAGTAAAGTATAATAAATAATATATTGTAATGGTGAGATTTCCAACATTTACTGCTATTGACCTGTTGGCTATGGCCAAATTTTATAAGCGGAGATATAATTAAACCTTTTTACAGCTCTAGCTAATGCTATAAACTTTAGTTCTGATTTTGTATAATATATTTTATAAATGGCTATACGAGAGGGTATCACTTATGTATAGTGCATAATAAATGAATCCAAAAGTTGCTGAAATGTGGAGGATAACTAAATTGTGCCTTACTGTGTGGTACACAATGTGCTGATCTTATTAACTGCAATCAATCTGTCATTCACTCTCCAAAGTGGATTATCCTCGAGGGGTCCAATTTTATCTTTATATTACCCAAAGAATGAAGACACAATATCAACAACATATTGTTGCCAATCTATTAAAACAACAGTAACAGTTTTGTAAGGAACATACTTTTTCAAGATATAAAAAAAAACCAAAAAAGTATGTTCTTCACAAAACGTGTTGACCTGTGCACATCTACACCATCCTATGCAATTACTGTTTGCTTAATGTGAGGTACTGCTTTTAAACTGAATAGAATAAAGGAAATATACTTTATAATAAATTGGCAACATTACATAGTTGTTAATGGGACATTGTGTCTTCATTCTTTGGCTAAATCAGTTTCTAGATACCAAAAATACAAACATTTTGGCAAAAAAGAAATGCCAGTACTTTGTGAAGAAACTACCTCTGATTATTTCGTTACTTTTGTTTTTCCCTGTTCGGTAAATAAATCTAACGAACACTGACCAACCCCCTGGCTCATACACTTCAAAGCAAACCGCCAATTAAGTGCTCTCTCTGTGTGGCTGCCATTGGTACAGCCAAACGCCACATGCAAGATAAAATGGTGGCCATCTTGTTCGCACGAAAGGAGGCAAGTATCTGGAACCAAAATCGGACACGACTTCCCGAACGCCGGTCAAACTACACGAACGCCTGCTTCCTTTCACCAACCAGCCAGGAGAGCGCTATTTGGTAGATTTGTTTCCACGAACTATGGGGAACAAACGCTACCTATGAGCCAGGGGAACTGTTCGTGGATTTATTAGTTTTTTTGTACTTTGCGAAATAGACCGACCGCACAGCCCAATTTCATGGAATTATTTCTGGACAGGAGAATCATGTATGTTCGGTCAAATTAAGACCGCCATGTAACTTTTGAACCCCCTGAACCAATCTGGGTGATTTTTGAATATGTTGGTCCCCCAGATCGGGGCTATCAGGGGATATGACTTTTGGATTCATATCATGGAGTTTACGGTATGTTCTGCGTTTTATGGAAATGTATGCTTTTTGTGTTGGGAGATAATGGAGTTTAGTATAGTGCTTGACTCAATTATCTCCCCAGTACAGGGGACGGATTATATTATTGCCAGTAGGAGTGTCCTGGATGTGAGAGCCAATGTACTTGCAGAATGTATTTTGTCACTGTCGCCTCTTAGGTCCAGTGGGGAATGCCCCTGGAATATGTCAACGTAAACCCTGTACATTGTCAACTGCATGTAAGCCAGGCAGTTAGCCTGAGTAAAGCATTCACGTTATACACTTCATCTAGTTTAGGCTGATGTTTGGGTATCTGTCTACTTTGCTGGGAGAATATACTTGGATGCTGTATTTCATCTGGAGTAACGTTCGAATCAACACCCGAACATCACTCAGGCTCTAGCAGTTCAGGAGAAAATAGGCGAACAGGTATCTACAATACCAGCATTCGTTACACCCTTTTTTATGACAAACTCTACCTAAAATATGCAATACTGCAGGATAAAAAAAAACATATCTTCTTAAACTGCTATATATACTCTGTGGTGCATTCAGCCATTCCTGGCGAAACACATATATATTCTGCTTTTGTTTGTAGCATATCTTTTACAAATCTGGATTTTGTTTTCATAATAAATCACATTTTAACATGTAGCCTAAGTAAAGTAGGTATTATTTTTACCTTATATGCCTTACTACGGAGTCAGAATGTTACTTTGTTTCTCCTCTGCTCACTGTCAGCTAACATGAGCCATAATTCCCAGCAGGAATAGTCAGCGAACATTGGGATGGCACAACCAGTAAAGTCCATGATTTTAAATGGTTATTAACTATTCACAACAATAACACTACAATGGGATACACTGGTAAACTAAATAGAAAAAGCACAGCCAAACTAGTAAGAAAAACATATTTTAGTATGATAATGATAATGGGATTTGTGTTAATATCCGTTCTTGATGGGTGTATTATGCATGTAATGGTAATATGAGAAAGAAATTTGGTATTAACAGTTAGTTAGAGGAACTAAAAAACCAAAAATACCCAAAAAGGCAAACAGGGTTATTCAAGTGAGAAACCAAAGTGAGTTCAAAAAGAATTTCGGGTTTACGATCGAAATACCTGAACTTGAAAAATTCAGTCAGCTATGCTTCCAGTTTGGCTACTTTCCCCTTGAATTTGATTTGCACTTTGCATTCTTACTTTGATGAATAACCCTATCGTGCAGAAATAAAGAAATAACTAATGTATATATATATAAAATACACAATACAAGCATGTCTGGAGTTGATTTCTATATGGGAGCCATGCAAGACGTGTTATACTAAAACAACATTATTTCAAGTATTTAGACTTTAAATTTCATATTGAATCAAAATTTCATCTGGCTCTGTCTACCAGTAACCAGTGTGTAAAGCCATGTTCCTTTCCTCCCTCAAACTGAATTGGCCTGATCAACTTTCTGACTAGGTATTTAAATATCCTTCACAATCACCTAGTATGTTTATACTCTGTACGCCTGATACATTCCTACTGTACAACTGTAAAAAGATGAATGGATTCTGGCCTGTGTCTGTGATTTGCTGTGACATTAACCAGCACACGGCAAACTGTACTACAAAGAGGAAAATAAAGGAGGAGGGCTAAGAAATCCCTTGGATTTCGGAATTGAGTTGTGGCACAATGTCATCCTGTGATTAGCTTTCAATCACTGCAGAGCAACGGCAAGCTAAGTGTGGTTCTAGGATTCCACACATCAATCCTGTTAGATCGAAGCCACCATATGGTTTTAACTCTGACCCTGGCAAGCTACAAGTCTTAGCCACAACTAAAGAAGTTAGAGTAAAATTACATAACAAGCTCAAGGTACTTGGCAACCTAGATGACCTATCTGTGCTTAACTTGGTGAAAGAGCTTTGAAAAACTGTAAGGTTGAATTATGGCGGCATGAAAGGAGTGTTTCTAGCAAAATCATCAACAAATGACCACAAAGTGAAAGAGAGAGGTCTGCAATGGCCTTAAAATGCTATAAAGACTGCCTTGGCTGAATATCTTAGTAGTGATTTCCAAAAATGATTTATCATGATCTATACATCACACGGAAGGTTAGCGAAGGTTAAAAAAAAAAAAAGTATTGTGTGATTTCTTAATCTACTGTCAAGAAAAAAAGGAGAATACACCCAATTATTTGTGGGGTGTTTTTCTGGACTTAAAAGTGAGGATTTAGCTATTGCTAGTGTTGAACTGCAACCACGCAGCCATTGGTTAAGCAAGTCCTCCCATCGATGAGGGTTCAACTACTGCTCCAAATGCAGGTACCCAAAAGTAATATCACAGAGTTCTGAGCTCTTTCACAAATCCATATTATTTGTCGCACCTTCAAACACAATGTGCATTTAAAACAACACCTTTAGTGAGTGCCTCCATGTCACTATTTTCTTCTTCAATTTGTAACATGCCGTTCAGCTCCACTGTAAGTCTCGCGAGACTTACACTGGAGCTGAACGGCACGGAGGAGAAGGGAGCTGAAGCGGCACGGAGGAGAAGGGAGCTGAAGCTCCCAGCCCCCCTCCTGCACAGACCATCCACTGGACCACCAGGGAATAATATAGCCCCCTCCCTGGCCAGGCAACAAGCAGGGAGGTGGGACAAAAAAACCTTTTAATAATATTATAATAAAATAAAAATGTAATAATATTAAAAAAATAATAAAAATAACATTTAATATTAAAATAATAATAAATAATAAAACTGCCCACCAAGGTTACACACTCTGCATCACATACACACAACACACTCTGCATCATACACACACACATTGCATTCATTATATACACACACACTCTGCATTCATTATATACACACACTGTAAATAAATATTCAAATAATAGAATTTTTTTGGGATCCAGGGTGCTGCATTTCCCATCCTGGTCTTATACTCGAGTCAATAAGTTTTCCCAGTTTTTGGGGGTAAAATTAGGGGCCTCGACTTATATTCGGGTCGACTTATACTCGAGTATATACGGTAGAGTTCATTTAAAAAGTGTCAATTGTATCACTTTTCTTATGAACCCCAAGACCACTGTAAATGGAAGAGGTTTGTTTAGCTTTTAATCCAATCATGAGAATGTTGCCTTTTTGCTTCAACCTTAAATATTTCAAGCTAAGACCTATTTAGTTATTGTGACACACATCCTACTGTGCTGTTGACAAAGCAAAAACAAATATTAGAGAAATTCTGAGCTTTAAAGTATTTCATTCTAAAAATAGTGGTTAATAAACATAAAACAAACTGAAACCACTAAAATCCAGGACATTCAAACAAATCAGGCAGGCATTTCATTTAGAAAAAATATTAATGAGAATATGAGAGAGTTTAATGAAAACTCAACTACTGATTACCATTCTAAGTATACGAAAATATCTGGTTACTTTGTGTAAATACATTTAAATGTCTTATGTACCTGTATAAATGTGAGCAATATTTTTTTTTTTTTTTTAAATTCTTTATTTTTCACAAAAAAAATAAAAAATAATAAAAATGTAAAATAAAGTACATTATATTGGGAACAATGAAACATTGCAAATCGAAATGGATCCATCAAATATAGACAGAATGAAAGCATGACGTTCTGTTAGCAGTTGGTGGTGTACAAAAAGATGGAGTCTTGATTATCAAGATCACTCTGGAATTGTCTTAGTCCATTAGCCAAGGCTCCTTTGTGGGCAAAAAGCCTGTCCTTGACCATAAACTCTAGAGGCTTTAATTTTAGTTTTTTGGGTTTAATTTGTGGTGAAGAGTAAGGAGGTGTGATAGTGATGAACGTTAGTGTTGTTATTCAAATGACATCAAAGGGAAATGGATTAATGTAAAGCCTCCCCATTGTCTGGATTGATGTAAAGCCACTTGTGCGAGTGAGCAAAGATCCTGGAGGTATTGTGTGTAAATATTGTGTGACAGAGCCATGATGTCGGTTTGCATTTAACTCAGGGAAACGAGACAACAGGGAGGGTAAAGGGAAAGGTGAGCACTTCCAAGGAAGTGCAGCACGTCGGAGCCTGAGGGCCTCCGGGAGTGGGGGGGACGAGACAAAATAAAAAAGTAAGGGAAGGGGTGTATGGGGTGGTGTGAGAGTGTCAATGGTGTCAATCAATCATTTAATTACAGGAAATTACATTCAAAATGTAGCCATTTTCAGGGTCGACCCCAGGTGGGTGCACTGTACTGATTAGGCCAGATATAAAATATCTGCACTCTATGCCACATACACAAAGTCACACCTAAAATCCCATACAGACATCCCCAAGTCATATATATCCAGCTTGGCACCCAGTCACATACAGCAGCATTTTGCTCTGTGGCATAGAGCCATCGATCCAGTTACATAGCCAGAAACATTTGTTCAGCAGCCCAGTTGCATACATTTGCGCAACTACCCAAGTATTCCCAACTAATCAGACCACTTACCCCATCCAGCCACCGGCTTTGTCATACAGCACATCATATAACTTACACGGACAGTCATGTATTCTTTCCAACCTATTCTGTTACCAAATCACCTACCACATTCAAACATTCCACCTGATGAGTTACATTCACCTGCCAAGCTACATTCACCTACCATTTCAAATAAATAACACATAAAAGCTTATATTATACGACGCACATATACAGATGTGAAAACACAGTTAAATATCTGCCGTGCAAAGCTTGGAAACTGCTTATAGTTTATATCTTTTTCCAAAGTGCATGTGAACTACATGTCTGTGTACTATATTCTCAGTCACCCCTTACATACAGTGCCAAAGCTCGCTATTTTTGTATAATAGAGTTTTACAGCTTTTATTGGGTTGGCAGATTTTGAAATGTTGCTCACAAACATCTGCAGTGCTATTTTTGATCATCGTTTATTTTTAAAATGTTAATCATTATTACTATTGCTCACTTCAGCAATAAAGCAATAGTTTTTACAACGAAGGTAACGTCTTAGGAAAGCAAGCTGCTTGTACTTTTCCAGAAACTTGCCATTTTGACAAACTATCACTTTGTTCTCTTTCTACCTTGAGGACGAAAGCTGCCTTATGCAATTAAAATAACCTGCCCAATAACCTTCTTCAAAAATGGAATCATCTACTCAACTAATAACTGCAGGATTGAATAGAGCTGCCAGAGATAATTAGTAAGAACATTCCATGCTGACAAGATGTTCAGGGGCTGTAGATTGTAAAAATGAGTGGAGCTCTTAAAGCCCTCTCAATTCATTGTACTCACACAAAAATAAGTGTAAAACGACTTAATAAAAAGTCTCAAAGGCATTTCAGGATGTAAGTGCTTGAAAAAAGTTAACAAAAGTTCTTTGAAAACAATAGTTTCCCACATTATGCTTATCCTTAACCCCTTAGTGACCAGACCATTTTTGAATTTTCTTACCGTTAAGGACAAGGGCTGTTTTTACATTTCTGCGGGGTTTGTGTTTAGCTGTAATTTTCTTCTTACTCATTTACTGTACCCACACATTTATAGAGTTTTTCTCGCCATTAAATGATCTTTCGAAAGAGACCATTATTTTCATATCATATAATTTACTATAAAAACAATATGATGAACAAGTGTAAATAAAAACAAAAACACTTTTTCTAACTTTGACCCCCAAAATCTGTTAAGCATCTACCGCCAAAAAACGCCAGTGCTAAACAGTTTCAAAATTTTGTCCTGAGTTTAGAAATACCCATGTTAACATGTTCTTAGTTTGTTTTTGCAAGTTATAGGGCTATAGGTACAAGAAGGACATCGCGGTTTCAAAATATATATTTTTTTAATTTATCAGTAGTGACATTGTAACACTGCTATCGGTCATAAATCTCTTAATCACACCTCACATGTACATATTTTTTTTAAAGTAGACAACCCAGGGTATTCAATATGGGGTATGTCCATTCTTTTTTAGGACCCACTTAGTCACAGACACTGGCCAAAGTTATCAATTATATTTGTTTGTGTGTTAAAAATGTAAAAAAAAAAAATTATGAACGCTAACTTTGTCCAGCGTTTGTGACTAAGTGGCTACTAAAAAAGACTAAACATACCCCATTTGCAATACCTTGAGTTGTCATCTTTTGCAAATGGAATGCCATCATAGGGTTAATTCTCATTCCTGGGCTACCATACGCTCTCAAAGGCAACATAAGCAATCTAGCAAATTTCAATGTGAAAAAATGGAAAATCAAGCCTTATTTTTCACCCTGTAACTTTCAAAAACATTATAAAACTTGTCCTCGCGTTACCATGGCAACACTCCACACAGCATCACGTTGATCCCTCCCCCTGCCTCCCGACACCACCGGACCACCAGGGATGGCTGTGCCCCTCCCTCCTTCATTAAAGGTAAGAAGGAGGGAGGGAGGGGATACTGATTTAGCATACTTTTTTTTTAAACACCTTTACCCCAGCCCCACACACACAGCACCCCTACCTCCCACACACCATACCCCTACCCCCCCACAGCACCTTCCCCCTACACACAGTACCCCTACCCCCCACACACACCCAGGATCTCTCCCTATCCCCCCCCACACCCAGCATCCCTCCCCTACCCCCACACACACAGCAGCCCTACCCCTCACACAGCACCCCCACAACACACACAGCACCCCTACCCCCCACAGTACAGCACCCCTAACCCCGCCCAGCACCCCTCACACACACACAGCACCCCTCACACACAGTACCCCTCATACACACACACAACACCCCTCACACACAGTACCCCTCACACACACACACACACAACACCCCTCACACACAGTACCCCTCACACACAAACACATACACTACACCCCTCAATGCAGTATGTGTGTGTATTCAGCAGTCTGTGTGTGTGTGTGTGTGTGTGTGTGTGTATTCAGCAGTCTGTGTGTCTGTGTATTCAGCAGTCTGTGTGTCTGTGTGTGTGTGTATTCAGCAGACTGTGTGTGTGTGTGTGTGTGTGTGTGTATTCAGCAGACTGTGTGTGTGTGTATTCAGCAGACTGTGTGTGTGTATTCAGCAATCTGTGTATGTGTACTCAGCAGTCTGACTGTATGTGTATTCAGCAGACTGTGTGTGTGTATTAATCAGTCTCTGTAATCAGCAGTCTTGTGTGTGTGTATTCAGCAGACTGTGTGTATGTATTCAGCAGTCTGTGGGTGTATGTATTGCATTTGTTGTAGATACTAATAAATATAAGCTTCATTTTATCTATTTATATCATTATTTAAAATTATATATATAATACTTGTTTATTTTTCAGAAGCAGGGAGACTGTCTGTCAACGATTACATGGCCTGCGGGGGCCTAATTTGCAGAGGGGGGACTGTCTGGGCTGTCAGGCAGTCCCCCCAGACCGGGAGCAATGGGAGAACAATGGCGATCAGGTAACTAATAAGGAATACCGCAAACGTACCTGGTATCTTAAGGACCGTTTTTTGGTTTTTTTGTCGGACGTACCTAGTCCTTAAGGAGTTAACAAAGATTATTTAAAAATTAACAACCTTTTTGACATCATTAATATGGCAAGTACATAAAATATAGTGCAAATCCCCAAAAAAAGATTTCGGCAGCTAGTAAACTATTGAAAACCCACTGAAACACTGCAAGAACAAAAGCTCTGCTCCTTATTGGTAACAAGGTCTCTTTTAGAGTAACCTCCTCCCCCTTCTTTCTTTCACCTGCTGTGTCTCCTTTTATAGGATATATTATAAATAAGAAACTGACTGAGGAAGTAGGCTAATTACAGCAGTAATCTTTCAAAAAATGTTTAACACCATGTTATGTTTTTGTTGTATTATTTGTTTCTGTTCAATATATTGTAGATTCTATATTTGAAATTTTTGGATACTAAGAAGAATATGTCGACTACTACTAACAGGTGTGAGTGCTACCCAATGAACAGGCACATCACTTAACCAACAGTTTTGTGAGCTAACGGTTAAAAGGCTCTGCAATATGTGAGTATTTCTTTTTTTTTTTTTTTTTTAGATTTCTTTTGCCAGTAAGGTACTATGCTATGTTTTTTTCACTCTACTCGTCTCTCGAGTTTTAAAGTAAAAACAGAGAAAACATATTTTCAATACGAAAGAGGGAAGCACCCAAAAGGATATATTGTTATCTACAAACCCAAAAATAATAATTATACCTCGGGGTTCTCATATTTAATTTAGCAGCAGAACCACAGAAAGAAAAAATGATGGATATTTGTTCAATATAAACACTACCTAAGCAACATACTGGAGTTTCTGACTGATGTCTAAGTATAGCATTCTGTAAAAGACTTTATTTCATTATTTTCATATTGAAACTCTTTATTCTGAATCCCAAGGTGACCTGCTGCTCAGTTCTAAGTGACCTTGATTCTTTATCCTGTGTGTCTTTGTTTTGTTCCTTATCAGTATTTTTGGACTCCCCAACTTAAATTTTACCTTAAAAAATTATGTTAATTTTTTTTCCGTTTTTTTATTTATTTATTTATTTTAAAGCTGGGTCTGTTTCTAATAACACACCAATACATATAATTGAGCAGAAATTGCTCTACATCGTTAAAACAATTTGGCATGCTTTACATCCATTAAACCCAAAAATAACTTCTGCTTAATAAAAGTCATAAAAGAGATACAGTCTAGAACGTTCGATAAATGTATGTTTCTTTGGATATTCTGACTTTAATTCCCTACTTGATTAGTTTACATTTAATCCAGGATTCATGTTTAAAGATAGTCCTTGTTGTCTGAGCAAACTGCCCTCTCTAATGTAAACTGAGACCAGTGAAGAGCTGTCTGTACTCAGGAAGGCACAGTGGTTGTCTAAAAATGTATCTATGTTATTCCACGTCCAGGTGACAGTTGCAGACATTTGAATGTTTACGCAAGCTAACTTTATCGGGACCATCTAATATTAAAAATTCTGCTAGCGGTTTTTAGAAACTTGATTTGTAACTGTATGAAGGCTCTGCTGAAGTTCAGTAATTTTGCTCCAGTCTTACAAAATAGGTGGTGCCACAGATTTTGATGGCAGGTAGGACATAGCTTGCCCATCTAATCATATCCTTTTCTAATCTCCTAAATATATTTAAGGAGATTAATAAATGTGTTGCAAACAGAAAAGTGAGACAAAGTTCTAAAATTGGAGTAAAGATTTTGGAAAACAAAGGAATCCGCAGGAACATTCCACTGCTTCTATAACTGCTCCCAATTAAGAACTTTGCCAAACTTATATTTTTACAGTAGCTTTATAAACATTGTTTTTTTCAAGACAAACCTAGGCATAACACAGCCTTTCCTACACACCACTGGCATCAGGAAGCATATTCAGATATCAAACATATTTATTTAATTTAAAAAAATATTTCCTAAAGAAATATATATATATTTTCATTAAAACAAGGCCGGTAAACTTGACTCTTACATTTGGTCAGAAGCAAGATTTTGCATAGCTGAAAAATCAACAGAGAGACCTAGGTGCAAAATGAGAAGAAAAAAAAAACAGTCCTGGTACAAAGTCATATGGATAGAATCTTGTTAGTTTGGGGACCTGGATGGCATCACCCAATGGTTGTTCCATTGTTATCCATGTCAACTTAAGGGAGACTTGCTCCATGTGATAATAAAATTGTAATATACTCAGGGGAACATATACTTGAATACGGTGCTAGTAGCATCTTAGTTCTAACATATTAAAGATAATTCTTCTACAGCCAATCTCTGCCATGCAAAGAAATGCCAGGGTAATTTGGGGGCCATTTATCAGAAGCTCTAAATAACTACTTGAATTTGGGTAGAAAAAAAACACCTAAATCTAAAAGCAGTGAAATAACTTAAAGACCCAGCCTGTCACTCCCCAACTACATTGAGAAAAGAATGCAGAACCGTGAAAATGGCATATATTAAAAACAGCAGTGGTGGTAGAAAAGGAAAGTTTGACGTTTATTAAAAAGGAGTAAATAAATAATAGCAGTTGGTTAAAATGATTTAGCGCTCGTTACAAACATTAATAAGTAATGTGCGCTAACCACTCAACAGAAGGAATTGGTTACATATGAAAATATTTTACATTCAGAAGGAGCATATCATATAACAAATGATTCCCTCAATATATGGCTCACAATGTGTAGGAGAAATAACCAGCAATAAAATGGTCTTTATTGTTAGCCCTAAATAGCAGCGGTTTACTACTAGCACAATAGACACAATATAAAGTGTATGAATACACACACAATTAGAGATGCAAAGGAAGTTATCATATACACTGGCTCAAAAACAAACTGGAAGTCCAGCTGTTATGATGAAATATAGCAAACTGCTATTAATGCTAGTTAGTAATGGAATTTTAGAACAATGTATGCTTTTTTTAATGCACTTAACAGTGTTACTACAAATTTAATAGTAATGAATGAATTGGAAATGCAAGATAAGTTTATATATAAACCCCTACTTCCCTAGTGATGTGTGAGGACCAAATTGTTTAATCACACTGTAATTGTCCATTTACAACTAAACCAACTGTTCAATCTATCCATTGTACAGTAAATAAACAGGGCTTCACAACTTAAGGAAGAGGGCAATACTTCCTGATTATGGTTCTGTCACAGTACCTGTGACTTCCGGGTGCGTACATTATTTAACCGCGCATCCTTCGCTGTCACTACTAATGCTGCCCGCTGCCACACCGGGTCATCTTACGTCGTTCTAAGGAACAGGTTTCCATAGCATCATCTAGACGTTATTCTACGTGCACTTTTTGCCACCCTCTAGGTTATTTTTCATCCCTATTAGATCTCCTCCTTCTTTAGGTTCTAATGCCCTGTCATGGTTTCTGTACTTGAGAGTGCCTCATTCTCAGTGTAGCGTTTCTGACTATTCCAGGTGTTGTACTCCTGGCTCTGTCTAACTGTTTTGTTAATATTCTGGAATTCTTGCTTCAGCTTCTCCTGACCTTGCTTTACAGGCACTTCAACTTTAAGTCAGGCCACATGAAGGACTGGTAATATGTTCTATCCTGTTTTCTCGATTCTGTTTCAGGGTTGCATGTTTGGCTTATCTCTATTCTCACAGTGTCATTCACAAATGAAGACACTTAGAAGAAAGCTGATTCTAAGCTACTAATGGGAATGATAATGCAATATATACAAAACCTGTATACCTGCGGTGTAGCTGCCATTACTCAGTAGAGTTTTGTTTTTTTCAGTTGGTTTGTTTACCTGTTCCAGTAATAACATTACACAAATAAACCCCAATATGCATTACAAAGTTATTGATTTGTGTATATGGACTGGTTCAATGTTCCTCTAATTTGATTAGCCCGTGTGATAAGTAACATCACCCTTATTATATATTCCAGTACCTGTAGATGTGCCTGCTTTTCTGTGTTGCCATGCAAAACAATGCTGTAACTTGCATCATTCGGATATCATGTTGAATGCCAGATGCTACACTCATGTACCATTTTATGCTGTCACCTACCTGCACACAGCCTCATTTGTATGTACGTATATCGCTAGTGCACTACATGAACTCTTGAAACAGGCATGATATACCACCACCCCCCAAAAAAACAATACATAAGTGATTATTTAATTGTTAGAGAAATAAACAGATATCTGTATGGAGGACCTCTACCTGGATTATCTGTTCATTTGTATAGATACAGAAAATCAGCAAAAATGGAAAGTCTTGGAGCAGGATCAACAGGGATATTTTGTACTAGCCTATATGACGCCAGGATATATGGAAGATAAAAGGAGACTAGTGGGTGTGAGACTATTACAGAAGATTTAAAAATTACTATTACAAAATATATATTTTTTTTTTTAAATCTCCTACACTCTCACCCAAAACGTTTAGGAAACGTGTTGATCCTGATCCTAGCATAGGTTTCATACACTTACTACAGGTTTATTGTGCGTCTAGTAACCAAAGCACTATAGGGAGCGGCCACTTAATTGTTTGCTGTGACTCAAATAATAGATAAAACACTGTCTTCAGGACAACTGCTACAATTCTAAAAATACTGTCCCACAGCTGTTTAAAATTTATTTTTTTTAGACCATAGCAACAGTGTTTGGTTGTTTCCAATTTCTGAAACCACAAATAGTAAAAGTGTACTCAGTCTATTGCAAACGTAAATAGTAAATGCACGCTTCAGCACTTTTAAAAGGATATGGAAATTGGCAACAAAAATGCAGTTCATGTTGAAAATTTACGAGGGCCCTGCCATATTTTCTAGAGAAATACAATCAGGTAAAAATTAGGAAGATCTTTACCAGCTGGGTGGCATTTGTGTGTTTTTATACTTACATTTTTCCGAACTGAAAGAGTCTCATTATACACTTTCTGGCACATGATAAAATAGGCCCGTGGTACCTTTGCTTACACCACAGTTTTGTTGCTTATGTTTAGCATAAAACAAACATCTTTCACCTTACATATCCTCTGGAATCAGAATGTTTCGGCTGACATTTTTTAGAGCACGTTACAGAAACGCTTACTAAATTAATCTCTTTTAAAGCTTAAAGGCTTGTTGCACAAATTAGATTTAGCATTACATTCCTTCCCATATTCCCTGAGCAATATTTATCACATTGACTCAGATACTAGAGATTTTAAACATTTGATACATATTCAGGATTTTTGCTCTCATTCACGGAGTGCATTTTCCTTGCTGCAGAAAGTATGATGCAAACATTTTTTCAGCTTCCAACGTTATCAGTCATTGTGATGACTAGGAGAATCATAAGAAAAACTTTCCGTTGAGTAGAAAATCTTGGTGGGATTTTGATTACATACTTTATTACATTTTATTTCTGGTCTTATTCTGGATATCGGATATTATAAATATTAATGATTAAGTGCCAAATTGGTTAACATTTTTATCATTAAGCAACAACTTCATTTCATTTTTTAGCTGACGAAAGGCAGGTTTTAGGGTATTACTGTGAGTATAAGCAAAGTAAACAATATCAAAGTGCCCAGTAAATTAAGCTTCTATTTAAAATTTGAGACAATAATAACAAAGTATTTAACCAGAAAAGGTACATTCAGATTAGTCTGGTTTTCAAGTACGTCCTGGGCATGTTACCTTAGCCCAACATCCAGGGGTTGTTACTATTACCCAATTTAATGGGACTCATTTTATCTACCTCGGAAGGATGAAGGGTTGAGTCAACCCTCCCGGGATTTGAACCTACGACCCAAGGGTTAAACAGATTCTACTATAATCTTCAAGTTGCTATGGTGTGAGTAATATATGGAGTTTCTTAGAGAATCTACACAATACCTGGCTCTACTCTTTTCAATGAATCAGTAACCTAGCTTAAAGTTGCACTCCAGGCAAAACCATGAGAAATATGTAATTATTTTTTTTTAAAGTTTAATTAGCTTGAGCAGCAGGTAAAGCATTAAATGATATCTCCATTGGTCCTGGGTAAATTAGGTTTTGAGGAATATGGATATTAAAGAATCACAATAGGGTCAGGAACACAAACATGAATTCCTGACCCTATAGTGTTAAAAATCACCATCTGGGCCCCTCATGCCTCCATAAATATAGCAACATCTTACTGTATTCAAGCCAGAAGCTGTAGATCTGCATGCTGTTTGCCTAAAAAAAAAAAACAAGCAGTCTGCTGACATCAGCAGAAGTGGTAGTCTGATCCAATCACAGTGCTTCCCCATAGGATTGGCTGAGACTGACAAAGAGGCAGATCAGGGGCAGAGCCAGCATGATTCAAACACAGCCCTGGCCAATCAGCATCTCCTCATAGAGATGAATTGAATCAATGAATCTCTATGAGGAAAGTTCAGTGTCTGCATGCAGCGGGAGGAGATACTGAATGTTTGGATGCATTTTAGGCAGCCTTGACCCAGGAAGGATCTCTAATAGCCATCTGAGGAGTGGCCAGTGACGTTATCACTAGGCTGTAATGTAAACACTGCATTTTCTGTGAAAAGACAGTGGTTACAGAAAAAAGCCTGAAGGTAATGATTCTACTCACCAGAACAAATTCAATAAGCTGTAGTTGTTCTGGTGACTATAGTGTCCCTTTAACTAAATGACCCACAATAATATACAATGCGTAGAACTGGATGTTGGCAGTAGCACGCTCATGCTAGCCCAATATGTACAATTTGGAATAAAACTGTGATTCATAAACAACATGAGCATGTTACTTTACCAAGTTATTATAGCTTCATGGGTCCACCTGTTCTTAATTCAACTCTGGCCAGCTACATTGCAGTACAAATCCATTAGGTAATAGATAATTGGGCTGAAAAAGTATATCAAGTCAAATCTTTCCATTTGTGTTAAGCAAAACTAATACATTTCTTAAATTGTCTCAAAGAAGTAAAACAATTCTAAATGCAGCCTTTTTTTTCCACCGAAGGCCCCTCTAATCATTAAATCAGATCTGGCGTTTTCAAAGTCTTTTCATATTCTGACAAGAGGTGACGCACAAGTTTAATGTTTAGTGGCCCAGTAGAGAAACTAAATAAAGATATACTTACTTGAAGCTCTCTCTCTCATGAATGCCACCATCTTCACTTGCTTCTATCTTCAGTTCCTGGTGATTTCTGCACCAGATGACCTTCATCATGGTTGCACGATCAGTATATGCAAGAAAACTTATGTCTATACAAGATCCTTAAGGACAACAGGATCTTCCATAGAACCTTTTTCCACTTCCATCATGAGGGATTGTGGCTGTTTGCTCCTGTGAAGATCTGCCTTATGTCGCCATCGAAAAACCTTTTAAGACAAGTCTTTGCTTTGTCTGTTGACAATGATTGTGCAAATATTTAAGGGATTTATTAGCATCACCTAAATCATATTTAAATGATTATATCTTAACATTTCTTTCTAATTTTTCCAATTAAACTTTGCAAGCTATAAATATACTCGCTCATTAGGAATTGTTTATAAAGCAACATTTTTCGGTCTCAAGGAAGCATAAGATAATTACAGTATGTTAATTTTAATACTATCATTTTCCATTTTAGCTACATTTTTATTCACATATCTTATTGTCTATATGGTAGACGGAAGGTCGGAAACAGCAGAGATCGCACGGCCGCAATCTTTTTAAGAGATTGCCACACACTTATGCATGCCTGCCCTGTGTGTTCTGAACCATGTAATTCCCTTGCAATTCTCCTCATAGTCCTGATTTGGTGAATAACAGGCAGGGTTATTGACCACTCTATAATTTACTGGGAAATCTACCTGGAATTCTGAAATTAAAGCAAAAGTAGTTGATGTGAAATCATAGCAGACTTTGAGAATAATTACCCTTTGACTAATTTAGCCTAATATTTGCATTTTTGCTGCTAGACTACAAATAGTAATGAATAACCTATTCTGTGTCTGATTTGTATTTAATACCCCTCCAGAACAAACCACACCAGAGGCCCCACAGCCAATAACCACCACACTGCAGGGAAGTACAGCTCCTGCCACAAAACAAAATGTGCAGCACCTACAAACCATGCTGCAGGAAATACAAAAACTCCTGGCAGCGGACTTACCTGCACTCAAAACCAGCATGCAACAAATCATAGAGAAAGTGGTAAGCACTGAAGGAGATGTAAGCGCTACGGAATCTGTTAGCGCTATATAAATGGCAATAATAATAATAATAAGGGAGATCCAGGGTGAAATCACCACACTGAAAGAGTCTATTACCCAGCCACAAAACACCCAACAAGCCCTCTCCACACAAATATCAGCACAAGAACATAAAAACCGGCGTAACCACATCAAAACACGAGGCATACCGGCTACTGTTACGAAAGAAGAACTGCCTCACTACGTGAGAAGACTCATTATAACGCTACTCCCACCGGCAGTAACACGAAAACTCATCTTTGATGGGATCTATCGCCTACCCACGTCAACCAACTCTCCCACACATACGGCAGGAGACGTCATAATCCACTTCCCCATGCCCCAAGACAAGGGACACATCATGACAGCAATAAAGGGTAAGACTCTGCTCACCTTTGAAGAGTCTCAACTGACTTTTTACGAAGATCTATCGAAGGCCATACTGCAGTGAAGAAAAACACACAGCAACCTCACCAGCTGTCTACGCACTGCAGGAGTGACTTATAGATGGGGTAACCCGCATTCTCTCCTGGTCACTCACAATGGGACTACTCATAAAATCACAACAGGAACTGAAGCCCCTGCATTGCTATCCACATTAGGCCTCCTGGATACATCACCGATCACCCCGACATGGGATCCAGCGACCATTGAGCCATTCACCCCTAGAGCCGGGCGAAAGAACCCACCAGCCACCTGATGGGTCGGGGTGGAAAAGACTTCTATCCTGGCCTGATCAATGGCCATATAAACTCTTCAGTTATTCTTTGTTGATGTTTTTACAAGTTACATAATGTATGGTAATCAGTTCTCACATGGACAACATGGTTCCCCTAATGCTTTCCTAGGGGACTGGCCGGGATCACCCAGACCCCCACATCACTTACGAGACTATTGACAGTGGAGATAGCCCTACACGCACAATGACTTAAGGCGAACAGCCATACTGAGCGCCAACTTCCACCCCCCCCGCAAGCCCCTGGTTAGGGTTAATGCCTATCAAGAGTAGCCCATGAACACAGAGCACCTACACCTGGAGGAAAAGCTTCTACATGCCTACACACCTCACTCCCTAGATAGTAACCACAGCTTGACTTACCTGACCCACGAGTGGTGACTCACTACCTTACTCAGATGACAGTCAAGGTTTACTCATGTACCCGACACCGATACCCAGACTGGTAATGGATCACATTACTCCTACCCCATCTAGCCCTAGGTGACAGCCTACCGATTCCACCGACTGCACCTCCACGTATGACAGGTCCCCAACAACCGCATGTAAAATAACTGTCAAAGGTGCCAAGGTGTATAGCACAAGATTCTGTGACATGATTCTTGCATATTGTGACATATTGTAATTTGCACTATAGTATGTCATGAACAGATTCTCTTCTCTACTTATGGCACATTAGAAATAAGGAATTTATAAAACATAGTCACATAAACTGGGGTCGGCGAGGCACCTGGGGACTTTGCGTGGCTATGTGTGCCGGAGGCCAAGCATGGGTATTGGATGACCTATCTACTACAGTGCCAATGTAGGAGGTGCCAGACCATGTTTCTTCTCAGCCTCCCCATAAAATCCCTGTTAGTCTTACTCTAGCTCCCTCATGGTCCACCCTGCAGTAACAATCTGTTGCTTAGTTACACCTCAGTGCCAAAGATCACCTTGATTCTTATCACTAAGAATTACCAAGCCTAGCACCATATTTTCTTTTTGTTATTTTGCCTTGATTAACAAAACAAAATGTCAGTCTACCTAGTGTCATGGTACACCCAGAGCCATGCAGACAGCAATGCCGCCCCTTTAAGAGACCTGGCTGGGTTTGAACTCACAGCTCCAGCATCCCAGTCAGGTTCTCTGCCGTGCTGTCTACCAGGGGGCTTCAGTATCTGTTTGCATTATTCTGCTTCCTGACCCTTTGCCTGGACTAAGCAGTGCTGATCCACCTGCAGCCCTTTTCCAATTAGGGTCAGCTGCATCTAATTAGCAGGGTGTAAAAGCCAGCCCTGCCTGAAACCTAGTAGCTGGTCATTTTGCCTGTTTGGTGTTTCCTGCCGGATCTCTGCTTCGCTACTGACTGATTTCCTGGACTCTGACCTCTGCCTGCTTTACCGACTACGCTACTCCGCTGCCAGCCCTGACTTCTGCTTCTCGTCTGACCCTTTGGATTTCCCCTTAATCTGTACTGCGCTTTTGTTTTTTGCCTCCTTCCTGTGCCATCTCCTGCAACTGAGCTCCAACTCCTAGTAACTGTTACATAAGTCCCCAGGTGACTGTTACAACTAGCCTGCTTCACATACCACTTATACCTATCCATCTGTTGACATCTTATATGAGCATCTTATATGTACAAAAATTGTGATTCATCCTGTTTATATACCAAAAAAAATGTGCAGTTTCTCATGACACAGTTTTTTTTACTACTATGCTCCTCTTGTCGCTAATGTGGCGATACATGATGGAATGTATTTATTTGCACGACAAAAATAAAGAATTATTTTAAAAAAAAAGGTTTCTAATCTTTTTTGCTCCAAGACAGATTTAAACTCCTTCTTACATTAAGTTCATTCAAAGAGCATTATAAAAAACCAGCAGCCATTGCAGTCAGATAGTGAGATCTGTATTTTTTCAGGTTAGAGAAGTATTTTTTTTTTTTTTAACTACTTCTAACTGTTCGACACTTGTAGAAACTGAAAAAGACAATACAACAAGAAAACAAGTCCAAAATAGTTGAGAGACAAGTGACAATTCAAAGAAAAAAAGAAAAGTAAGCAACGCTACCCAATCTTCTTCTCAAACAATAAAAAGAAAATATGATGACAGTTACTGAAAATTTGGATTTACAAGTGCCAGAAATAAAAATATTCCTCAAACACAATGCTTAATTTACAAGAAAATATTGCCAAACAGTTCGTTAGCATTACGTCATCATTTTGAGCAAAACCACACAGAGTACAAAGATAAAGACATTGCCTTTTTTATGTGAAAGCTTTAGGAGTGTCATAAGACTAAACAGTTTGTGAGCAAAAGTTTTAAAAATGATAATAAAAAAGCCACATATTAAAAGGTTTGTGCTACAGCGCAAAATTTATTCGGGGGTTCCACGATGTTGGTATAATATGTCAAAGGGTTCCATGGGAAAAATTAATTGGGAACCCCTGGTCTAACAAATAGGCCTTAAATGGACACTTATATTGACAAATAATCTCAACTATATCTTGCATTAGTGACACTCTAGGCATTTTATCTCATTGAAGTGGTTATAGCATCTGATGTCCCCTGGCACTGTCCTTTCACTCAGCATCAAACTTTGTTTAAATAGACACTATAGTCACCCAGACCACTTTATCGCAATGCAGTTTATTTATTTATTTTTAAAATTGCAATGTGTACATTGTAGGATTAACCCCTTCAGGACTGAGTCAATAGTACACGTTCTGATCAAAACAAAACGTAAACAAAAACTGGAATTTGCGCTTTATGTCTGTTCAACCGTAATTCACCGCTTTCATATTAAATGCACCCACACTTATTATATATCATTTTGTTCAGGAGAAACAGGGCTTTCATTTCATATCAAATATTTATATATGAAACAATTTATTATGAATAAAATTTAAAAAACTGTGAGAAATCTTAATTTTTTAAAACAAATTGTAGTTCCGCCTCACATTTTAGCTGTAAATGTCATAACACTGTTAGGTTTTACTGCAAAAAAATGCACATATTTGTAATCAGCGATGTCTCACGAGTACAACAGTACCCCCCATTAACAGGTTTTATGGTGTTTTGGAAAGTTACAGGGTCAAATATAGAACGTTCCATTTTCAAATTGAAATTTGCCAGTTTAGTAATGTTACCTTTGAGACGGTGTGGTAGCCCAGGAATGAGAATTAGCCCCATAATGGCATACCATTTGAAAAAGTAGACAACCCAAGGTATTGAAAGTGTGGTATGTTTAGTCTTTTTTAGTAGCCACTTAGTCACAAACACTGGCCAAAGTTAGCGTTCATATTTGTTTTTGTGTGAAAAAAGCAAAAAACTAATATTTGGACAGTGTTTGTGACTAAGTGGCTACTAAAAATAACTGGACATACCCCATTTGCAATACCTTGTCTAGGTTGTCTACTTTTGCAAATGGTATGCCATCATGGGAGTAATTCTTATTCCTGGGCTACCATACGGTCTCAAAGGCAACATAACCAATCTAGCAAATTTCAATGTCAAAAAAATGAAATGCAAGCCTTATATGTGACTCTCTAACTTTCCAAAACGCCATAAAACCTGTACATGGGGGGTACTGTTATTCTCGGGAGACTTCACTAAACACAAATATTAGTATTTTAAAACAGTAAAACATATTACAACAATAATTTAGTCCATAAAAGTGCCGTTCGTTTGTAAAAAATGCAAAAAACTTCACTTTTACTTAAAATATCATTGTTGTAATACAATTTACCAGTTTGAAACACTAATATTTGAGTTCAGCAAAGTCTCCCGAGTAAAACAGTACCCCCTATGTACAGGTTTTATGGTGTCTTGGAGAGTTACAGGGTCAAATAGAGTGCTTGCAAATTAAATTCTCTGCACTTTCTCCCTGTTGTCAAGCATGTCAATCAAATTTTGATTAATAAAATCACATAATTATGTTAAAAGATTATTTAAATATACACATAGAATTTTAATATATATGCATTTATAGGTATTTAAATTCTACGTGTATACTAATGTAATCTTTTATGTAATTATATGTATTTATCTATATATATATATATTTGCTGTTATTTGTATTTTATATATAGATAGATATATATATAGAATGTCATTCTAAGTATATTTTGTTACCAATATTATATATATATATATATAGATATATATATATATATATATATTAATAACAAAATACAGTTAGAATGAAATGACATATGTATATATAATTTATATTAAATTTTGTTTCAATATTTTATTTATTTTATTATTTTATTTATTATTGTAATTATACGTATATATATATATATAATGTGTATATATCTATTATATTTATATATGTAATATATATATATACATATTATATATGTAACGTCATTCTAAGTGTATTTTAATATTAATATATATACTAATATTAGTATTAAAATACACTTTGTATGACGTTACATATATATAATATGTATATATATATATATATATATAAATTATATATATATATATATATATATACACACATATATTATATATATAAAAAATACTTTTAATTTATTTTTAAACATGTTTAATGATTTTTTTTTACACTACCTACCAGCAGATCCACAGCCAGCTATAGGGAGCCATGTGATCGCTCTTTGAGAGGGATCACATGGCCCCCGGGGGCCACATTTGCCGGGGCAGCCCTCCAGAAGAGGATCGCAGCGGAGGTAAGTATGCCGGACCTCCTGGGGCTGAAAGCCGTTACGGCGTTCTATGCCGCCGCAACGGCTTTAAAGCCATTAAAAGCCGCGCCGGCATAGAAAGCCGTAACGGCGTTAAGATCACCTCTAGTGAAAAACTCTGTCACATGATACGGAAGGTCCATAGGAAAGCTTTAATTCAAGGCTTTCCCATGGGAAAATTTGAATGCATGCATGGTACTTGACACGCATGCGCATTAGGTCCCCATTGCTCCTCTATCATGAACACTGGATTGAATGTGGCCTGGAAAGTAAAGGTAAGCAGGGCTGAGGGAGCCTTGCAAAAAGCTTTTACATGGACACTATAGTCACCTAAACAAAGCTTAATGTAGTTGTTCTGGTGTCTATAATCTGTTCCTTCAGGCTTTTTACTGTAAACACTGCCATTTCAGAGAAAATAGTAACACCTCCAGTGAGTCACTCAGATGGCCACTAGTGGTGCTTCCTGTGTCAGTGCTACACAGCGTGCATGGAGGCACTGAACATTTCCCATAGAGATTCATTGAGTCACGCATCTCTATGAGGAGATGCTGATTAGCGCAGAACAGTGTTTTGCAGTTCATGCGCATTAGCCTCTCAATGCTTTCCTAAATGTGTCAGATTACTGTTTCTCTGCTTGTCACAGAGTATTTTGTTTACATTATGTATATTTTTACTAACACCAATGAACTGCAACTTTTAACGATCACCAGGCAGGCCACAACACCTGGTCTTTCTTTTTAAAGTCCAAAGACAGTGACTTATCGACAACAACAAGAAGCTAATGCATTGAGAAGTTCAAGAAAAAACAAAAATAACATAACCAAAAATGGAACAACAAAAAACAACAACAGATCCAATATAAACAGGACCCAAACAATGACAGACTCTGAAAAAAACTTTACTTAAACACTTATTTTAGAACACTTTTATAGAATTTCAACAAAATTAAATCTATTAACCCAGTGTTTTTGCTTCTCAAAGTTCGGTTAAACCAATTTAACTAGCAATATATTTTAGCAGGCCTATAATACATACATATACACAAACACACATATAAATATATATTGCTGACTTTGGCATGTATAGTTATTGTCAAGGGCAATCATCTACAGGGTTTGAATTTTATATTTTTAGCCCTATAAAGGGATGAATGTGGGGAAAAAAAGAGGTATTGAAGGAAGGTTTTATACACTGAATGCTGGGATTATTTTGATTCACAAACATCACATAGCAATTTAAGCCAAGTATAAACTGGAAGCGTAAAATGTTCACACTGATCGATGCTGTAATTGGAGGGGGAATCAAATAAAAACATAGAATTACTGCCCAGCAATAAAAAATCCATTAAATAATATTTTACAGACCTACAGTAAAATAAATAAGGGTGGTCGGTATTTTAGGCTTTTAAAAAGGAGTTTATTCTAAGAAATAAGAATCCTGCATGCTATTTCTTCCCCTGCTGTCTGTCCCCTGCATTTTGTGAAGTGTTTACTAAACTGTGTATCTGGATAAAACACGTCACGCATTTTGCTATTCAGGTTCGACAACTGTTGATTCTTCTTAAAACTGAAACACAGGTTTATTCATATACTGAAATGATTGGAAGTATTCTAAACGGGAGATTGTAGTGTCTATAAATACTGCAATTATCCCAGTTAGATGTATATACATGTTTATGTGACTGTTACACTACACCAAAAAGGCAGGAGTGACTCTGGAGATGATCTACTATAAAAATATTTCTTTCTGGTACTTCCCAAAAATGTAAGATCCAGCTAAACTGTTCCAGCATGGTACTTAAAACACACAATACCAAGTTTTTTCCATAGTGTCTATATCTCTGTGACACTAAAGACATTTACTTAGAAGTCATAAAGATTAAATGCCCACATTTGTCTAGAAAGTTGCTTGTACCATGGCTGACAGCCCCCCTCCCCCCCCCCCTTTTGTCAACCATCATTATATTGGTTGAATTCAATTTTGGACAGGAGAATGGGGTGCACAGATTCAGGAAAACACACAGTCACCCAACTAAATGGTCATTTACATGCATACAGTATACTTTAATAGGACTCAGGTAGCAACAACAAAAAACATAAGCACATGAAGAAGTACATTTGATTACATGTCTGGAGAGTGTAACTGAATCCCCAAATTGGGAATGTTATGCCATGTCCAATGTTATGCCATGTTCCCGCAATTGACAGCTGAATTCAAAACGATAGAGTATAAAGAGATTACTATGTTTCATTCAATTTTTAAAAAGAACCCACTTACCCGAGTTAGAAAAACAAACAAGAGTTACATAACTGACCTGTTTTCACGTTTATTGTTCCAGGAAGTCTGCATTTTAGAGCAGACAGGAGGCTGCCATTATGATTTTCTCATTGAGGCATTGTCTAGTCAGTGACCACAAGCTGAATTCCAACTGTATTCTGATTGGCTGATATTGCCTAGCAGCCAGTCACAATAAATGCAAACTCTGATTTCAAATGGTTCAATTAAGGTTTTTCTCCTGTCTTTCACTGCTCTTTGGATAACAAGGCCTCCTTCAGGTTGTGGTATGCAAGCCCATTCAAGCACTCCCACAATACAAGAAACTCAATTCTATGTGTAGATACAAATGATAGATGCATATAGAAGTACATACATACAGTCACACAAGTGGTGAAGACATCAGGAGAGAGCAAAAAGGGTTTATACATCTTTATAACACAGGTCCAAGACATGTATTATTAAAATATGTAATAAAGAACGTAAGATTTTGAAAAATAAATAATAAATTGTTCAATATATCCCAAAACCTAAAAATTGTAGTAAGATTGCACAGCACACAATACAAAGGAATAATTACTAAAACCTCAGATGCTCTTTTTTTTTTTTTGGATGGTCTTAATCTTAAGCGATGCTGCTTTCAACGTCAACATGAAACCAAACTGTTAGAGTCTCCAATCTTGCGGCTGTGTTCAGAAGATGGTTCTTAATTTACAGGCTGCAAGCAATAACTTTGATGAACGATAATTTGTCGTGTGATGAATCCTTAAAATCATCAGATCCTTCGCTTCAAGCAACAGCTAATCAAAGCGGTGCCCTCCCTACCTACACAGAGACATCTGGCATAGCTACAGTAGCTGTATCCACACTGAGCTGTAGAATTGGATAAAGAAGGGATTATTTTCTGGAAGGGTCTATCTTTTTACCTTTTTATTTCTTTCCTTTTAGGAATTATCTGCCCAAACTACTTTGGCAAGACGTCCTCTTCTTACACAATATTTTTACAGCTTTGAAACGCTATGTTGACGTGCACAACCAAAGGAAAACAATAGAAAACAGTGTAAAAAAAGACAATACAGAGGAACATTACATCCGATGGCTGCCTAGTTCCTAAATTTTTTTATTTTTTTTAAACAAACAAGAGATTTAACAGAGTATATGTAGGATCACATATTTTACTGATAAATAGTCTCTTCTAAGTAGGCTATTTCAAGCAAGAATAAAAAAATAAAAAAAACAGGAGTTTAAACAAACAGGAGGGTTGAAACCAGCAAGGTAATTATTGTTTTTCATTACTGTACTTGTAATTTTGTATAACTATGATAATAGATGTTACAAAATTGATGGTATGGTTCAGTGCACATCTTTCTACATGTATGCATGCCTGGATGAATCCATCCAGGGTCCATACCTTTTTGGTAGTTGTGACCAAGTGGCTTCTCTGGAAGCTCAGATTGGATATGTGGAGAAGCCAATTACAACATTGAAGGAAATTGACAAACTTGAAAGGGGTCTGCTACTCACTGAGCAGAGTTTAGTGGGGACAGGTAGTGGAGTGAGAGGAGATAAGAAAGCTGTGAAACAGGCACATAGCTGGGAAAAAGTTGGGCTGGGGGGGGGGAGGTTTAGCTAGTCCTGACCTTGTGAAACCTGGATTTGCCAATTTGAGTGAAGATGTTGGAAGCATCAGCTAAGGAGTAGCTGTACTGGAGGAAGCTGTTCCTTCTAACAGTCGAGGGAACAGCCCCTCTAGTATGGGTGGGGTTAAGAACATATGAAAGGCTAGACAGCTTGTGGTGGTAGGTCGCTCTATTATTAAGAGAGTAGATATGGTCATCTGCTGCTCTAGTAGTCTCAACAGGACAGTTTGCTGTCTCCAGGGTGCTCGGGTTCTGCATGTTGCGGACAGAGTTGATGGATTATTCGAGGGGCTGAGGATGACCCAGCTTTCATGGTCCATATGGGCACCAATGACAAAGTCATAGGAAAATGGAAGGTCCTAAAGAATGAGTTCAGGGAATTAGAAAGTAAATTAAGTAAAGAAAAGTCTTTATAGCCGTAATGGATTCCACCTAAACCAAAGAGGGTCTGCTGTGTTAGGGGGCCGAATGACTGGAAGGTTGAAGGATATTTTAAACTTGTGGAGGATTTAGTCTCCAACTAACGGGCTCCAGGGAAGGACTTCAGTAAATCCACTCCTCCTCCAGCCCACACTTTTTGTAAGTAAGAGTGTGTGTGTGTGTGTGTGTGTCTGTCTGCCTGCCTGTAACTGTGTGTGTGTGTAACTGTCTGCCTGTACCTGTGTCTGTGTGACTGTCTGCCTGTAACAGTGTGTGTGAGACTGTCTGTCTGCCGGTAACTGTGTGTGTGTGATTGTCTGTCTGCCTGTAAGTGTGTGTGTGTGTGTGTGACTGCATGCTTGTAACTGTGTGTGTGTGACTGCATTCCTGTAACTATGTGTGTGTATGTGTGTGTGACTGCATGCCTGTAACTGTGTGTGTGACTGTCTGTAACTGTGGGTGTGTGTGACATTGTCTGCCTGTCACAGTGTGTGTGACTGTATATGTGACTGACTGTAACTGTGTGCGTGACTGTCTGGCTACGACTGTGTGTAACTACCTGTAACTGTGTGTGTAACTTTCTGCCTATAACGGTGTGTGTGACTGTCTGCACGTAAATGTGTGATGTTGCCTGTAACCGTGTGTCTGTCTGTCTGTGAATATCTGATGCTGCCTGTGACTGTGTGTGTGTGACTGTCTGCCTGTAACTGTGTGTGTGACTGTCTGCCTGTAACTGTGTGTGTGGGGGTGCAGGGATTTTGTTGAAGGGGGCAAGGGTTTTGTATTGGAACACAAAGTACGAGGTGGGCTGAGCTGGGGTTTTGTAGAAGGGGGCAGTACAGAGGTTTGTATAAGGTGGGCAGGACAGGGTTTTGTAGAAGAAACGGACAGGGGTTTTACAAAGTTTACAAATTTGTGCAATACATTTAAATAAGAAAAGAAAAGGGGGGTGGGGTCTGACCATCATGGCGCCTGGATGTGTTTCTGGAGAGTTCCCTGAGACACTGAAACTACTTATTATAGCTGTTGTGGCACTACTCTACATACCTGCCACATATCCCCTGCTACTCCAGCTCCCAGACTGATCAGGGATTGTTCCCCAGCGGTCCTCTGACCCGTTTTGGGTGCTTAGCTCCAGTGAGGCCTAGTGGGCTCTAAAGGAGGGAGAGGTGGCCTATCTCCCAATTTGGCACCAGCATGGCCCAGACATGTTCCTGACACCCCGCTGTCCCACCCTTTGGACCGGTGGGGGTGATCCCGGTCCCCACCATGGCAGCTTCCAAGCCCCATAAGAGAGCCATATTTGTCTAGCAAAAGACAGTGAGGCCAGCGGCGGTACCTTCAAGATGTGGACACCATGAGTACCCTCAATCCTGGAGAAGAGCTACCCTTGACCAGCGCTTGGAAGCCCTCTTCAACGCCGTCTGGAGCAAGCTGCAGTGTAAGCTGACACCGGCAAGCGTGGAAGCTCCTGCAAAACTGCCTCCTCGCAGCCCAGTGAGAAAGGTGGAGGGAAGGCAGTAGAAGCCACTCTTGGCTTGGATATCAACGATCACCTCCGAGTGGGACTGTAAATTCCAAATAATGGGAATAGGCTGACTGCCATACTGAACCTCCATGTCCTATCCTAGTCAGCTGACTCCTATAGCATCATGTTCTCTATTGCCTTCGTTTTTATATTTGTTTTGCCTATTTGTGTTTATCCTTTCATGAACCTTCATTAGCACACTCCAGATGAATATGATACATATCTAAGCTATCACTGAAGATATTACTCACATGGCTTTGGAGCAGCCAAGGGTGGTCTCTATTCAGGTGTCTCTACTCAAGCATGTTTTAGTCTTTCTTGTTTTGTCTAGCATGTGTATAGCTATACAACAAAGCATTTTATGTTATAAAACTCTACCTGGTCTCTTATATAAAATAAAATAAAATAAAATAAACAGTGCAGTTAAACATTGGCATTTCATATTGCTGTTGTACTCAAATCTTGTTATATGTTACCCTCTGTAATATGTATAAACTTGCATGCCTGATAAATGATGCACTGCAAAAATAAAGAATTTAAAAAAATTAAATGTGCAGGTGTTTGGTTTTTTGGGGGGTTTTTTTGGAGGGGGGAGGGTATATATTCACCCACGAGCACTTAAGGAGCTAAGTGTGGAAATACGTGAACTACTGTAATCCGCTTCGCAGTGGTCTTACGTGCTGCGGAATTTGATGGCGCTATATAAATAACATAATAAAAATAATAATTAATGGGAGGGTGGGGGGCAGTGCATTAATGGGAGGGTGAGGGGCAGTGTATTAATGGGGGGAGCAGTGTATTAATTTAAAGGACCACTCTAGGCACCCAGACCACTTCAGCTTAATGAAGTGGTCTGGGTGCCAGGTCCAGCTAGGGTTAACCCATTGTTTTATAAACATAGCAGTTTCAGAGAAACTGCTATGTTTATCAACGGGTTAAGCCTTCCCACAAAACCTCTAGCGGCTGTCTCATTGACAGCCGCTGAGGTTGCGTTTCTCACTGTGATTTTCACAGTGAGAGCACGCCAGCGTCCATAGGAAAGCATTGATAATGCTTTCCTATGCGACCGGCTGAATGCGCGCGCAGCTCTTGCAGCGCGTGCGCATTCAGCCGACGGGGTGGAACGGCGCCGGAGAGGAGGAGGAGAGCTCCCCGTCCAGCACTGGAAAAAGGTAGGTTTTTACCCCTTTCCCCCTTCCAGAGTCGAGTGGGAGGGGGTCCCTGAGGGTGGGGGCACCCTAAGGGCACTATAGTGACAGGAAAATGAGTATGTTTTCCTGGCACTATAGTGGTCCTTTGAGAGGGAAGGCACAGTGTATTAAATTGGGAGAGGGGGCTAGTGTATTACATTGTATTACATTGGGGAGGGGTGGCAGTGTATTAATGGGAAGGAGGGAGGGAGGGAGTGAGGAAAGGAGGGAGGTGGCAGTGTATTAATGGGAGGGAGGTAGGGGGCAGTGTATTAATTTGAGGGAGGGGGCACTGTATTGATTTGGGGAAGTCAGGGGGGCATTGTATTACATTGGGGAGGGGGGCAGTGTATTAATTTGAGGAAGGGAGATTGTCAGTGTATTTTGTTTATTTGAGTGGTGGGGGGCAGTAGTTTAATTAGGAGTAGGGAGGGCAGTGTATTAAAGTGGAGTGGGGGCAGTCTATTCAATTAGAGCGGAGGGAGGAGGGGTAGTGTATTAGAATAGGAGGAGGGGCAGTGTATAAGATTGGGTGAAGAGGGCAGTGTATAACAGTGGAGGGAGGGGGCAATGTATTGGATTTGTGGGCAGTGTATAAGAATGGGAAGAAGAGCAGTGTGTTCGATTGGGTCTGCTTGGAGGTGTTGAACACTCCCCATGGAGATGCTGTTAGAAAGCATTGGATTGGCTGAGATCATCAAGTTTGATGATCTCAGCCAAAGTGAAGAACACACTCATCGAACTTCAAAATAAACAAGATAATGTCATTTGTTTTTTACAGCTGTGCAACAGCATACATTCACAATTTCAGTCCCATTACCAAACATTTCTTAATATGTCAAGGGACTGAAACGTTGGTTATATTCAAATGCCCGTCTCCTTAAAATAAATTTGCTCTTTTGTTTACTTTGAAGCCCTACAAGCGTAAGGACGTCCAGTGTCAGTTAGGCAACTTTATTATACTGTACTTTTCTACATAAATCTACATTTCTATGATAACTGACGTTTTTGTTTTTTTGCAGCCCACGTAAACGTAAACCTTGTTTATTTGGCCTGTGTTAGCCATTGAGTTTGACATGCTTGCTGTAAAGTAATACAGTAAAGTAATGTGAGCAGGATATTGCTTTGCTGCAGAGGGATTTAGATAGATTGGGGACTGGACACTCAAATGGCAGATGACATTTAATGTAGAAAAATGCAAAGTTATGCACTTCAGGGTAAAGAATGAACAAGCAACTTACACCCTCAATGGTAGTGAATTAGGGATAACAACACATGAGAAGGATTTGGGAATTGTTAGAGACAACAATATGCAATGTCAATCTGCAGTCGGTAAGGCCAGTAAGTTATTATCATGTATAAACAGGGACTTTAATTCTTGGGATGTAAATATAATTTTGCCTCTTTCTAAATCACTAGTAAGACCACACTTGAATATGTTGTGCAATTTTGGGCACCTGTTCTAAAGAAGGATATTATGGCACAAGAAAAAGTGCAGATGTGGGCTACAAAATTAAAAAAGGAATGGAACATTTTAGTTATGATAAAAGGGTAACGATGTAAAATCTGTTTAGTTTGGAAAAACGGCACCTCAGATGGGATATAATAACATTATACAAATATATTTGGCCAATACAAACCATTTTCTGGAAAGCTATTCATAAACAGGACTATACATAGGACACAAGGTCACACATTTAGACTGGAAAAAAGGAGATTTAGTCTAAGGCAAAAGAAAGGATTTTTCCAAAAATAACAATAAAGATGTTTAAACAGCAATTGGATAAAAACAAGCAAACACAATATACAGAGATATAATTTTTAATGGATGGGGTAATAGCTTCTTCATTCAAGAAGATATCTGACTGCCTTTCTGTGGTCAAAAATGGATTTTTCCCTAGTATGTTGCAAAATTTAAAGTGCTTCAGAATGGGTATGTTTGGATCAACAGCAAAAACTAAATATGAGAAAGGCTGAACTTGATGGACACATGTCTCTTGTCAGCTATGTGACTATTTAACTCTGTAACATATCAAATAATGGTCAGTTTTAAAAACTATGATTTTATTTAGTACCTGTCCTGTACTTTTCACCCGTCCTTTTTGAGGATGTTTACAATAACTTACATTGATTGAGCTTGTTTATCTAGGAAAAGTAGATTGTGACTTATATCAGTTTTACATGTATCCAGGTGAGCATGCACATTGCTGAATTAGATTTATTATTTTTTTCAAATAGCCACAAATTAAAGGAAGACTATAGTCACCAAGACCACTCATTGAAGTGGCCTGGGTGCAGTATCCCCGTCTTCTTAACCCTGCAATGTAAAACACTGTAGCTTTTTATTACACTGCAATGTTTACATTGCCAGGTTAACTTTAACCCTACTGGCTGTTTTGCACTGAAGGCCTTCTATGCCTGGTGACCTGTATTCAATGCAGAAATGAGACGCCAACTCATTGGCTGGGAGTGTCAGCTGACTGCTCTCAGCAAGCGAATGCAACTATGTGCAAAAAATATGTATAGAATTTACATCAGCCGGGTTGTCTTGTGATATAGGTCACCACTAGTCTATACAGTGGAGCGCTTAGAAAAAAAAAAATACACTTACCCCTGTGTGTGGTTATGGAACAGTTGGATACCGTAAAAGAACAAAACGCATATAGTGTAATACAGTAGAATGGGAGAAAGAGTGCGAAATATATATTGGACACACTCACATGGTAAAGAGTCAGTTAGGACAGGCTCAACTCTTATGACACAAACCTTCTTCACATCCTCCTTTTTGCCTGCATTTTCCTGTGTTAAGGTTGAGAGATGCTTACAGTCGAGTGGTAGATACGGAGATATTTTACCTTTGTACAATTTTAAGAGCCCCCAAGCACAGAGCACTTTCGGTTTGGAACTCTTGTTCTGTGCCAGCTAATGACACTGCTGAAGGTGGAACTCCAACTCCAACAGCAAATGGGTTAAACTGTTTGTACAGAGTGTCACAGCATAATATTGTATATTCAGACACCAGACACAATGACCACTCCAATTCACTGAACTGGTCATGGTGCTTGGACTAACCCTTTAAAACCAAAAAGCCAAGATACTTGAGCGGTTGCTAATTATTAGTGCATTTATAAACTTTTGATTTTGGCCTCTATCACACCATCTTACTGCTGGGCTCTCTTTATTGCAGTATTTTTTTTTAAATATATTTTGCATCCTAACTGAATCATTCTCTGCTCAGCTCTAAAACTCAAATATTATTTTGCCCATCAGCAGCCGTTTTTTTTCCTGTCCTTTTCCTACATATTACCAGTTTGTTTTCTCCCGTCTCCCAACCTCCTGCTTACCTTATGTATACATTCAGTTGTCTCATCCCACCACTACTGCTCATTTTCTCTTTTTTATAACTTTGTTCCACTCACATACTTATTTTCACATTCTCGTTTTTAGACATTAGGGATCAGCACCCCTGGAGTTAACTATAAAATGACAAATTATTATGTAAAAGAGCCAGTTTCAACATATATGAATGCAAACTTTTTTTATGTTTTTAGGGAAAACTATTTTGAAATTTAAGTCTAGTTCAGAATTTATGCTTTCTCCAAAGGGCTCTACTGAAGGACCCAGTCATTCAAGGTTACAACCTTGCCAAGGAATCTTAAAATTAGGTGATAATATGACTAGGTTTCTGTATATAAAAAAAATGTAAGCTATAATTACAACTTACTCCTTCTTGGTGGTTTTGATTAAATGATTCATACAGAAGTATGTTAACTATGAACAGAAAAACCTAATGATGGCTACATCAAAGTAACCTGAATTTATTGCTCAAGAAGGCAAAAGATTTAAAAAATATTTAAAAAAAATAAAATTAAAATAAAAAATACATTCCAAAATGTTTAATGTGTCTCCTGCTGGCTGCCACTGTGTAAATCCATTAACTTGGTGTGTTCCTCTCACCCCAGATATTGCTAAACGATTTACAACAAGCATAAGATAAATCCAAGCGTTTTGCAATTAAACAGAAGCTGCTCATGTGGAGAATATTAAGGGCTCCTTTCAGTGGCATGTCATACAAGAGATGTTTTTACTTCTCAATGTCACACAGGCTCTTTCATTTGTCTTGTATAGTACTTTAAATCTAGTAGTTTTAATTGGTCCACAACTGGTTAGAACAAGGACATCATATTCATTGACCCCCCTCAAAAAAAATCCTTTGTTTATTAGTTCCACTACTGATAAGGATACAATGTGTGGTAAATAGAATGTAAGAAATGAACAGTTTGGTAAGAGTTGACCCCCCTCAAGTATTATTATTTTGTAAGTCTTCATACTGCTCACACCCAGCCCCTTTAACATGCTTGAGGTGTATATTTTTTTTCATATTGCATATACAACCAATCTATTCTTTCATTTAATGTATGGGCTTAAAGGAACAGGATGTACAAAATTCACTCCAACCACAATGACCATGGCGGTACAAGTTATATGTGCAGTGTTTCTGTTTAAAACTCCGCACATACAAATAAATCTGCATTTCTGGCACACATGACATAGGTAGAACGGAACTCAACACACAGGCGCTGGCAACAGATGTAATGAGCAAGCCTGCAAGTTGTTTTAGTGTCCCCTCCCACTTTTTTTTAATTATTTGGTACAGAGATGCAAATGGAGACCTAGACAGAACGTGGAACCGAAGTGAGAAGGACCTCATCTTAGCACTGGATTCAAGGAAAGTTTCAATATATTTAAAGTGGTGTTTTTTGCTTTGTTTTTTCAATTAAATAAGGGTGTGCACAAGATCAAAAATACCAAACAGGGCATTATAACACACGATCAATAGTGTCTAATAGGGCTCTATAAAACTAAAAAGAAAAGGGTGTTTAGAAACGGGTTACGGTAACCCTTGAAATGTTACATTAAGTTGTGCTACAGCTATAGGTAGACTGCCAACTTATCTCATATACACTGCCTGAAAGGCACATGTGGCCTTTCTTTTCTTGAAGTTTCAGCAAAGGGTTTTGCTACTTAAAACTAATTGCTACAGAATGTTTATCAAGTGTAACCTCAGGGTTCAGCCTCTTAAAGACATAAAAATTACAAGCAGCCCTTCTCTGTCACTCTGGAGGGCCCTCCAGCATGGAAGAGAATCATGTAAGAACAGCAAGTAATTAAGCAAGTCTTGTACCGTCTATTGTACAAATGACAGAACACATGTTCTTCAGCAAAAATTCAGTGGCAGGTCAGATTATGCCTAATGGCCATCCGTCTACCCGGCATGTTTATCTGTCCATGAAGACACATACGTTAAGATGTTACGGGATACCTTACACGAGACTAGACACCATTTAACAAGCTAGCTCCCAGCAGACATTTGCTTGATTGAATAATGCTTTGTTTTATCCCCTTGAGAATTTTAATATCCTCACTAGCTTTTCCTAAATTGAAACTAAGCTCAGTTTAAGCAATCTCTGCATACAGTGTAACACTCACCTAGCAAACCACATAATTATATATATACAAAACAAAAATAGTAATGCACTCCACCTTCCTTGATGTACTTGCCCGGTGCTCATCATCCTGATGAAAGTCTGTGACACAGACTGAAATGTTGATTTTTATTTTGAGCTAATAAAAGCTAAGTTTTATTCATTCGAGTTGGAAGTCCCTGGAGTGCTATCTTGTACTTTTGGCTATATATGTGTATATATATATATATATATATATATATATATATATATATATATATATACAGGGAGTGCAGAATTATTAGGCAAATGAGTATTTTGACCACATCATCCTCTTTATGCATGTTGTCTTTCTCCAAGCTGTATAGGCTCGAAAGCCTACTACCAATTAAGCATATTAGGTGATGTGCATCTCTGTAATGAGAAGGGGCGTGGTCTAATGACATCAACACCCTATATCAGGTGTGCATAATTATTAGGCAACTTCCTTTCCTTTGGCAAAATGGGTCAAAAGAAGGACTTGACAGGTTCAGAAAAGTCAAAAATAGTGAGATATCTTGCAGAGGGATGCAGCACTCTTAAAATTGCAAAGCTTCTGAAGCGGGATCATCGAACAATCAAGCGTTTCATTCAAAATAGTCAACAGGGTCGCAAGAAGCGTGTGGAAAAACCAAGGCGCAAAATAACTGCCCATGAACTGAGAAAAGTCAAGCGTGCAGCTGCCACGATGCCACTTGCCACCAGTTTGGCCATATTTCAGAGCTGCAACATCACTGAGTGCCCAAAAGCACAAGGTGTGCAATACTCAGAGACATGGCCAAGGTAAGAAAGGCTGAAAGACGACCACCACTGAACAAGACACACAAGCTGAAACGCCAAGACTGGGCCAAGAAATATCTCAAGACTGATTTTTCTAAGGTTTTATGGACTGATGAAATGAGAGTGAGTCTTGATGGGCCAGATGGATGGGCCCGTGGCTGGACTGGTAAAGGGCAGAGAGCTCCAGTCTGACTCAGACGCCAGCAAGGTGGAGGTGGAGTACTGATTTGGGCTGGTATCATCAAAGATGAGCTTGTGGGGCCTTTTCGGGTTGAGGATGGAGTCAAGCTCAACTCCCAGTCCTACTGCCAGTTCCCGGAAGACACCTTCTTCAAGCAGTGGTACAGGAAGAAGTCTGCATCCTTCAAGAAAAACATGATTTTCATGCAGGACAATGCTCCATCACACGCGTCCAAGTACTCCACAGTGTGGCTGGCAAGAAAGGGTATAAAAGAAGAAAATCTAATGACATGGCCTCCTTGTTCACCTGATCTGAACCCCATTGAGAACCTGTGGTCCATCATCAAATGTGAGATTTACAAGGAGGGAAAACAGTACACCTCTCTGAACAGTGTCTGGGAGGTTGTGGTTGCTGCTGCACGCAATGTTGATGGTGAACAGATCAAAACACTGACAGAATCCATGGATGGCAGGCTTTTGAGTGTCCTTGCAAAGAAAGGTGGCTATATTGGTCACTGATTTGTTTTGTTTTGTTTTTGAATGTCAGAAATGTATATTTGTGAATGTTGAGATGTTATATTGGTTTCACTGGTAATAATAAATAATTGAAATGGGTATATATTTGTTTTTTGTTAAGTTGCCTAATAATTATGCACAGTAATAGTCACCTGCACACACAGATATCCCCCTAACATAGCTATAACTAAAAACAAACTAAAAACTACTTCCAAAATATTCAGCTTTGATATTAATGAGTTTTTTGGGTTCATTGAGAACATGGTTGTTGTTCAATAATAAAATTAATCCTCAAAAATACAACTTGCCTAATAATTCTGCACTCCCTGTATGTGTATATATATATAGATATAGATATATACACACACATAAATTTCCCCTCGACTCCAGTCATGGGCAAGCGAAAAATTACAAAGTCATTTACAATTACAAAGTACACCCTGGCAGGTATACGATGGCATGCATTGGTGAGTAACTTTTAAGGCCAGGCATAGGACTACAAATGTTAATATTATACATGTACATATCCTTAAAAAAAAAAGTTTTAAAACCTGGATCGAAATCCAATATTTAATTTATTTATTTTTTATATAGACCTACAATTAACAATGATGTGAAATCTACTGCAGCGGTGATAGCATTAACCAATGTTTTAGCTCCACCCCTCACAGCAGAAAGAACAGGAAATAGGAAGGAGTATAAACAGAACCAGCCACTCTCTATAAGGCCCTTATTTAATATTATCTGTCCTTCACAGCAGTTCGGAAAGGGACTGAATAAGCAGGCCAAGATTATATTTATGCTCATGAGGCTATTTATGTAGGCTCATCAGGAGTCAGCCTCTTTTCTGACAACCCAACAAGTGTGTTAAAAAATGATAAGCTTAGAGTTATGTCTACAAATGCTCGCAGTTTTGGGAATAAGATCCATGAACTTGTGGCAATAATGGCAACTGATAATGTAGATTTAGTCGCTGTTACTGAGACATGGTATAATGAGAAAAATGACTGGGACATAGCAATACCAGGGTACTCTTTATATAGAAAAGACAGGGAAGGCAAGAAAGGGGAGGGGTGGCCATGTATGTGAAGGATAGCATAAAATCTAGCCTAATAAAGTTAGTGAGGCAAACATAGAGTATGTTTGGGTTACGTTAGAATTTGGTAATCACACAGTAAATCGTGTAGGTGTGATTTACAGGCTCCCAGGACAAATAGAGTTAGATAATCTACTAGTTGAGGAAATAGCTAAAATCACAATGAAGGGGGAAGTTATCATCATGGGTGACTTTAATCTTCCTGATGTGAACTGGAAAACCAAAATAGCTGCTTGAGCCAGGAGCACACATATTGTAAACTCCTTACTGGGATTGTCTCTAAAACAAGTCGTTGAGGAGCCAACTCGTAAAGAGGCCATACTAGATTTAGTGTTAATAAATGGAGACTTGGTATCAGATATTACCGTAGGTGAGAGTTTAGAATCCAGTAATCATCAGTCAGTGTGGTTTAATATAAGAACAGTGACTGAGTCACACTACACAAAAGCAAAAGTTTTAGACTTTAGAAAAACAGACTTTTCTAAAATTAGAATATTTGTAAAAGAGTCATTATCAGACTGGAGCAATTTAAATGGGGTCCAAGAGAAATGGGATTTTTTAAAAGTTGCACTATTGAAGGCAACAGAAAATTGCATTATGCTTGTCAGTGAAAGCAACAAACTTAAGAAACCACTGTGGTACTCCACAGATGTGGCCAAAACAGTAAACTACTAAAAGTTAGCATTTAGTGATTATTAAAAAAAAAAAAAAACAGAGTGAGGAAGATAGACAGATCTATAAGATTAGGTAGAAAGAGGCTAGGCAAGTTATAAGAGCTTCCAAATCACACAAAAAAATAGCACAGTCAGTAAAAAAGGGGACAAAACATTTTTTAGATACCTAAATGAGAAAAGGAAAGTAAAACAAGAATTAGTTAGATTAACCCCTTCAGGACAGAGTCAATAGTGCACGTTCTCATCAAAACAAAATGTGAACAAAAACTGGAATTTGCGCTATATGTCTGTTCAACCCTAATTCCCTGCTGTCACATTAAGTGCACCCACACTTATTATATATCATTTTGTTCAGGAGAAACAGGGCTTTAATGTATCATTAACTATTCATATATGGAACATAATTTATTATGAATACAATTTAAAAAAATGTGATAAATAAGACTTTTTTTTAACATTTGTATTTCCGTCTTACATTTTAGCTGTGAATGTCATAATACTGTTAGGTTTTACTGCAAAATGCACATATTTGTAATCAGCGATGTCTCACGAGTAGGGATCGACCGATATTGATTTTTCAGAGCCGATACCGATACCGATATTCTGTGAACTTTCAGGCCGATAGCCGATATAATTTGCCGATATGCTGTACATTTACCAAAATAAAAACTATTTCTAAAGGTAAATGCACAAAATATACATGCCACGTGTAGTGGATGCAGTGTGACAGGGGAGCTGTGTGTGTTTGTGTAGTGTGTGTGTGTAGTGGATGCAGTGTGTGTTTGTGTAGTGTGTGTGTTATGGATGCATTGTGTGTGTGTAGTGTGTGTGGAGGATGCAATGTGTGTTTGTGTAGTGGATGCAGTGTGTATTTGTCTAGTGTGTGTAGTGGATGCAGTGTGTATTAGTGTAGTGTGTATATAATGAAAGCAGAGTGTTTGTGTAGTGTGTGGGTAGTGTGCGTAAAGTGAATGCTGTATATACTAAATGCAAAGTGTGTGTGTATATAATGAATGCAGACTGTGTGTGTATTTGTGTAGTGTGTGTATAGTGAATGTAGTGTGTTTATATAATGCAGAGTGTGTGTTTGTATAGTGTGTGTATATAATGCAGTGTGTTTGTGTAGTGTGCATTATATAAACACACTACACAAACACACTGCATTATATACACACACTACACACACACTGCATTAAACACACTACACAAACACACACACTGCATTATATACACACTACACAAACACACACTGCACAAACACACTACATAAACACACACCGAATTATATAAACACACTACATAAACACACACCGAATTATATAAACACACTACACAAACACACTGCATTATATACACACACTACACAAACACACACTGCATTATATACACACACTACACAAACACACACTGCATTATATACACACACTACACAAACACACACTGCATTATATACACACACTACACAAACACCCACTGCATTATATACACACACTGCATTATATACACACACTACACAAACACACACTGCATTATACACACACTACACAAACACACACTGCATTATATACACACACTACACAAACACACCATTATATACACACACTACACAAACACACACTGATTATATACACACACCACACAAACACACACGCATTATATACACACACTACACAAACACACTGCATTATATACACACACACACAAACACACACTACTATATACACACACTACACAAACACACTGCATTATATACACACACCACACAAACACACACCGCATTATATACACACACTACAATAAACACACACCGCATTATATACACACACCACACAAACACACACCGCATTATATACACACTACACAAACACACACTACACAAACACACACTGCATTATATACACACACTTAAACACACACTGTGTGTGTGTTTGTGTAGTGTATGTGTATATAATGCAGTGTGTGAGGGGGCATTTTTTATTAAATTATTAAAAAAAAAAATTATATTTACTTTATTATTTATTTTTGTTGTCCCCCCTCCCTGCTTGTTACCTGGCCAGGGAGGGGGATATGACAGTCCCTGGTGGTCCAGTGGCATTGGCTGAGCTGGGGGGAGCGGAGAGCAAGCGCTTACTCACCTCCCAGCAGCTCCTCCAGCTCCCCAGTGCAACTCTCGCGGCCAGCGTGTCGCGCGGAGCGTTGCCATGGTGATCCATGGCAACGCTCTGACGGCCGCGGGTCTCGCGAGAGTTGCACTGGGGAGCTGCTGGGAGGTGAGTAAGCGCTTGCTGCCCGCCCCCCCAGGACCGCCGGGCTTGTAATGAGCCCGGCGGTCCTAGGAGGTATTATCGGCAATATCGGTATCTGAATTGGCCGATACCGATATTGCCGAGAATACCGAATATCGGCCGATTATATCGGTAAAACCGATAATCGGTCGATCCCTACTCACGAGTACAACAGTACCCCCCATTAACAGGTTTTATGCTGTTTTGGAAAGTTACAGGGTCAAATATAGAATGTTCCATTTTCAAATTGAAATTTGCCAGATTAGTAATGTTACCTTTGAGACGGTGTGGTAGCCCAGGAATGAGAATTAGCCCCATAATGGCATACCATTTGAAAAAGTAGACAACCCAAGGTATTGAAAGTGTGGTATGTTTAGTCTTTTTTAGTAGCCACTTAGTCACAAACACTGGCCAAAGTTAGCATTCATATTTGTCTTTGTGTGAAAAAAGCAAAAAACTAATATTTGGCCAGTGTTTGTGACTAAGTGGCTACTATGAAAGACTGGACATACCCCACTTGCAACACCTTGGGTTGTCTACTTTTGCAAATGGTATTCTCATTCCTGGGCAACCGTACGCTCTCAAAGGCAACATAACCAATCTGGCAAATTTCAATGTCAAAAAAATTAAATTTAAGCCTTATATGTGACCCTCTCACTTTCCAAAAAACCATAAAACCTGTACATGGGGGAACTGTAATTCTCGGGAGACTTCACTAAACACAAATATTAGTGTTTTAAAACAGTAAAACATATTACAACAATAATATAGTCCATAATAGTGCCATTCGTTTGTAAAAACATGCAAAAAAACATCACTTTTACTTAAAATATCATCGTTGTAATACAATTTACCAGTTTGAAACACTAATATTTGAGTTCAGCGAAGTCTCCCGAGTAAAACAGTACCCCCCATGTACAGGTTTTATGGTGTCTTGGAGAGTTACAGTGTCAAATATAGTGCTTGTGAATTAAATTCTCTGCACTTTCTGCCTGGGTTGTCAGGCATGTCAATCAAATTTTAATTAATCAAATCACATAATTATGTTAAAATATTACTTAAATATACATGTAGAATTTTAATATATATACATATATATGTATTTAAATTCTACGTGTATACTAATGTAATCTTTTATGTAATTATATGTATTTATCTATATATATATTTGCGGTTATTTGTATTTTATATATAGATAGATATATATATATAGAATGTCATTCTAAGTGTATTTTGTTACATATATATATATATATATATATATATATATATATATATATATAAAACAAAATGCAGTTAAAATGAAATTACATATGAATATATAATTTAGATTAAATTTGTTTTAATATTTTATTTAGTTATTTCATTATTTTATTTATTTATTATTGTAATTATACGAATATATGTGTATATATCTATTATTCTATATATGTAACGTCATTCTAAGTGTATTTTAATACTAATATATGTACTTATATTAATATTAAAATACACTTTGTATGACATTACATATATAATATGTATATATATTATATATATAAATAAATACGTTTCTATTTTAATTTTACACATGTCTAATATATTTTTTTTTACAGCTCCTACCAGCAGGGGACGGTCTGACATTTCAGACAGTCCCCCTGCTGACAGATCCACAGCCAGCTACAGGGGGCCATGTGATCGCTCTTTGAGAGCGATCACATGGCCCCCAGGGGCTTCTTTAGCCGTGGGAGGGTTGCCTGGGCTGTCAGGCAGTCCTCCCAAAGAGGATCGCGGCGGAGGTAAGTATCCCGGGTGCTCTGGGGGCTGCAGCCGTTACGACGTTCTATGCTGCCGCAATGGCTTTAAAGCCCATTTAAATGGGGACAGCATAGAACGCCGTAACGGCGTTAAGGGATTAAAAACAAAAGAAGGAAGGTATGTAGAAGAGGATAAAGGTCAAGCTGAGTGCCTCAATTAATATTTTTCTTCAGTATTTACAGATGAAAATAAAGGAAAGGGGCCTCCGTTAGGCAAAAGGACAAATGAGTCATTTGTTACATGTGAGTTTACAGATGAAGAGGTTCTATTTCAACTGTTGAAAGTAAAGACAAATAAGTCACTAGGACCTGATGGAATATACCCAAAGTTATTAAAAGAGCTTCGTGGTGTACTAGCAAAACCATTAACAGATTAATTAAACCAATCACTCTTAATAGAAGTAGTCCCAGAAGATTGGAAGTTAGCAAATGTTGTGCCCATTCACAAGAAAGGTAGTAGGGAGGAGTCGGGCAACTATAGGCCAGTAAGCCTTACTTCAGTAGTGGGGAAAGTAATGGAAGCCATGTTAAAAGGATAGGATTGTTGAACATCTAAAATCACATGGATTTCAAGATCAGAGACAACATGGGTTTACTTCAGGGAGATCATGTCAAACTAATCATTGATTTTTCTGATTGGGTAACTAAAATTATAGATCAGGGTTGTGCAGTAGACATTGCTAACCTAGATTTCAGTAAGGCTTTTGACACTGTTGCACATAGAAGTCTTATCAATAAATTGCAATCTTTAAATTTTGATTCCAATATTGTTGAATGGGTTAGGCATTAAGAAGTAGTAGAAAGAGGGAAGTGCTCGTGACATTTTACAGAACACTGGTGAGACTTCACTTGGAGTACTGTACGCAGTACTGGAGACCGTATCTCCAAAATGATATTGATACTTTAGAGAGAGTTCAGAGGGGCTACTAAACTGGTTCATGGACTGCAGGATAAAACTAACAAGGAAAGGTTAAAGCAACTTAGCATGTATAGCTTGGAGGAAAGACGAGACAGGGGTATATGATAGAAATATTTAAATACATAAAGGGAATCAACACAGTAAAGTAGGAGAATATATTTAAAAGAAGAAAAACTACTACAACAAGAGGACAGTCTTGAATTAGAGGGACAAAGGTTTAAAAATAATATCAGGAAGTATTACTTTACTGAGAGGGTAGTGGATGCATGGAATTTCCTTCCAGCTGAAGTGGTAGAGGTTAACACAGTAAAGGAGTTTAAGCATGCATGGGATAGGCATACGGCTATCCTAGCTATAAGATAAGGCCAGGGACTAATGAAAGTATTTAGAAAATCTGGCAGACAAGAGAGTCTAATGCTTCTTATCTGCCGTCACATACAAACACACACACATACAGAGACAGATACATACACACACACAAACACATATATAAAGACACACACTCCCACATACACACAGAGACACATATAGACACATACATAGACATACAAACACACACATACAGACATACAAGCACACACAAATAGAGACACATACATACACACACAAACAGAGACACATGTAAAATGTCACCCTCCTGTTTCCTACATTTTAGGTGCAGAAGGGTGACTTTCCCTGGGGTCCAGTGGCTGAGGGTGATGGGAGTCAGAGTTCCTTTCTTCCCCAGCACGGCTCCAGGTGGTTGCTGGGAGGAAGTGACCGAGGCAGTCACTTCCTTCCTGCGTTCTGATGTCATCAAAGGCTGACCGGGCCCCCTGGAAATTCATGGCCATCGGGTGGCCCTAACAGCATGGGCCACTTAAAATGCAGCCGAACCGCAACACATGGCAGCGGGCTGCTTTCATCCTATGACACTGGAAACCTGCAGAATGTGGAAGGCAAGGTAGATTAATTGAAGTTTTAGGAAATCCAAGGAGAAAGCATCATGCTGTCTGTGAGGAAGCTGAAGCTTGGTCGTCATTGGAACTTTCAACAAGATCGTGATCTCAATTATGCCTCAAATTCTACCAATGCTTGGTTGCAGAAGAAGTCATGGAAAATTCGATAGTGGTCATCACAGTCACCTGACTTGAACCCCATAGAAAATCTCTAGTGGGATTTGAAAAAGGTGGCTGCAGCACGTAAGCCCAAGAATATTACTGAACTGGAGGCCATTGCTCACAAGCCATGGGCTAATATTCCCCTGGAGTGCTGCCAGAAGCTTGTGTCTGGCTATGAATCTTGTTTGCAGCAAAAGTGTGGTCTAATAAGTATGAAAGATGCTTGACATGAATGGGTTGAAACATTTTGAGACTCGAGAAGTCATTATAAGTTGCATTTTCAGATGAATTTGTCGAAACTACTTGAAGCATCCGTTGTGTTAAGCTTTTTCAATTGCTTCTATTTGATTTGTCCATCGCAAACAGCTGAAAGTCTGTCCTTTTTTTATAATAAATCTGATTTTTTAATGGGGGTTGAATACGTTTGATTACAACTGTCGGCCATACACTGTTCATATATTATGATAATACATTTAGTGCAAGACTTAAAGATTTACACCCGTCCACTAGTCTATTTGCCAATTCATTTTCACCCTGGCAAGTAGAAATTTGCCCGTATTGGGTGTGCCAACTAGCAATCTAGATAATCTTTTAGGCATGAAACACAGTGTAAAATGAATTCAGTTCCATTAGCTGCTTGTGAAAGATCCCAGAATAGAAAAGCCCACAGCTACTCAGGAAACATGAACTCTCTCCTACAGAAGCCACCTCCTGCAATTCCATGAGTGAGGAAGACTTAAGAAAATTATATTGGCAACCAATGACTTTTGTGTTCAGTTTTTATTCTGTTTCTTTAATGCTGCAAAGCTCGTCACAGGTATAAACATTTTAATGAATATATGAGCTCTACAGCTTAAAACAGACATTAAGACATAAAATTCAGGCTGCTAAATATTTTTAGAAATACTTTTTTTTTGTTTGCCTAACTCAGATTATTTGCGGAGAGGCTGTACCAAACAAGGATTTGGGTGAACTAAGGCCAGAACCCATTTATCCTACTTATTTACGCAAAGTGTTCTAGAAACAGAATTGGCTGACGGTTGATGGCACAAGTCATGCTCATAGATCCTCTAGATCAACGTGTTTTTTTCTTTCTTCCAGGATGTGGGAGGTCTCGCTACATGACAATGCTGCCCTAGCCCTCAAATAAAGCAAAACACAAAAAGCTCCACGCAGCCGGTATAGTTTTATACTATATTTAATCATTTCTTGCTGCCTTTTTATGACTCTATAAGGACTGCGTTACAGGCAGTGTAATTCGCACATGCTGTTTCTCATTCAGAAGGAAACACAGAATAGGATGTGGCATGCTCTGAGCCAAATCTTCATTCATATCCAGGATCTATGTATGCCTCTGTAATTGAGAGACATTCCCAACCAGATAACTGGAGACTTTTTCATTTTCCTTTCAAATAACAGCTCTTCCAACACCGTTCCAAGTAAAACATTAACTTACAGCAAACTGCCTTGAGCTGAATTTCCAATAGATTACAGTGTTTCTTGATTTAATTTGCCAGAGAATGTAGTTTACACAGGCGCGCTGGTCGGAGCTTTTAAGATGTAAACTCATATAATAATATATCCATTCAAATGATTTCCATTTAATGAAATGTCTAACAATTAAGAGATGTTGATTTTTTTCTTTTATTTTAAGTCTTCATTTGTGTACCACCTCCTTTTTTTATGTCTAATCATAACCACGAAAGCCTGAGCTTATTTAAATCAGGAATCAAGTTGTTAATCGTGCAGACTGTTGTGTGGGTTCCTGGGGACACCACATAAAATGGATAGAAGGAATTAAAACTATTTGCACTCTAGGAATGTGAATGATAATTTTGGCACTGCACAAAATTGTCCATGTCTTACGGAGTACAATACACACAAAAAAAATTTAAACTTTTTTTGGTCAATATACATTTAAACTTTCATTTTATGTTCCTTAGAAGAATGCACACAAATCATTGTAGAATGTTGTGTGTTCTCAATACAGTTGGCAGACACAATGATAGAATGTTGTGTTTTCTCGATACAGTTGGCACACAATAACAGACTCCTCCAACATTATGGACATAATGTGATCAAAGCAGGCAAAGAGAGGTGGATCCGTGCACATTAGACCTCCCCATAGGAAAGCATTGTTCAATGCTTTCCTATGGGAAAAATCTGACGCTGGAGGTACGTGAGGACATCTAGCGTCAGATAACGGATCAAAAGTCAGTTTGGATTCCGGAAGCGCCCCCAGTGGTAGACAGCCACTGAGGGCAGACTTAGAGCTGTAAACATTGCAGGACTAAGTGCGAAAGGGTCACAGCACCCAGACTACTTCAATTAGCTGAAGTGTTCTGGGTGCCTACAGTGTCTCTTTAAGCAGCCTTTGTACCAAAGATTTTGCAGGCATAATGAGATATGCAAAGTTCTAACAAAACAAAAAACAACAATCTTTAACCAAGGTTGGTAATCAAAAGTCACTATGAAAATAGTAAAAAAAAAAAAAAAAAAGTTTTTTTGAAATGTATTTACTCTAATCTACATTTTAAACTTTTTAATCTAACATATAAATAGTTAAATGCTGAATACTTATCTGCAGCCAACGAGTCTGACAGTGAAATAAGACGAAGGCCAAAACAGTGAGCAATGCTCATAAACCATAATTGTTATGGAATAAAAGATGAAGAATGTGGCATGAATAAAAAAAATAAAAAAAATAAAAAAAAGCCTTGCTTCTTATTAACAAGAACTGACACAGCTTTCAAACTACATATTGCAATATATATAAACAGCACACACTATGGGGAGACAAAATACTATGGTAGATCATGGAGCAATAACAAATTTTTTAACGGTTCTTCTGAATACTTTCTAATTTTAATAAAATCTAAAGTGTGATTACCATAAGTGTCATCCATCTTATGTGCAAAAACATTTATTTTTTGTGTTTATTTCAAAATAATGTTTTGTTCATTCTGCATCAGTGGAATGATGCAGAAATTTGGACAATTCTAATAATCTTATGCATTATTTTCTGGCTGGGATATATAGATTTCAGTAGTTGACTTCAGAATAACTTTTTCTGACATCACAAAAAAAAACACAATTAGGGCATCAGAAATTGTGCTTCCACTGCACAATACAAGGAGTTTTTACAAAGTTATACAGTAATGAGCAATGTGCCGAGAGGGGGCAAGGAAAGGGAGCTCCTTCCGCCATGATTAATGAACGATGCATAGGTTGTTGTGGAGTATGGTGTCATCATTTACAATCAATCAAATGAATAGTAAGAGAGCTCAACACACCTGTGGGGAATCCCCTTCACCCACACCCATTCTTATCACATGATATAAATTACTGTAATATAAGGTTTATCTATTGTTTATTCCTCTTTTGTATTTCTGCAGAAATTGATATACAATAAGAAGAGAGGAAAGTATCTATTTATGTTTTAGCTCCACCCAGTGTATATTTTTCTGGGTCATCATTTGCATAAAACAAAAATCGCCATAGTGTGACTTACAGGTAATTCAAAGTTAATTTTTATGCTAAAATAGCCAAACGGAAACCGCAGCAGACTTGGAGAATTGTTATCAATTTTGCTATGTGGTCAAACAATATGAACTTCACTTTGAATTCAGAATCTCTGAGAATTCACACATTAGTAAATAATTCTTGCCTGATGGGGTTGCAATTTGTTACCTTTCCAGTTTAATAAATGTATTTGTCAAGTCTTTGGTCTCTTGAACTGTCAAGTTCTGAAAAGTAACTTTGCGGCGCAGTACTGTGTGCAGCGACTGAAACTCCACATGCTAATCGCTTCTCTCGCCATCTATTCCCTGCTCGACATTCCAACATTAGTATATAAAAATATATGCCATGGTTTTATCCCTGGGTTAAAATATGATGTCACTTACATGGGGGAGAGGAGGAGAATTTAAACTGATTAATTAGACATGTTATTACGGAGTGGTAATTTCCTTTAAGACTAAACAATAGTAAAAGCTGTCAATTTAAATTTTTTCACAAACTGGATACATTCTAAAGACCAGGCTCCCGTGTATCAAGCACAATAGCTTAGTTTTACTAAGGAACATACAGTTTAAGTTAGAAGTCCCTTTTAAATTAGATTTTTCTCTCTGTGTGCCAGCTGTAGGCTTCGCTACCAACTTTTTAGGGAAGTTACAATCTCAGATCGGATATTTATTAACAGCTTCCAATGAGACGTTAACAACATTGCAATCACAGTCCCCCTATCCCCACACACCACTTTTACAATGATTAAATAGGTGAGCAATACAGATACACTCCAAGCACCGTAACCAATATAGCCCACTATAATGGTGTATGGTGCAAGGAGTGTCCAGAGTAAGTATTAAAAACAATTAAAAAAAAAACTCTTGCCGCTGATCTAAGCCCAGCTACGCAGGGCCGCATTCATTGGCTTAGATCTCTCAGATGAAGATCTCAGCCAATCAGCCAACCATGCTCACCATGACCTATCGCTGCAACAGGGAAGGTGTTTAAGAACAATTTGACTACATACTCCGGGAGGACACCTGGGTCTGGATGTTGCAGCCATATCTTAAAATGCTTACAGGGTTATTCAAAAACTGAATTTCAAATTTAAGGTAAGAGTAGCTGAAATTAAGTCAGTTATGTTTTTAGTCTGGCTCCCCTGGTTGTAAATTTGAAACTCATTTTCAATTCTCATTTTAGTGAACAGCCCTTTTAAAGTGATCCGCGTTTCAACACACATTAATGGCAAAGATGATTTATCGAAAAACAAAAAGCAAATCAATACCTGAAAACAATATTTCTAACAAATTTCAAAGTATTTGTGCATATGAAAACTTGATACCACAAATATCTTTATTTTCTTTAATTCCTCATTAATCCATTGCACCCATTACAAAAAAAAGTACTTTAACTAAACTATAACTTGATAACATAATAAATACACATTATACACAATATCTGTATTATCCATTTAGAGGTACCTTAAAGGGACACTACAGCATAAGCAATACAAGCGTGTATTCCTAATGCTATTGTCTCCAGGTCCCTAGTTCGCATAGACCCCCCAGCGTCCCGTGTGAAGCATAAATAATTTTACTTAACTTTTTTCCAGCGCAAAGCCTCCCTCAGCGCTGCTGTCTGCTCCGCCTAGTGTGATGCCATTATGCGAATGATGTCATTGTATACCTGGGTATGAAAACCAGGAAGAAACCATTTCTGGTTCTCCTGTCCAAGGGGCTTCAAGGCATTACCTGAAGCTGTGCTCCAAGCCTTTTAGATTATTAAAATGTAATATTTTGGACATCTTTGACAAGATGACTTTGAAATGGTGCCAATAGTGTTCCTTTAAAGAAACACACACTGCAATCTATATGGAACACAGGCCAACGAGACACCTGTTACAATCATGTCTAATAACATGTAATTTAATAGAATGTCTACATCAGTCAATTACTAGAATGAAATTAGTCTCACATTTCCCTATAGAAGACTAGTAAGGAGTTATAGGAGTTTTACCAGAGCTCATGTAAATTTTAGGCCAAAACAGCTGAATTTAACATTTCTCCAACTCAACTTTTTGCAATTTCTGGTTAACAGAATACTGTCTATCTGGTATTAAAAATTCATAAGAAAATGCAATAAGTTTTTTAGACTGTTTAAGAAAATGGTTTAAATATCTGTACTTTTAATACATGCTTTTCAAATGTGAGATTTTTGCTATAAATAGCAAAATTCAGTTCAGGAATAAAAATTGAAAGAGATTACCAATATATATTTTACAGAGCACCTATAAGTCATGCTGTACTTAATACGAAGTAATTAAACAAAGGATGGAGACAAACAGATAATGTAAGGCTGTGAGTGGTCATGTCCATAGACTTACCATCTAGAAATGTGATGGCTCACATTTGGTACTCCAGGTGTGGTGAAATACAGCTTGTGCTCAGCTGGTCATTGATCTTGGAAGTGGTACAAAAACGCACAAAGGATCATGCAACAGAAACAAGATGGTAAAAAGCCCAAACAAACAAAAGAAATGTCCACATTTAGATGGACTGTTCCTGTCATTTTGTCTCGGTCTGTGAGCCCATTGACTTGTTTTGCAATATCCTAAATTCTACCCAAGAGAAATGTATTTGTTTTTTTAAGTATAACAGACAGAGGCCAAAGAGAGATGAGGAATCGATGTGGCCAGTGAAATGACGTCACTGTAACCACACACTTCTGGAATGGTCAAGAGCTACTTCTGTTCCAAAGCTCCAAACCTGGGAACTGTGTCTGAAGCACAACACTGAATTTACTCCACCCTGCACCAGTAGCAGGGCAGGAAATATCAGGTTACAAAAAAGAGAGGATGTTAGAAATAGAATTAAAGCTGTTTATGTTCAGAGTCCCACGTCAAGCAATTACTTGTAAACAGATACAAAGTCCCTTTTTAATAGGACTGGAGTCTGTAGCCGGGTAACTATTACAATGCTTGAAATCGATGGAATTTACATGACTCAAATTAATGATGGAGGTCCATGTTATTACTAAGAAGAGAGTGTAGCAGAGGCACATAAACATTCAACTTTTCTGTTATAGCACTGCAACCTTCACAAAAAAAAAAAAGGCCTGGTACGTACAATTATACATACAAGTTAAGGCTTTTTCTCACACAAATTCCACACGTTGGGTATTCCTTCCATGTGGTCATATGTGTACACGTGCCCTCATCAGCTAGTACATAAGCCATCGTGGAAATAATGATGAATTACACTGGATTCTAGTATTTTCTCTTTGTTTGTATTATTAAAGCTCAAGGTGTGTAACTTGATCTGGGTGGATAACCAAAACAAAAAAACTGTATGATGTCTGATGCCAAACTCATGCATGGCAAACAACTATGAATGGATAACAACGTCATCAGAAGCCCACATCTTGAGGGTTCAAAGTTCCCACTAACTTTCCTCTACACAAGCTAGCAAAGACCTGGCAAGAGCATTGGAACAACAGCTGGTATTTTCTGCCATTGTTGTTTATTTTTATTTTCTTTTTTATGGTCTGTCTTCCTGGTAGTGAACACAGCTAGTTGTTTAGGAAAGGCAAAAGGACCCCCCCTCTCCCATCAAAGGTGTCATCTTCAAGCAAAACATACCTCTGGTCAAACAACACTATTGTAATTCCAGGGTAGGGATCAAATAGTAAATTAACACTCTAGGCACCATAACACCATCAAAAGTTATGGTGTCAGAAGGTCCCTGGCACCTCCGTACCATAACGAGTTTAATCCGCTCAGTACCGGGCTGTTTTGGCCATGTTGTATATTAATGACCAGGGTTGTTGTAACACTTTTGTGTCGTTTGTGTTTAGCTGTAATTTTCTTCTCTCTCATTTACTGTTCCCATACAAATTATATATTGTTTTTTTCAGGACAAGAAGGGCTTTCTTTACATACCATTATTTGTATCATGTCATATAATTTACTTAAAAAAAAAAAAAAAAAATATGGTGAAAAATTGAAAAAATTGTCAGGCAGGTACCTCAAATAGCAATCAATAAAATTACTTAAGTAAAAATATTACAGAAATATGCACGTAGAATTTAAATATATATACATATTTACATATTTGAAGTCGACGTGTATATTTTTGAAATTATTTATGTAATTTTGTATATGGATATATATATATATTTCGTATTATTTTTATTTATTATATATAAATATAATTTCATTCCAAGTGTATTTTGATATGAATATCAAATATCAAAATACAGTTAGAATAAAATTACATATATATACACACACACATTTTTTTTTAATTTTGTATTTCTTTTTAATTAATTATTTGTATTTTATAATAATATATATACACAATATATATAATTATGTATAATATATATGTTTGTAGTTTAATTATCAGTTTAATATAAAAATACACTTAGTATGACATATATAAACATATAAATATAATGTATGTCTATGTATCATATATATATATATATATATATATATATATATATATATATATACACACACACACACATTTTATTATATTTGTATTTATTAATACTTTTTTTTATTTTACACATGCAGGGAGACTGCCTGTCAACACAGGCAGTCCCCCTGCAGGCAGATACACAGGCACCTATTGCGGCCATGTGACCGCTCTGTTAGAGCGATCACATGGCCGCCGGGTCCTAATTCGCTAAAGCGGTCAGGCAGTCCCTCCACACCGGGAGGTCGTGAAGGGGTTAACAGTTCACAAAATTGTTCACTCCAGCACCGTTTCCCGCTGTCCCTGTTCACATCCTGTTTCAGAACATCAGCTTGAGGAAGCATACACTGGTTGGCTTATAGCGATTAGCTGACGCTCTAAGCCAATAAGTAGCTCCTCATTAAAATGACACTGTAGGCACCAAGACCACTTCAGCTAAACCAGAGAACTGCAATGCTTACATTGCAGCTCCAAGCAGGCCCTCAATGGCTCTCTGCCAGACAGCCACTGGGGGCGCTTCCGGAATCCAAACAGACCTTTCGTCCATTATCTGACGTTGGATGTCCTCACGTATTTAAACTTACGTGTCAGCATCTTTTCTCTAATAGAAGTTAATTTCCTCCTACTTTAATCAGGGTACATAAAGAGAAAATCACAATATAAACAGGAAAGGTGCTTCAGTTAAAAGCCAAAAAAAAAAAGAAAAGTGACAGTTCTTTTCTACACTGTAGCAGAGACTTTGGTACACTTTTTTGTCAGTAGCACTTAAAACATAATTTACAAGGGTGTGTGTGTCTGTTCTAAACAGAAGGGCTTCACTCACCTGAGCATCCACACATTCCAAGGGTTCTGCCCCAGCAGCACGTTATGCATTGCATGTTAAATATATAGTGTATGTCTTTAAATAGAAAGCTCACCAGAACATGTACTGCATAAAGTGTTGCTGGGACCAGTGTGCATGCACACACCATACATCAATGATTGAAGTCCTTCTGTTTATACACATATATTTAGGGCTACACTCACCTGAACATGAATACATTATAAGGGTGCTGCTGGGGCCAATTACCACCATTATAATGTATGCATGTTCAGGTGAGTGCAGTTCTTAGATGTTCACTCTGATTGAGATCTGAGGAATTTGGAGGCCAAGGCAACACTTTGAACTCTTTGTCATGTTCCTCTAACCATTTCTGAACAATGTTTGCAGTGTAACAGTGTGTATTATTCTGCTGAAGGAGGCCACTGCCATCATAAAACACCATTGCCATGAAGGGATGTATGGTCTGTAACAATCTCTGGGTAGGTGGTACGTCCCAACGTAACAACCACGTGAATGCCAGGACTCAAGGTTTCCCAGAACACTGAGTCCGCTGGCCTCCCTTCTACTCATAGTACATCCTGCTGCCATGTCATCCCCAGGTAAATGATGCACACGTATCCGGTCACCTGATCGAAAAGAAAATGTGATTTATCAGACAACCTTTTCCATTGCACCATGATCCATTTCTGACGCTCACGTCCCCACTGAAGGAGCATTCGTTGGTGGAGAGCAGTCAACATGGGCACTCTGTTTAGTCTGCCAGTATTATTAATGTTCAGCAATTTGAGCTACAGTAGCTTTTCTGTGTAATCAGACCACATGGGCTTCTCCTTCATTGCCCACGTTTACCAATGAGCCATGGGCGTCCTAACCATGACAATGGTTCACTGGCTGTCCTTCCTTCCACCACATTTTGTAGGTAACTAATCACTGCACACCTAAAACACTCCACAAGATTTGCTGTTTTGAAGATGCTCTGACCCAGTCATCTAGCCATTACTATTTGGCCCTTGCCAAAGTCACTCAGATATTTTCGCTTGCCCATTTTTCCTGCTTCCAACACATGAAATTTAAGAACCCACTATTCACTTGCTGCCTAATATATGCCACCTCTTGACAGGTGCCATTGTAACAATATAATCAATGTTATTCAATTCACCTGTCAATGGCTTTAATGTTGTGGCTGATCAGTTAACACGCTCACATACACTGATATATACACACACATACACTCAAATACACACACACACACTTCTCGTGTGGCAGTAACAGTAGCGGCCAAGTCTATAGAGATTGGAACAGTAATAAAGTATTTCGTAATGCATTCTTATAAGATGCCTTTTTCAGGAAACTATACACATTTATATGAAAATTTCCACATGCACAATATATAAAAAAAAAAAAAAACATAAGCAAGAAAAGTAAAGTTGGATACTTAATTACGTGTGATTAAAGGTCTGACTTTTTACATTTAATTGTGCTCGTTAAATTGGTAATCTTTTTTTTCCCCCTGCAGTCCAGGAAGAGACTGCAAACAATAAAGCTATGTATAAATGAGAAAACATAGCTTAAAGCTACAGCATTAGATCGCTACCCGGCCACCCAAGTACAGTACAGTAAAGACAAAAAAAAAAAGTACTCCCTTCATCAATCTAACATAACTTGACCACACACAGACTTGTGGCAAATATATATATATATATATATCCATATATATGCATATTAAGGGAAATCGTACAACAATATAAGAAAGAGTATATAAATAAGCATGTTTGAATGTGTGCCATTTCCTGACTGATGGCTTTTAGGAAGGTTTAAACTATAAAACACTGGAGAACTTGCCAAAAAGCAGAGAAATGACAGTACCACGAAGAAGAAGGAAAAAAAAAAAAAAATTTTGCCTGCCATTTGTTACTCCTTAAAACAAATTTCTGAATATCGTACTGCAGTAAAATACAGAACCTGAGAATGGTTTATTGAAGCATAGAATGCAGTGTCACAAGGAATGAATACATTTATCTGGGGCATTCACAGTTAAAACAGACATCACGCGTGTGTGTGTGTGTGTGTGTGTGTGGGTGTGTAAATTGGAAAGGTGTTTGATTAAAGTCTGATGCCAAAATAATATATTAAAAATTATATTGTGTATAGAAATATGCAGTTATATAGCGGGAATACTAAATCTGGTGTTTTGAAAGAATAATGAGTTTTTACTCAAATTTATATTCGGTAAAGTGCTGTCATTCAGGGGAGTAGGAACAGTTTGTGGAGTTACAATTTTAATAACCTAGCGGATGTATGCTTTTAGAAAACACGCAAATTAAAGAAAACAGAGCACTTATGGCTGCTCCACTGTAGAACAAGTCCACAAACACCAACTATAGTTTTAATGATTGTGGCATGTGAGATTTTCTTCTGCAAAGCAACGTATTTTTAAACGACAAAAGTGGAAACAAAAACATTTGCAGTTGAGAAGCTTTTGAAAAGCCATAAAGGGCAAAAAAAGGTACACAGAGAAGTTTGGGGCAAGTTCATCCCGTATGCATATATTGTGTGAAAACCCTCATTAATTCCCGCCATTTCATTGAATACATCAACTAAACATTTCTAAAATGTTAAAATATACCTCCCAACATTCCAAACGCACAAAGGGGGACACTCTGAATTAAAGAGTGTGAGTGTGGCCGGGGCGGCACAGTTTTGAGAAATGTTTGGTGGCTTACTAATAATTTATGCAGCTAAAATGTAATTTAGAACAATGTATCTTATTTACACAGACCGATTTCTAAACACATTTAATGTTGTTTAATGGCACATTACTGGAAGCACTATTGCTGTGGAGTTCTTGTGTACATTCAGACACACTATTGTTAAAGGACCACTATAGGCACCCAGACCACTTCAGTTTAATGAGGTGGTCTGGGTGCCAGGTCCAGCTAGGGTTAACCCTTTTTTCTATAAACATAGCAGTTTCAGAGAAACTGTTATGTTTATATTAGGGTTAATCCAGCCTCTAGTGGCTGTCTCATTGACAGCCACTAGAGGGCTTCCGCGCTTCTCACTGTGAGAAGATGCCAGCGTCCATAGGAAAGCATTGTGAATGCTTTCCTATGGACTGGCTGAATGCGCGCGCGGCTCCTGCCGTGCATGCGCATTCAGCCGAAGAGGAGGAGAGGCGGCGGCGGAGGAGGAGGAGGGGGCACCCTCAGGGCACTATAGTGCCAGGAAAACGAGTATGTTTTCCTAGCACTATAGTGGTCCTTTAACACCTGGCAGATATTTCCCAGAAAAACAAATTTTCTCTGATTGAGAATAGAGTGCAATACAAGCACCGGCCAGTTGGGGTTGCGGTGTATTGAGAGGGGTAGGAATAGGAAGTTACATATATCTCTGCTTCTCTCTACTGACCAAATCTGCAGGAAAGCCTCACAGCAAGTTCATCCAGCAGATCATGTAACTGAATGGTAAGGGGGGACAAGAAGACACAGGTGGGGGTTAACACGTGTAGAGAGATATCGCGTTTACACTGAAAAGCCTGCAGGGACCTGCAATAGACACCAGAAACACCACATTCAGCTATAGTTGTTCTAATGACTATAGTGTCCCTTTAAAATATAAACATGTAGTATTTACTCTGCAATAATAAAATATTTTTCTACATATATCGGGCTACACATGGTGATTCAACCTATGTAACAACAATCATACATATATCACAGACATCACTAACGTGCAACGCATGCTGTTAGGCACATTGCAGGCAATAACCCTATCACACTCCCCTAACCTCAATCTGAGAATCCTTTCTAACTCTGAGGAGGATTATGAAACCTCAGAAAGTCAACCTGCGATAAGATGCAGTCTGGGGTTTTCAGTGTGAAAGCTTTTTAGCCCTATGGGCAAAAGGTTTTGTGTGTGGTTACAGCTGAAGATTTCTTTTACATTCGTTGTGGTGAAAAAAGAAACCAGAGGCAAGATTTTAGAGAGAGAAAAAACTACTACTTTTTGAAAATATATATTTTATATCAGGAATAGGAAACAACACCAATGATTCTTTAATCAGGAATATCTGAATGCAAGAAACTCTTCATTTACCATCACTGGTGACTTGCGCAGCGCTGGGATTTATTTACAAAACAAATCATGGGGATCATCAACTGGAAATTATAGGCCAAAATAGCCAAATCTGTAAAATATTTTGGTTATAATAATGGGATACGGATTTGTAATTTGGAAACTTACCAGTGCACTCTGAACTCATGTACAAGGCTTGCTTTTTTTTTTTTCTTCTTCTTTTTTTTTTTTACAGTTCTTACTTAGCACCCCAATTCAGAGGGCTACACAAAATTCAGCAGTTAATCATAAGTAGAAAATTAGGCAGAATGATATATAATTATACACATATCGATACAAAAGGAGTAGAGAATCCTGTCTTTCGATTATTATTTACCACGTGTAGCATTTTTATACAGAGTGTAATGCATTATGACCCATGAGCTCACAATAATAATAAAAAAAAAAAAGATAATGTGCAACAAGAGCAAGAAGAGGAATTACAACTGATAACCAAGAAAGTAGGGGACATCATCAATAAACCTATTTCAGATGTGAGCAATCGACAAGTGAAGCATGGCTGGGAGGGCACATGTAAAGAGTAAAATGTGTATTTGTGGGATCAAGCAGATTTACTGCAACACCACGAGGAGGGAATAGTGTTGGTTTTGCCCCCCCAAAAAGTACTGTTAGAATTAACTAATTATATTAATTAATTAATTATCTAGATACCTTTTTTAATACGGTTTATGCTGACAAATCAAATTCACTAAAGTGAGCAGTTTTGTTTTGTGGTTTCATTATGGTCCATTGTACTAGGAAAGATAACCCATGTAATTCAAGGGCATTTTTTATACATTATGTTTTATCAACAGGAGTTTATCGGAAAGGTGAGCAGTTGCACATCACTTGAATTACCAAAATCAGTTCTTATTAAACTGCAAAATCGTTTGTTTGGTTTTAGTTTCATTAATAAAGCTGCCCTACAGGCTTGTTCACAGCCAGCTATGAGAGTGTAAATATAAGTTGTCACAGAGTGGTTGTGCAGCACGTACAACTAAGATCTTGTACAAAGGGACATAGCTTCCACTCTGACACCATTGAATGAGGGGGTGGAGTCTGCATTTAGATGAATATTTTACAAATTTCTGCAGTAAAATTTAACATGTTAATGTGAAAAAAAATATGTGTAAAGAGAAGGAGTGTCCCTTTAATTTCATCACAACATGTTGCTCCCTTATGATACTTGCTGGCTTGGCTGTTTTGAATTTGGCTTTTAAAAGAATCCGTCCAAGACTTCTAGGTGCCAACATCACCGTGTCTATGCTCTCCAGCATATCAATTGCCATGCAAGACAGTTCATTATTTAGGAGTTGTTTCGCAGTAACACCAAACAGAATCCAAAATCAGCTTTGCGGTGTATGCTCCAGTAATCGAAAAAGAAAACAAGGCATGTACGCAAATGTAAATGTGTTTCAGTAATAAAAAGGTATACAACGTCACCCCACATGGAAAAACTAAATATGATACTAAATATAGTATCATACTAAAAAGGAACTGCTAAAATAAGGAAATCACTGTGTACCAAAAATAAGGAGCTTTCTGGATAATCTTCTATATAGTTTATTAGCATTACAAACATACTCCAGGCTACTGACCATACCAGAGAAAGCAGTGAAGCTTGAGTTCGAACACTGGATTTCACATTCTGCATAGGCAGCTGGTTACTCAAGAAATAAAAAAAAGCCATACCTAAAATGTACAAACCTAGCAAAAATCCTTACAAACCAAGTGTGGGGTCAGTGGGCTTTTGCTGATTTCCTCAGTATCCGGAGATATTGAGCCAAGATGTAAAAACATGAAAATGCAGATTGGCAAATGGGTTTCTATTTAAATTCCTCTTCTACACATTGTTGTGATATTGAAAACGACGGCTTACAAAGACTTTGCTCCAAATACCAATAAACACATCCATCACATATGTAATCCATTCGTTTGAAATCCTAGCTTCATGTTGATTTAGCTGGGAAAGTTGTCGCAAATTAAAGCCTGTAACACAAGTACCTGGCACAAGTGACTTTTTGTAGCGGAGCTCCATAGACTGACATCAACAATGGTGCCGAATGTAAACAAACGTTAAGTGAACAAGTCGCCCACGATAATCACATGATTGTGTTTCTCCAAAAGAAGAAAATTTAAATTATAACATATTTCATTTTATTTTCTGTTTCATCATATCCCAGACAAGATGTTTGAATTAGTTCAATTCCTTAAGGGGAACAGTCAAAGCAGTTACCAGCCGTTTAAAATGAAATAGAGAGTGGATCAATGTACTTGTGTGTCAATCAATACAGACTGTGAATATGCTAAATGTAAGCATGCATGTACAACATACATTTGAGACACAGATTGATACTACTTACATTTCTGAGAGGGACAAAAGAGAATGAGTGTGTGTAAATATCAACACTCCAGAACTCCAGCTGTTATGGACTACACCTCCTATAATGCTTTTACAGCTTTAATGTTGGCAAAACATCAAGTGAGATATAGTCCACATCACCTGCAGAGGCAAATGTTGCCTATCTTTATCCTAGACTAATTATGTCCCGAATTTCTGTTCAAGAAGCAAAATTTATATATGTGAGCCTCCTTTAAAAAAAAAAAAATGTAAAAAATAAATAAAATACCTGAGTTTAGAAATATCCAAAGTTAACATGTTCTTAGCTTTTTTTTTTTTGAAAGTTATAGGGCTATAAGTACAAGTGGCACTTGTGCTATTTCCCAAAATTATTTTTTCCTAAAATGAACACAAGTTACATTGTAACACTGATATCTGTCAGGAATCCCTGTATAACCCTTCACATGTATATATTGTTTAAAAGTGTTATATTTATGAAATTATTTATGTAATTATGTATATAGACATATGTATATTTCATATAATTTTTATTTATTTATATATACATAGATATATATGATTTTATTCTTAGTTTGATATATATATATATCAAACTACACTTAGAATAACATTTTATATATATACATATAATTTTTTTTTATTATTTAAAAAAAAAATTATAATGATATATATATACATGTATATACACACCAGTGGTTCCCAAACTTTTTAGGTTCAAGGCGCCCATTAATATTTCAATAATTTTCAAAGATACCCCAAGTCAAAAACTTTTCTAGGTTGTATATATGTACAGCACTGCGGCATATACTGGTACCCGAATCTTGGGAGTGGCACTGATAGATTATTTAAAGAAACAATCCAGACAAAATAACCACTACATTACGTTGTAGTGTTTATGGTGTCAATAGTGCCGTAGTGTCCTCCCAGGGTAAGTAGTCAAACTGTTTAAGAACAGTTTGACATCTTACCTGGGATCTGCCGGGATAGGGGCTATAGTGTGTGTGTGGGGTGCAATATGTGTGTGTACAGGGGTGCAGTGTGCGTCTGTGTGTGTAAGGAGTGCATTCTGTTTGTGTAGGATGTAGTTTGTGTGTGTGTGTGTGGGGGGGGGCAGGTTGTGTGAGGAGTACAGTGTGTGTGGGGTGGGTGCAGTGTGTGTGAGGGGGGCAGGTTGTGTGAGGGGTGCAGTGTGTGTATAGGGGCAGGGTGTATGTGGGGCAGTGTGTGTGTGTATGGGTGGGAAGTGTGTGTATAAGAATTTAGGTAGTGATGTGTGTGTATAGAGGGAGCCCCTATTGTGTGTAGGGGTGAGTGTGTGTGTGTGGGGGGCAGTGTGTATGGGGGGCCATTGCATTGTATGGGGGCAGTGTGTGTGTGTGTGTGTGTGTATGTGTGTGTGTGTGTGTGTGTGTATGGGGGTAGTGTGTGTATGGGGGTAAGTACGTATTGTATGAGGAGGTAGTGTGTGTATGGGGGAGGGCAGTGTGTATGCATGGGGGAGTAGTGGGTTTATGGTGGGCAGGGTGTTTGTAGGGGGCCAGGTTAGCGTGAGGAGGTACAGTGTGTGTGGGGAGGTGGAGTGCAGTGTGTGTGGCAGAGGGGCAGGTTGTGTGAGGGTGCAGTGTGTGTGTGTGTGTGTATAGGGGCAGGGTGTGGGGGGCAGTGTGTGTGTATAGGGGGGCAGGGTGTATGGGGGGGCAGTGTGTGTGTGTATATATGGGTTGGTAATTGTGTGTATGGGGGCATGTGTGTGTGTATGGGGTGGAGTAATTGTGTGTGTGTATGGGGGCCTAATTGTGTGTGAGGGTACAGTGTGTGTGTGTGTGTATAGGCAGTGTGTATGGGGGGCAATTGTGTGTATGGGGGTAGTGTGTGTATGGGGGCAGTGTGTGTGTATGAGGAGGTAATTGTGTGTATGGGGGCAGTGTGTATGTATGGGGGGTAATTGGGTTTATGGTGGGCAGGGTGTTTGTGGGGGGCCAGGTTGTGTGAGGAGTACAGTGTGTGTGGAGTGGGTGCAGTGTGTGTGAGAGGGGCAGGTTGTGTGAGGGGTGCAGTGTGTGTGTATGGGTGGGTAATTGTGTGTATGGGGGAAAGTGGGTATGGGGTGGGTAATTGTGTGTGTATGGGGGGCTAATTGTGTGTGAGGGGTACAGTGTGTGTGTGTGTGTGTATGGGGCAGTGTGTATGGGGCAATTGTGTGTATGGGGGGCAGTGTGTGTGTGTGTGTGTGTGTGTGTGTGGGTAGTGTGTGTATGGGGGGCACATGTGTGCATGGGGGGCAGTGCATGGGGGGGCAAATGTGTGAGCATGGGGGGCAATGTGTGTGCATAGGGGGCAAATGTGCATGTATGGGGGCAATGTGTACAAGGGGCAATGTGTGTGTATGGGGGGGCAATGTGTATGGGGGCAGCATGGGGCAATGTGTGTATGGGGCAGTATGCTGGGGGGCAATGTGTGTGTATGGGGGGCAAATGTGTGTATGGGGGGCAAATGTGTGTGTGCTGGGGGCAGTATGGGGCAAATGTGTGTATGGGGCAGTATGGGGGGGCAATGTGTGTGTATGGGGCAGTGTGTGTGTGTGTAATGGGGGCAATGTGTGTGTATGGGGGGCAATGTGTGAGTATGGGGCAAATGTGTGAGTATGGGGCAGTGTGTGAGTATGGGGGGCAATGTATGAGTATGGGGGGCAATGTGTGTGTATGGGAGGCAGTGTGTGTCTATGGGGGCAATGTGTGTGTATGGGGGGGCAATGTGTGTGTATGGGGGGCAGTGTGTGTGTGTGTAGAGTGTGTGAGTCCATACACACACATACACACAGACAGACAGACAGACAGACTGCTGAACACACACACACTAAGCCTACCTGTCACTGGAGGCTGTTCCTTGGGGTCAGACAGCCATCTTCTGCAGCAGCATGGTCTGCTGCTTTATGGCGGGGGCGGGGCTTACGTGTGGGAGGCGGGGCTTCATTTGGGTGCGGGGCCTGTGCCGGGGAGCCTGTCAGTGCTCCCTCCGGCCACAGACAGCCCCCAGCACTGCATTCCCTCGGGCTGTTACACACTGTTACAGCCCGAGGGAATATAATTGAAACACATGGCCAGCATTTGAGGGGGCCCAAGGGGGGGCACAGCATGATGTAGGGGGGCCATGGCCCCCTCTGGCCCCCCCCTAGTGACGCCACTGGCTCCCGAGTCTGTGGAAAACAAATGCAGACCTTCTACAGGGCCTGGGTTTGGAAAGAGGTCTCTACTCACCCATGTCACACCTTTACCATCTGGAACCCCAATGCACCTGCCACCACTCTGCCCAGTACTGGAGTTGGCTGAATGTGGACATTTTGGCACACACACTGTACCTTGCATTAATCCCAAGGAGTGCTTCACTGTGGTGATTGGGCACCATCTAACGCTCTCAAGTTGTCATTTACTATTACGTTATGCAATTACTTTGGTTATCCTATTTTGTTTTATCTTCATATGATTTGTAATATTAAAGCTGCAGAATTGACAGTGTGTGTCAGGTCACGGTGGCCTATATGCCATGTAGCCTACTGTTCTAGCCTGTTATTAACACAAAACATTAAGTATTGCTAAACGTTTACAAGCTACCATGCTACGACTGTACATTGTATCTTGACGCTATTATTGTTTGTCATGCTCTTTTACTTACCTTAATAAAACAAAGATTGACAAAAAGAAATAAGAAAGAAAATTTATGATATAGTCACAAAAGTCAGCTGAAGATCTTTACAAAATGTCCTAACATTTGAAATCCCATTTGAATGCACTTTGAATTCCCATCAATTCACACTTTAGTCAAAAATCCTGATCCTTTTTTTTTTATTCAGCAATGTAAAAGTCATCATGTATGTTGTCTTGCTCAAAAGGATTCATTTGTAGGTGTGCCCTTTGCTACACACATCCTGCATGTTGTAGTGATGGCTGCAATACATGAAGATAATGCAAAGGTGACAACCATACTTGAGGCAGTAGCAAGAGAAAACAGAGCTTCCCATACACCGTCTGCAACAGAATGTCAGCATGGAGTGGAACTCCACCTTAGACCTGCTAGAAAGTATTTGGAAACAGCAGAGTGAAATCCAAAGTCTATCTTCTGACCTGTACATTGATGTTCAGACCCCGCTCAGTCATAAGAACTGGACAATAATAAGGCAGCTAGTGGCAATCCTTAAACCCTTGATGGATGTCAAAGAAATCCTGAGCCACCATAATAGCAGTTTGGAACCAGATATCCCTTTGTGTTCCCACCTCATGAACAAGATGAGTGCCTTCCTGGAAAAGATGGATGTTATTTCTGGCGGCACACTCCAGACTAGTGTATTAGGATTGGTCAGGAGGCTAAAAGAACTACTCAAAAGCTC
>OW240913.1:25058160-25179271 GCA_933207985.1 Pelobates cultripes | reverse complement strand
GGGGGGTAATTGGGTTTATGGTGGGCAGGGTGTTTGTGGGGGGCCAGGTTGTGTGAGGAGTACAGTGTGTGTGGAGTGGGTGCAGTGTGTGTGAGAGGGGCAGGTTGTGTGAGGGGTGCAGTGTGTGTGTATATTCGGCAGGGTGTGTGTATGGGTGGGTAATTGTGTGTATGGGGGGAAGTGTGTGTATGGGGTGGGTAATTGTGTGTGTATGGGGGGCTAATTGTGTGTGAGGGGTACAGTGTGTGTGTGTGTGTGTGTATGGGGCAGTGTGTGTATGGGGGCAATTGTGTGTATGGGGGTAGTGTGTGTATGGGGGCAGTGTGTGTGTATGAGGAGGTAATTGTGTGTATGGGGGCAGTGTGTATGTATGGGGGGTAATTGGGTTTATGGTGGGCAGGGTGTTTGTGGGGGGCCAGGTTGTGTGAGGAGTACAGTGTGTGTGGAGTGGGTGCAGTGTGTGTGAGAGGGGCAGGTTGTGTGAGGGGTGCAGTGTGTGTGTATATTCGGCAGGGTGTGTGTATGGGTGGGTAATTGTGTGTATGGGGGGAAGTGTGTGTATGGGGTGGGTAATTGTGTGTGTATGGGGGGCTAATTGTGTGTGAGGGGTACAGTGTGTGTGTGTGTGTGTGTATGGGGCAGTGTGTATAGGGCAATTGTGTGTATGGGGGCAGTGTGTGTGTGTGTGTGTGGGGGTAGTGTGTGTATGGGGGGCAGTGTGTTTATGAGGAGGTAATTGTGTATATGGGGGCAGTGTGTATGTATGGGGGGTAATTGGGTTTATGGTGGGCAGGGTGTGTGTATGGGGTCTATTGTGTGGTGTGGGGTCTGTGAGGGTAGGACGGCAAATTAATATATACTTTTTTTTTTTTTTTTTATTAAAAATATAAATGATGTCCCCACTCCCTGCTTACCTTTGCCTGGGAGGAGGAACATATCCTGCAATCCCTGGTGGCCCTGGTGGTGACAGTGAACTCTAGCGGTCTCAGGAGCTGCTAGAGTTCACTCTCGCGAGATTCAGAGTGTTGCCGTGTTAACCGAGAGGAGAACCCCTCGGAGCTGCAGGTTAGAGCTCCCACAGGTCCTCTTTCCCGCCCTCACTGGCTGCCAGCAAAGTGCTACCGGACGGAGAGGGAGATCTTTGATTCAGGAAGTCCCCCTGCTGGCAGCACGGGAACGGCGGCGACCGGGTAGGTACATGGGAATGGAGGGAGGGAAGGGGTTCATTTTTTTTTACATTATTTGATTTATTTTTTATCTTCACTGAGTGCCTCGACCCCTCGAGGCACTCGGCACAGGCAGAGCATTGGAAGCCTGCCTGATGGCTTCCAATGCTCTGCCTCACTCCACGTGGGATCCCTTTACTTAGCACAGCCATTTAACTGGAGCGAAATTTGACACTATGAGATTACAGAAATAAAGCGGCAACTTGTAAAATATCAAACGCATTTCACAAAAAAAACCATCTGTTGAATTTCTTCAGGTTCTGGTCGGTCCTCATAGTGAATTTCAGATGAAAAAAAAATAATGCGTATGAAAAACCTCTGGCAAACTCCCAACAAGGTTGGATGAAAGAGATATCTGTTGAGCCACAGAAACCAATCTGCCTCATCTAACTAGAAGTCTGTGGTAGTTTATTGTTTTGTTTTTCATAATCCACAACAATGCCATTTTACAGACTACAATTTCTGCAAATGATGGAAAAGCCAATATTCTGTCAGAAGATGCTCAGGATCATACACGTTCGGAGGGCAAAGAACATGAACAGTTATTTACAGCAGCAAAGTGGCCACAAATGTGACCACGTCATTAATTCATCAAAGAGTAACGTGCCCTTTTCAATATTTATCAAGTCAAATGTTTTTGTTAGTAAGACTATTATGACAACAAGAACATTGTTCTGGAGTCTTTATGTATTTAGCCCTTACATGACATTTAAATAGAACATTCAACTTTAAAGAAAGGAATGGAGCCATTTTAACGTCGGAGGAGGTGGAGCGCGACCCAGCACTGTGGGACATTGGCACTGGAATTAGATAAGTACAGTAAGGGTTTATTAACCTTTGCACCGGCGGGGGAGGGGCAAGATAGGGGGGCAAAAGATAAGTATTATTAGGTCCTCACTCTCACACTCACGTACCTCACTCTCACACACTGCATCTTCCTCTCTCTCCACGAGGACGCATCGTCAAAGCGCAGCTCTTCAGACAGCGCGGTCAGCCCAACCACTCCCATTCATACGAAAGCCGCCGCTTCCCGAACGTGGCACCATAGGAGGCCGAACTTGGTTACTGCAAATGCTGCCGCTTCTCAAATACGGCCAGACAGGAGATAGAGCTTCAGGAGAGTCTTATGGCGAGCACTCTCCGAGACCAGGGAGGAGCTACAGTAGGTAGATCGCCCCCTCTCCCTATTTAAACTGAACAAACCCTTGACTCTTTGCTCAGTTGTACTGTGCTCCTGATTGTGTAAAGACCCTCAGTGACTACTTGCCGTATCCTGGTTTTGACCCGTGCTTGAATCATCGTATCTGAACCTGTGCCACCTGTCCTGACCTTTTGCTTCCTCGACTACTCTCTCCGTTTGATCCCTTTTGTACTGCGGATTTAGTCCATCTACTTTCAGCGCTCCTCTGCATTGTGGGTTTCATCTACTAAACAGTGATCCCGACAAGTATAGAGCTAGGAATACAGATTTGGCAGAAAATCGGGTCAAAAATGTATCCTCAAAGGACCTCATTAAAATATGTCACTAGTAAGGATTCTTAAATAATGTCACACCTCCCAAACCTCTAATGAGCCTAGAACAATATCTAGTGGATCTTCAAATGGATCGGTAATAATAAATTTCAATAATGATTACCAGGTATAATTAATTACCAAGAAAGATTACTATTTAAGAATAATTATCAGGAAACAAACCTGGGACACAAGCTCCAAATCAGGATTGCCCCACTTAATCCAAAACAGGTTCTGAATATGACTCAGGTCCTAAATACGTTTAGATCTTAGAACATTATCTAGTGGATCTTCAGAGGGAGAGACTCCAAAAGCTAATAATAAGTTGTAAACAGAATCAGCAGCCATTTACTACAGCAACCTGTGAATGATTCTACAAGCCAAACAGCTGGACAAAGTAAAAGAGGCTTGGTAAAGATAAGTAAGCGTGCTCACAGTTCATCCAGATTTGTGAAATTCACTTCTTTAGTTCTGGCTCGATGTTGGCTTCTGTATGTCATGACCAAATAAAACAAATACTGCAAAACATCAGATGTATTGAAAGTAAAACGTTTGAATTGTTACTTTTAAAAACGAATTTAATTAGAGGTTGAATACTAGGAAACACATTACATATTACAAAAACAAATCAGGTATTTTTTTTAATTTTTTTTTCAGAGGAGACATTTTTACTCCACTCCAAGGCAATAATGCTTAACATAGCAAGAATGTCACATGTTAAAGTCATTAGCTCAACGGGACAGTCACTCTTTTGCGAACAACCTTAGACAGCAAATAATACCCCCAAGTCCAACGTGTCCTTTCTTTGTTTATGTATTTAAGGAAGAACATTCTGTGTAGTGAAAAACATAACCACATTTCTCACAGTACACTGCTATAAAAACCTGCAATTGACTCGTTCTGGTTTCGTTTATGTTATCTATTTTTGTTCACTCAAAAAGCGCCATTGAAGACTGAAATTAAGATACTAGTTGCCATCTATATGGGGGTACTATATTATTGCTGGTAGCCATAAGTGAAAAAGAAAAACAAAAAAGGATATTTTTTTTAAGCTTTGATGTGCAGAGGCAGCAACACGCAACTTGCTTAGTTCCCTACCACTAGTTATGAGACTGCACAAATGTGAATGGAAGAGAAACAGAGGTTCTAAAAGTTCACTTCTATCACTGTAATAACCTATATAGGTAAATGATTGTCCTGTACAAACGTATAACAGCTATCAGTTCATCTCTTTACAGTCTATTAAAACAAACTTACATAGTTACATAGCTGAAAAGAGACTTGCGTCCATCAAGTTCAGCCTTCCTCACATATGTTTATGCTGTTGATCCAAAAGAAGGCAAAAAAACCTAGTCTGAAGCGCCTCGAATTTTGCAACAAACTAGGAAACAAAATCCTTCTTGACCCCAAAATAGCAGTCAGATTTCTCCTTGGATCAAGCAGCTATTAGCCACGAATTAGAAATTATATCCCTGTATGTTATGTTTTTGCAAGTATTTATCCAATTGCAGTTTAAACATCTGTATAGACTCCGACAAAACCACCTCTTCAGGCAGAGAATTCCATATCATTATTGCTCTTACTGTAAAAAAAAAAAAACCTTTTCTTTGCCTTAGATGAAATCTCCTTTCTTCCAGCCTAACTGTGTGACCTCGTGTCCTATTTATAGCCCTGTTTATGAATATATTTCCAGATAATGGTTTGTACTGGCCCAAATATATTTGTATAATGTTATCATATCCCCTCTGAGGCGCCGTTTTTCCAAACTAAAGAGATTTACATTTTTAAACCTTTCTTCGTAACTAAAATGCTCCATTCCTATTATCAATTTTGTAGCCCGTCTCTGCACTTTTTCTAGTGTCATGATATCTTTCTTTAGAACAGGCGCCAAAAATTGCCCAGCATATTTAAGGTGTGGTCTTACCAGCGATTTATAAAGAGGCAAAATAATATTTTCATCTGAAGAATTTATGCCCCTTTTTATACATGACAAAACCTTACTGGCCTTAGCAACTGCAGATTGACATTGCATATTACTGCCTAATTTGCTGTCTATAACAATTACCAAATTCTTCTCGTGTGTGGTTATCCGTAGTTCACTACCATTTAGGGCGTAAATTACTTGTGCATTCTTGACATCGAAGTGCATAACTTTGCATTTCTCTACGTTAAATTTAATTTGCCATTTTAGTGCCAAGTCCCCCAATCTATCTAAATCCCTCTGCAGCAAAGCAATATCCTGCTCACATTTTCTTACTTTACAAAGTTTTTTGTCACCTGCAAACACTGAAACATGGCTTTCAATGCCCATTTCAAGATCATTTATAAATATGTTAAATAGAAGCAGTCCCAAAACAGAACCCTGAGGGACACCACTTTTGTCCAGCTTGAAAATTTACCATTAATGACAACTCGTTGTACTCTATCCTTAAGCCAATGTTCTACCCAAGAACAAGAATATTCATCTAGACCAATTTATTTTAGTTTGAAGACTAACCTATTGTGAGGAACCGTATCAAATGCCTTGGCAAACTCCAAGTAGATCACATCCACTGCAACACCCTGATCTATACTTCTACTTACTTCTTTGTAGAATGCAATTAGGTTAGTTTGACATGACCTATGTTTCATAAAACCATGCAAATTATTGCTAATAACAAAGTTATTTAACAGATATTAAGTAATCAACATATTGTATACATGTTATTTTAAAAAATAATAACAACAACTGGTCTGTTTTTTTTTATTTATTTTTTTTAATGCTGCTAATAACGAATGGTTCAAAATCAAAAGATCCAGTGACCGCTTAAAGTTTTTACACTTGTTCTAGAGCTGACACACTAATTCCGCCCTCTACACAAAGATGTTCCAAGACTCTAGTAATGTTGGTATATATCTTGTGCCTGGACTCAAGTTAAAAGAACACTATAGGCATCCAGACCACTTGATATTTATTTATTTGTAAAATATTTTACCAAGAAAGATACATTGAGATTTCTCTCATTTCCAAGTATGATACAACAGGGTACAATAAAATACAAAAACAATATTAATAAACAATATATACAAAATGTTACATAGAACAGGTAGGAAATCTATAACCAACCATGACACGTGCATTCTGTTTTGAGGTAGGCAGAGATGGATCTCTTAAAGGACTTTAGGCTTGGGGAAGATTTGAAAATGTGTGGGGCTCTGTAGGAAAAGAAGAATCGGGCTGCTTTCTTTTTGTATTGAGGTAGACTAAATAAAGTGCTGGTACTGGATCGGAGGTATAGGAGGTGGGAACAGCCAGGGAGAGCATTCTGCTCAGGTAGGGCGGGAGCTTTCCTGAAAAGATCTTAAACACAAGGCTGGAAAGATGAAGGGTGCGTCTCAAATCCAACGACAGCCAGTTTAGTTCTTTTAGCATGTTACAATGGTGGGTCCTGTAATTACATTGTAGCACAAATCAGCAGAACGAGTTATACAATGTATTGAGTTTATTAATGTGGGATTGCAGTGCAGGTGCATATACTACATCCCCATAATCAATGATTGGTATCAGCATTTGCTGTACAATCTTTTCCTTACTGTAGGGCTTAGACAGGATTTGTTTCTGTACAGGGCACCTAGTTTTGGATAAAGTTTAGATGATTTTCTATGTGGAGGCCAAAAGATAGATTGGGGTCTAACAACATACCAATATCAATGAAGCAGTTTGGGTGCCATGTGCACCCCATTGTACCCCTGCAGCTGAAAACATTGCTGTTCTGCAGGATTCATTGCAGTATTAACCTGTAGATAGTGGCTGTCAATATAAAAGCCACTAGAGGTGTTTCTTTGAAAATGAAAAGAGACACCATCTAGCGCACATGCCTCTCACTGCTTTCCTATGGGAGAGCATTGGATTGGCTAAGATTATCATCATTGATGATCTCAGCCTTGAAGACAGCGCTTTCTGAAGGAGACCTGTGCTGCGAGGCAGAAAAGATAAGTGAAATCCCTTTTATTTAAACGATGGCAGCACTGGCTCAGTGATCTAAACCGTTAGGGCGCTATAGCATTAGTTCTTATTTGGAATGTGTCATCCAATATTGATTCTACCAACAGGCAAAACTAACATTCATAGTTAAATATATTGTTAAAAAGTAATTGCATTATAAAAGATTTATTTATTTTTCGCAATAAATCTATAACACCTTAAAACAAATATGGTGTTAATCATCTCTGAAATGGAATGTATGTACACACTATATAAGGCTATGGGCTCTTTACTTTTCTGCAAACTGTGTCTCTCTAGTAATTGAGGGTTGTGAGATTTAAGGAGATTTGCAGGTGGTCCAGTTATGACTTCAGTAAATTCAGCTCTAACTCTCTCTGCACTTTTGATGTAATACTAGCCCTTCAGGCACAAGGTCGTACCTGTGTAATAAACACCTCTTACTGTTTGCATAACGCTGCATAGTGTTTTTTTGCCCTGGAAAAAGGTTTAGCTATAATGTAGGTTACCGCTGTTTTTATTTTCTAAATTTCAAACCCAAAAAAGTAAAGATTACTTTATGATCCACCCAGCTGCTGAACAAGCCATATTTTACAGACAAGTACATTATACTTCCAATCCTATAATTTATGAAATGTTTCAATCCCTTGAAATTAAAGGTCAGCCATCATAAAGTTTATTTGTATTCCACGCCCCGAGTTCTTATAGATATTGATATTTGTCATACGAAATAGCGGCATCCAAATGGCTGTGTCTTAGATCATCTCTCTCCTTTAGCCTTGCATTAAACTAGTTAAATGAATAAAACTGTACGTGATTTACAACACAGAAATTGACAAAATCAAGAATTCAGGGAGTTTAACCCCTTAATGAAGGAGGGATCTCTGACCCAAAACAAAAACTAGAATATGTGCCAAATGTTCAACGTAATTTAACTGCTGTGTTTTCAGCTGCATGGTTAAAACTAGAGGGACCTGGCACCCAGACCTCTTCATTGAGCTGAAGTGGTCTGGGTGCCTATAGTGGTACTTTAAATTAGGGGGCCCCCTAATCTAAATAGTGAGGAGACAATATAGCCGTTGGAATACATGTTTGTCCTTATCTGAAGTGCTTTATCGGAGTGGAGTGTTCCTTTAATGATCGATTCCAAAAGCCCAGTAATGAGCTGTTCTGCGGGCCCTGTGGCTTGCCATTAAAGTTGCAGCCTTCAGGGGAAGATCACAGCCTTCTTCATAGATGCCAAAGGAAGTAACCTACAAGTGTAAGCTCAAATTACATGGTGCATGAGAGGGAACTTTATTGTCTTAGTATCACTATAAAATATTAAACAATACCTATAAAATATAAAAAATTATATTAAAAAGAGAAGTAAAACTGTAGCAAAGTAATTAAAAAAAAATATATATATATAATAAAAAATTAAAAAATCAACAGATCAAACTCAATAAATCAATTATTTGCACAAATGCTAAGATACTGATGGCACATAAGAGAAAGATACTGTAGAATATTGCATATTCTGTATGTTCCAATTCAAATACATATTAAGGTGTGGCTGTCTAATGGGTTAAACAGAACAGATGGTGTTGCTATTCTGTACCATGAGGTCTCTGGAATTTGCTGTATAAGAGATCTGAGGCGGTCTTTATATAGGGAACTTCCTTATATGGCAGGGTCTAAACTAAACGTTATGACGTAATTTGGGGTATATAGAGCCAAGGACAAAGGATTACAGTCTCTTCCTGCTACGATCCGTTTTGCTCTCCTCTCTGATGTCAAGACGACTCTCTGTAACGTCGTTAAGAATTACCATCTGTTAAGTATATGATTGTTTCCTGTTGAATGTAGAATAAATACTCATTTTTTATAAAGAACGTCAGATTGCTTATTAGTACTTTTCAATAATATAGACATATATTATTGTGGCGAGCCTGACCCAAAAGAAGAAATATCTATATATATATATATACATAAAAGACTTATTCAACTATAGAAAAACACAGCCAGTTATTACAGATACCCACTACTGCACAATGTTTCGTTCACATTGCTTTCTTGAGTATTCAATGGTGAGTTACTGCCCTGTTTTTACACTGTAATATTGGATGTCAACTTAAAGGAACACTATAGTCACCTAAATCACGTTGTTTCTGTTTATGCAGCCCTAGCAACACCTCCCCTGGCTATGATTGACAGACCCTGCATGAAAAAAAAACTGGTTTCACTTTCAAATAGATGTAATTTACCTTAAATAATTGTATCTCAATCTCTAAATTGAACTTTAATCACATACAGGAGGCTCTTGCAGGGTCTAACATAGCAGGGGATAAGAAAATCTTAATTAAACAGAACTTGCAATAAAGAAAGCCTAAATAGGGCTCTCTTTACAGGAAGTGTTTCTGGAAGGCTGTGCAAGTCACATGCAGGGAGGTGTGACTAGGGTTCATAAACAAAGGGATTTAACTCCTAAATGGCAGAGGATTGAGCAGTGAGGCTGCAGGGGCATGTTCTATACACCAAAACTGCTTCATGAAGACTAAAGTTGTTCAGGTGACTATAGTGTCCCTATATACAGTAACACATACAGTAACATAAAATACACACTAGGATCAAACGTGTGTTAAAAGATTTGCTTTAAAGTCCATCTGTTATAACACTTTAAATGTATCTCTCATAGGCAAAGCATATATCATTAATCATACAGATGAATGATCTATTCTAGTAAAAAAAAATTTAAAAAACAGTTCTGAGTTTAGATCTATTGCAGCCATCACTGCAGTGTTGTAATTGCTACACTAGCTAAACACCAACCCCTTGGTCTCTCCTACCTCCGACCAGCGCTTTGATTTGATTGGCTTTGTTTGGGAACACTTCTCCAAACAAGGTGATCCTGCCTCAGGACAGATATGCTGGCATCATTGCCAGTGCATGAGCATCTGAATGAAGTGACCACAACGATAGAGACACAATGTCACTATACAATAAATATCCGTAAAACCTGAGATGTAGATCTCTATTTTGTTACTTTATATTTAAGCCTAGTGATTGAACCCAGGATTCATTTTTCTGATCACAACAATGGATAGATAACGTTCTTTATGTTTAATATTCTTTACAGGGTTAATGAGCACATTAATTTTTCTATATATGTAATACTCAAAAGTAAAGTTACAGCTACAACTTGGGCCTCCTATCAAGCCATCCTGGGTCTGATCTCCACATTCTCATTTCTAGAAACAACCAAGAGAAGTTTCCAATAACTGTAGATTATGCCAACGTAGTGTATTTATAATCTTAATTTTAGTAATGACAGAAGGCGATTATTTGCATAACTTTTTTTTACTATAAATCTCCAGCAGCACGGATCAATCAAGTAAGTTAAACCAATCAAAAACAAGAGACATCACATATATAAGTTAGTCCAGCCCCCCAGTCTTCCTCTTTCTTTGATGTGAACGGAGATAGTCAATATAACATAAACGAAAACTGATAAACACAGTCAAACATCCAGGTAATTCCAGAACATAACTTTCCTTGGTAGTTGCAACTTGTCCACTTGATAATAGGTGGAATTTATATACTGAAAAGAAGAAGAAACCAGTGAAAGGTACTCTAAGTGACCTCCATGCAGCATAATTAACAGTACCCATAGTATTACTAAATTCGACTTTAGTACCAAAGCTAGGTAAATACATCTGCATATAACAAGATTAGGCAAGATCCAGAGCCACTATATATATATACCAGATGATATAACTCTATACCCTCAATAACCCTATATAAATAAAGGTCTAGTGAAGGAAAGAACAACCTTTATGAGTGGAGATAAGAGAAAGGTATAATCTACAATTTTACCACATGACAGGAGGCTTCGTATTTGCATTTTTAACGAGAAGAAGGGCGAAAGTATAATACACTAAAGGAATCGGCCCAAGACCAATCTGGCGAACGCATTGATGTCGGTGAAAGAGGCACCCGATGAAAAAAGGTGTGTAGCCGCCACGCCTCATACGGAGTGTGCACCGAAAGACGCCTCGACACCTGCCAAGTATAAGATCCAGTGTACCCACCTAGCAAGAGTGGTGGTGGACACTGGTTTATGTGGCTTGGCGTATAACACGAGAAGTTGACCCAACTGAGAGCCTCGCAAAGGGGCAGTAATCTCCACGTAGCGCATCAACGCCCTGAATACACAGAGGTGTGGGGCGGTAGAAAACAATGGGTAAAAAACGTGTTAGAATTGTGTGGAAGAGGCTTCAATAGCCAAAGGGATAACCCCTAAATCCCCAACTTGGGGAGGTACCTACTGCAAGTTCGATAGTAATTGGTACCGCTGGCAGGGATAACCCTGATCCATCTCTAGTAATAGGCCTTTGGCCGAGGAAAGGGTGTTGGGTGTGTTATGACAGCAGGGGCCACCCCTGCGTGCAGCTGTGTCAGGCAGTCTTTGCACTAGGCGTACAGTCACAATTTGATTTTTACAACCCATACAGTATCCATTTAATATCCATGCTTATTTAACATCCATACTCCATAAATAGACATGCCACTGTATACAGTTAGGTAAAGAGCAATGAGCACCTGAAACCTGCAGTGTATTCAGCTCTATGGTTAGGCTGCAGCTCCTGTCAGCGATCTCTGTATCTGTCACAGGGATGAGTAGGCTCTGTGTGTTTCCCCACAGTAAGTCTGGGCTTCCCGCCATCACTGGGTGCCTGCAGGGGAAATCCAAAATGGCCACCGTGAATCTTGTGTCCTCGCGAGATTCAAGATGGCCATCATGCGTGAAGATCCAGCGGGAAGAACTCCCATGGGTCCGAGAGAGAGTGTGAGGTGAGAGAGAAAGCAGTCGCTCACGCACCTGACCCCCAGTTAGTGTGTAAGGAGAGGGGAAAAAGTCCCCACAAGAGAGAAGTGCTGCAGCACTACAGCCAGCCACAGTCGTTGGTTAGTAAGTAGGATTAGGTATAGGGATGAAGGCAGACCCCAGAGAGATTGTGGAAAAAATGGCTCAGCGCCGAAAGGAAAAGAAACTAAGTAGAGGTAGTAAGGGGAACATAAACCCCTAAAAGTAGTAAGAATAGAGGTGACAGGCAAAAGCACCAAATAATAATATACCAGCAATAACAACACAGTGTAAAAAAATATTATCAGGAGCAAGTACTCTGACCTGTGCCTCTGCGTGGAGCAGCAAAGAAAGAGGAAGACTGGGGGGCTGGACTAACATATATATGTGATGTTTCTTGTTTTTGATTGGTTTAACTTACTTGATTGACCTGTGCTGCTGGAGATTTATAGTAAAGAAAGGTATGCAAATACAAAGCCTCCTGTCATGTGACAAAATTGAAATGAGAGTGCATTGTTACACTTCATGTGCACAAAGTGAACTTCAGGTCAGATGAAAGCGTTTAAAAGGACTTTTTTTTTATATATTTAATCTTTATTGAAAGAATTTTTTTTTTCCCCTTTTTCTTCTGTAGAGTTTCCTTTTTTTAAAGAAAAAGGTATTCACATACATTATTACAAAAAAAAACATTCAAACATTAATCATAAGACAATAAACATTAAAAGGATAATAACATGAGGTATGTGTGAAAGCATTACAATTCGGTCGCCTTCAATACAAAAAGAGAGGGAAATTTACAATAATTCCTGAGAGACTTACCCCCCTTTTTTCCCCCCCTTTTTTTTCCTTTTTCCTTCTCCTCTCTCCCCCTTCTTTCCCTTCCCTTTTCTTTTCCTTTCTCTCTTCTCCTTCCCCCCTTTTCTTTTTTTTTCCTTCCCCTTTTCCCCTTCCCCTCTCCTTTCTTTCTCTTTCTTCCTTTTCCCTGTCTCTTTTCTTGCCCCTTCCCCTTCCCTTTCTTCGCCTCTTCCCTCCTTTCTTCCTTTCCCTTAACCTTTGTATATATTTAAAAGGACATTTGTTTCTGGGCTAACCCTATTAGGGCTGAATTTCCTATTTCAGTCCAAAATAGCCGATTTGAAAAAGAATCTCCAAGTCAACTATGTTTGAATTTCCTTTGAATTTCATGTTAAATTCATAACAATTCACACTTTGATTCACACCTTCTTCTCGTTCTCTGTCTGACAAAATTAATCCGCGCCTCTTGTTAGAATCACTTTTATTTTATTTAAAAACGTTAAAAAAAAAAAACGTAACAGTGTAAAAAACACAACCAACTGGAACCACATTATAAAACAAAATGTAAGTTCTGGCCTTGCTGTAATGTTTTCACAGCATGCAAATACGGCTTGCACAAACTTTCGTGTAACCTGATTAAAAGACTAGCATTTTGAATTCATATCCTGTAACATTACAGTAAAAATGATCGGTTTGATACTAACGGGGTCTGAAAGTATTTTACAAGCAGGGGTCAATAAATTGTGCGCGCAGAGTCACCTCTAGAAGGGGATGGGCAGAACACTTTTTTCAAGGCCGGTGCACAGCAGGTCAACTTCTGATGTGGGAACATACGGAAAAATCACAATATTATTCCTACAGTAATACTGTTGGATAAACTGTCAGAGAGCTTCTGTACATGAGTCCAACTGCTAATAAGTCATCCGCGCTTGTGATGAAAAGAAGTCTATTAAAAAAAAAAAAAAAAAAAATCGGCAACCTTTACCTACCCTACAGAAAATATTATGGAGTTAATATAAATAAATATATGGAAATAGTAGAATTGACAGCAGATTAGAATCACTAGCCACCTGGTTCTTGTGCTTTCCGGTATCAGCTGACAGTAGCCCAGAAAGGATTAGATCCCAAATATTTATAGAAGTGAGCTGCATATCCTTAAAGATAGTCAGAAATGACAAAGGGAGAGCATATATACATTAAAACCACCTCTTTAAGATTAAAGTCACAAGAACCACTACAGATTAATATAGTTGTTCTGGTGTCTATAGTCTGGCCCTGCAGGCTTTTCAATGTAAACTCTGCTTTTTCATAGAAAAGGCAGTGTTTACAGTGCTGCCTAAAAACTCCTCTAGTGGCAGTCTCGTAGACGGCCACAAGAAGTGCTTCCTTTGTCAGTGCTGCACAATGTGCACAATAAGTTCAGCGTCTCCATGCTCTGCATGGAGACACTGAACACTTCCCATAGAGATGCATTGATTCAATAGCCTCCCAATGCTTTCCTATGTTAATGTATTGGATTGGCTAAAATCATCAGGAGGCGGGGAGAAAAAGTAAACTTAAATAACGTTCACTGCAATCTGAAAGGTGCGGGAACATTAACATCCTTTCCAGCACTATCGTGATAGCAATACATGTGTATCCCTAACACTATATTGTTCCTTTATGTGGTTTTGGTGTTTACAGTGTCTTTTTAATAAACTCAGTGGGCACAACATCTATACTTCCCAATTTCTAAGTGGTACTTAATATACTGGAGACAACCCATTGCACGTGCAGAACAGGGTACTCTTAAGTGGGCTCTGGCTTGTGCACGCATTAGGGAGTTTACATTGATTTCCTCAGCCTTCTAGAGACACGGAATTCTAGAAACATATTACAGAAAGGACAGACACGGACCTCAAAGAGACCTGTTCCAATAGGTCATGAGTTTGCATAAACACAAAGTACTTCTGATGGCTGTGTTTGTAAATGAAACAAAACATGTTTCCTAATTTTATTTTATTTTTTAATGTTGTCACTATATATTAAAAATAATACTGTTAGACCAAAATATTTACTGATTTGCATTCAAAGTTGATTAAATAGTAAAAAGTCACTCTAGTTTCCCTCGGTCTACTTGGAGCAATTCTTACACACACTATTATTCATTAAAGTGAAAATTTAAAGTGAATTCGATGTGAAATTTCAATCAGTTATTTTCTTACTTTTACCTAAAAATTAAATTCCCCTCAAATTCACTTTGAGCTCTTAATTTAGTTAGCACTGAATGTTGTCGCGGGGCTGTGACTGTAAAACATACCTTACCAACATTCCAAATGGACAAAGAGGGACACTTTCATTTTAGGGTAGTGAGTGGGGGGGTGGTCAGGGATCAGGCTGTTCTGAGATATCGTATGTGACTTACTAATAACAAGTTATGCAATTCAATTGTATTTAGAACAATATATCTTATTTACACAGAACGATTTCTAAACAACTTTATTGTAGTTTAAAGACACATTACTATGAACTATTATTGCTGTGGAGTGCTGTTATACACTCAGAAACACTAACAATATGACATTAGGACATTAGGATTAAAAAAGAGAGAGACTTTAGGGTCCAAAATAGGGATGGTCTCTCCTAAATAGAGATATCTGGGAAAAGTAGGCTCTATAAAGAAAGAAAAAAACACAACAAAAACTGGTATGTTATCTCCTACTAAAACACAATTATGGATTGCATTGTAAGTTAAGATGAATCTATAATGTCAAAAAGCAATCTTGTTCTTTTGGGATCAATATCTTGTGTAGTTTGCATGATTAAAAAAAATAATAATAGGGGGGCTTGGCTTGGATGCCATAATGAGCACTTGCATGGGAATAGGGCTTCTCGTTTAAATTGCCTTAATCTTTGCAAAATTGCCGATCTGGAGGGTGACGACTGAATCCTGTATGCTGCAACGACTGTTGATTATCTATACATGCTTTTGGGCAAAACTGTAAATCCGCATAGTGGCAACACCACCTTAACACCAGCAGGGTGAGCAAGGTAGTGGGAGACGGAGGTTGTGTGGGCCTCCTCCAGATGAAGCATACTCATACGCACATGTGACTTCTGACATCGGCCAGCCCAGGTGGAAAGCCGCTTGAGGCATTACCTCATTGAGCCAGCCATGTAGGCTGAAGACTAACAGCTATTGATGCTGGAGTTCCGGCATTTCCTGGGGGGGTAGGCCTCGGACTTTACAAGTATCCAAGCCATGGATGCTAGCCTTCGATCAGAGAGATACCTTCTCACACGTCTGTCTTGTTTCAAATAATTATGATCATCTTCACTTTCCGAACCTGGGCATTGGCTGAAAAAAGACTTACCATCCTGGGCGCAGACCCTGTTCAGCTTCGGTGTCTCTTTTATGCTAATCAGCACCTCCTGGCTTTCATATGCCCATAATTATTGTTGTTACTATTGTTTGCAATGATTTTCTTTTTGCTGTGTTTTTGTTTATACTTTGTGCAGTGCTGTAATGTGTGGCTGACGCTCTCCATCATTAGACATTGGCTGACCTCTCCACAGATCTTACCTGCAACAAAGCGGTTTCACTCAAGATCTCAATGTGCACAATACATGCAGTGTTTATTAAGCGGTTTTACTCTGTACTGTTCCCAGTTACATCTAAACATCCAGTGGTATATCACTCTAGTACCTACTTACATTCTTCATTCACTCATAGTTTCCCTGCTAGAATTGTGCATGTGAGGTTTCTTTTTTCTTAATTTTCTAAAAAAAAATAGTGCAGTACTCATGACATTTCTTTCTGTCTACTCTTTTTTTTGTGTGTGTTTTATTGCATTGTATTTGCACACAAAATATACAACAGGACCATTATATGGTTATGAGACAGTGAAAGTATCAACTAGTACTGAGCATGGACAGATTATGAAATAATAAGAAAGAAAAAAAAAGAAAGAAAACTTAATAAATAAACTTCAACAGTGATATGCATATTTATCTATACAGAATAGTGTCACTGAGGAGAAATCAGGGATATCTTTGTATGTGGCTTTTGTATTCTCTGTGCTCTGTCACGTAGATGAACCTTGGGCTCCAAAGTTCCAGCGAGTAAGAGTCTAAATCTCCACCCTGGTGCTGTGTAACCCAAAGTCAACGGTATCGGCATGTCAGTCTCTTTGGTGTTAATGGGTTTCCTGGTTCGGGGAAGTGCATTTATTTGTCTTTTGGCTAATAGGCCCAAGCTCTGTAGAAAGGGTCCAAAATCTTCAGACGATGTGAGAGCTATGGGTTCGGCTCCAGACATTGCAGAGAGGGATCCATCAATGCCCAAGCGGTAATTCACTGAGCTGTCTCATCTTCCTTCCTATTGGTGCCAGTCTCCTCCTCTCTGCCAGTACAGCAAATGGGAGATCACTATATAGCGCCAGTGTGTTGCCTTCAAATTGTATGTTCCACATTGCCCTTAATCGGGCCATGATCGCGGTTCTTACTGTGACGTCTCTCGTGAGTGCAATGGTGTCTCTGAGTACACCACTGGGTGCTGCGGCAGATTTTTTCACTTAAAAGACAGAAGTAATTAATGGGGGGTCTGCGTAGCCCTTAACTCCCATAGAGGCAATTAGGTTTCTTGTGAACCTCAGCAGCTGCTCTCCCTCTACAGTCTCTGGGATGTCCCGCATGCGTTCATTGCATGTCGTGGCTCTAGCGAAGTCACTGCTCAGTGCAGCTGTTGAACCTGTGTGTTAAGTCCTTCAATTAGGCTTTTGGCTTCGTGGATTTTGTGGTCTCTTGTGGCTTCTCTTGTCGCCACCTCCCGGCAGATCTGCCCTCCAGACCTACCTTAGGTCTGTTAGTAGCCTCTTAATGTCCCCTTTAGTGGGTCTGGGAAGCCTCTCCAGGTGCAGGTGAGGGAATAGATTCTTCTCCCTCCTGGGAGGTCTCTGGGTCATCGGGAGCCATATTAGGCGGCGGACATGGTGACTCTCAAAGGAAAGCCTGGTAACTTGGATTCGGGATATTTCTGGATGCTGGTTCTTTCGATTTTTGAGCCCCATCTTGTCATCTGGGGGGTGGTGGTAATTAGAAGGTTGGTGTGATTTTTGGTGTGTTTGGCTATGGTTTGTGGGGCTTTAACAGAGCTAAACAGAAAGTAGTCTTGTGCAGTTCTCAGCCGGCCACGCCCGTCTACTCCTTTATTATACTCACGTGAAATGTCTTTGCATTGGTGCTAATTATGCAATGCACTACCAAAAATAAAGAATGTCAAAATAAAATTATTTTTAATTGATTTATAAATTGTGCCTTAATGCATTTAAAAGAAATTATACATGTCACTATTTCAGGGGCATACTTATTAACACAGACAAACAGATGACTACCTTACAAAATCCATTCAGCCAAGTCTCTTATAGTCATTTCTCTGTACAATACAGTTACTTACAGTAAAACTATCAAAAAATCATCACTCGTGACCAAAATATAAAAGTCATCTCTTGATTCAAACATCCCAGGCTTAGTCACAGTTCATTACAATGACTGTGTTTCAGAGGATGATATCTTAATTAGCTTTCCTAACAACTGGCAGCTTTCTATAATTAGAATTGAACAGAAAATAGCTATCATGACGTGACTGGTTTTTGACAAATAAATATCAACAAAGCTGCAATGAGGATTATCTGACCTTTTTTCTGCATACTGACCCTCTGACCTGCTGGAGCAACAAAAAAACCTCAGTCAGGCACATAGAGAGGACTACAAACTGACGTCTGTTCTATTGCTCATAACGAACAACAAGCTTACAGCACTAGATGTTTTGCAAGCTTTCGTTGTTTAGCTAGTCACCAGAAAAATAAAGACATTAGGCCTTCCCCATAGGAAAGCATTAAGTCAATGCTTTCCTATGGGGTTTTTCAAAATACTGAATGTCCTCGCGCAAAACGTGAAGATGCCCAGCGTCAATTCACAGAGTTAAAACGCGTAAATGCAGGAAGCACCGCTAGTTTCTCTGGAAGCCGCTTAAATTGTGGTTTTAACACTACAGAGTCAGGAATACATGTTTGTGTTCCTGACCCTATAGTGTTCCTTTAATTATAATTTTCATAGAGCAGGTATATGATATGCATTGTGAGAATATACATAAAAGCACTATCACTTTGATTGCTTATTTTTGACACTGGATTTGTTTGAATTGCAAATTTTATTACATTAATTTTGCACTATATATTCACAATGCTCTTACAACAGATTATTAAAATACACAATAGTTTATTTAGCACTATTTAATGTATCTCTCATATTGGAGTATTTTAGCAGGTTGCTTACTCAAACTATCACACAAAGGCCTACCATTTCTTAAAGAAGACACCCCAGTGCATTTCAAAAGGCATATTTTAAACCTTATCATGGGATATTTTATGTCCGCTAGGGTGTACCAAGTGTAGTAATTACCTTTTTTAAAACCTTTTTTTTACTTTTGTAAAACTTTTTTTTATTTATTTTTTTAACTATTATCCCCTAACTAGCATTAACACTAAATTCCCCAATTTCCCACTAACTTCAACCCACCACAGCGAAATAAATCATTTAAAAAAATTAAAATAATAAATTAAATAAATGTAACCCCTAAAGGGTTAAAACAATAAATAGATAAAAGTTAACCCTTAGGGGTTACAAAAAAATCAGATAAAGCAGGGAAAGGATTACATTTCAATAGAACATGGTAAAGGTGTGTGGGATTTTACACTAACATTCTTTTTACAGGGAGTAGCAGATCTGCAGCGATCCTAATCTTTTCATTTCACTGCTTACAAGGAGGTGGAGCAAGGCGTATCAGAAGTCCCTGCAGCACATGTGATCGCTGTGACTGACTATCATTTGCTGGGACAGGGCAATTGACTGTTGCTGGTCTGCCTCGGGACATGTGCAGCGATTGCAATGATCTGGCATTAATTTTAGTCCTTAAGGAAGGAGGTCGTGCCTGATGAGTGTCAAGGCACAGTCCTGGATGAAACACAGAGCATCCACAAGAACATCATGACGATTGCTCCCAAAGAAGAACTGCAAAGAGTATGCCTGAGACTTCAGCAGAAAGGGGGAGGTTTCATGGCAAGACAAACCTCTCCATGGGGTGTACCAGCATCAAATAGTGGATGTGGCTCACATGACAAAATTTTACCAGTGGTTGGAAAAGGCAGGACTGAAAGAAAGTACTGAGGCATTAATCCTAGTAGCACAGGAACAGGCACTCGGCACCAGATCAATAGAAGCGGGTGTCTACCACACCAGGCAAGTCCCAAGGTGCAGACTGTGCAAAGAGGCCTCTGAGACATAGTGGCCAGTTGTAAGATGTTAGCAAGAACAGCATACACAGAGACACAACCAAGTTGCTGTCTTGCCACCCTAGATGATTGAGATAAATATATATATATATATATATATATATATATATATATCTTTTTCCAATATAAAATATTGGTCCTTTCAGAGTAAAATTGTTAATTATACAGTAAGCATACTCACATGCAGACACAGACAATCTCACTGACACAAGCTGATTGATACACAGCCTCACAGACAAACAATCTCCCTGATATACATAAGGTCATTGACATAAAAACACAAGCTCACTCAGTAGCAGGCACACACACACACACACAAGCAAGCCCACTCACTAGCATGTGCGCACACACACACAGCTTAATGTAGTGGCTCTGGTGTCTATAGCCTGTCCCTGCAGGCTTTTCAATGTAAACACTGACTTTTTAGAGAAAAGGCAGTGTTTACATTGCTTCCTAGTGACAGACACTCAGACGGTCACTAGAGGTGCTTCCTGTGTCAGTGCGGACTGGCTGAGATCATCAAGCTTGATGATCTCAGCCGTAGAGGCACGGCCAGTCGAGGGGAGACCAGCACGACGTGGGGGAAAAAAGAGGTGAGTAAAAACACACATACACACATACCATGACAGACACACACCATGACACAGACAGACCGTGACACAAACACACACACCGTGACACAGACAGAAACACACACACCATGACAGACAGACACACCATGACAGACACACACACACACATACCATGACAGACACACACACACACACACACACCATGACAGACACACACACCTTAAAAAAGACACACACCATAACACAGACAGACACACACACACCATGACACACACACAAATGACACAGACACACACATACACTCACACTGACACACACAATTTCTACCTGTGGGGAGCTCCATTGGCGGCCGCAGGGGAAGCTGGCTGTTCTGTCTCTGCTCCCCCTCCCCAGCGCACTGTTTAATGAGACTGGGACCGGAGTATGACGTCATATTCCGGTTCCGGTCTCATTAAGCGGCGCGCTGGGGAGAAGAGACAGAACAGCCAGCTTCCCCTGCGGCCGCCAAAAGAGCTCCCTCTGCGGCCGCAGGTGTACCAGCTGCCAGCCCGGCCCCAGGTGCCGGCGGCCCACCGGGAAATTTCCCGGTATCCAGGTGGGCCAGTCCGGCCCTGGGATTGAGTACTGATACATCTGCTCAGAATAGGGGCTGGACCTGCCAGATTGGAGATACCACAAAGGGTAGAATAACAGGGATAAGATCCTGTTGGAATTCAAGATCCAGACAGACAAGTTGGGACTCGCCAACTAACCTGATATCAAGGTGATAGACAATGAGCTACTGCCATTGTGGTCTATGTGGCAATACCAAATGACTATAACATCCGGAAGAAGGAAAATGAGATGATGGACAAATACCAAGGACTGAAAAAAGAACTAGGAAGGATGTGGAAAGTGAAGGCAGTAGTAGTCCCCAATTGTGATTTATTTATAAAATATTTTACCAGGAAGGATACATTGAGATTTCTCTCGTTTTCACGTATGTCCTGGGTCCACAAAGCATTGTGATAACAGCACTCAGGGCTGTGACTCTGAAGTTGGGGGAGTGGTTTCAACAGATTTCAGGTGGGACATCGGAGATCACTGTCCTTAAGAGTCCAGTTCTAGGAACAGCTAAAATACTGTGCAGAACCCTCAGACTCCCAGGCTTTTGGTAGAGGACCCAAGAATGAGGAATAAAGAGGGGTGAGAAAACAATATATATATTTATTTATTTTTCCCCTGCCCGCAAAGTTTTGTACAAAGGTTCTGTAAATTTTTTGTGCACAAAATAAGCCAAATACAAAGCAGCAATGCTAGAAAAATGACATTCTATTCAGAAAAACAGTGAATGTGGCCCCCCACATTCATACCTCTACATCTAAAAATAGAAATTACAGGACATACACAGTAACTATAGACAAAAAAACGTGTAATTGCATTAAAACAGGCATTACAAGGGCATTTTCATGTATCTTTTTTAAAATGCAACATGGATGAAGAGCTGTAGACAAAATAAGACAAAATAACTGAATATTAATTCACCAAATAAGGCCAAATTTGCTATAGCAGGCCAATTGCCTTCAGGCCAATTCTTTCCAGTTTAGCGGACAAAGATTTCTCTGTGGTTCAATTTATTCACTATCAACTAAACTGGAACTGCATCGAGCCACGTGGGTCCCTGCTAAGGTCTACCAAACTCAGAAGGTGTTAGATAGGGAGAGGGGGACAGAGCCGGAGGGCTGTTATATCAATGGAACAAATATCTATTCAGTGCTTAGCAAAAAGACCTCATTGCTTTATTACTGCATTGGGCTAATACTAAACAAACATCGAGGTTGCCCAAAACTTGGGAAATCACAGGAAATAGAAATGTAACAGATCAAAGAGCCATGACAACTACTTTGATCTTACCCATTACATATACATTGTAGTAGCTATATCAATTTTGGTACACTTCCTATACACATTTGGCAATAAAATCTTATTTCTTTATAAAACTGTTTGGCAATTTATGTCTTATTTTCTTTAGTTCCCAATTTCTCATTTTAGTAAAAAAAAAAAAATGAGTTTGACCCGTATACAAGGCATCCTGTCCCATTTGTCGACCTAGTTGACATTGGCTAGGCAATAAAGAGGAGCTGAGCTTGGCTTCATCTGATGGAGAGGTAACAGCAAGACCATATGATGTGGAAGGTTTTGTGGTAATATCTCTTTCTTATTAAGTAAACAGTACTGTGCATACCACCCAACTTGTCGACATGTTAAGTTTGCCGCAGACAGATTCCTCTCTTTGGTGTTTTTTCCGCCTGTTTTTATTACTAATGAATATGGATAAGTTTGAGAACCAAAATCTTTCTACCTTATCTCTCAAACTCTAAGACAGTATCTTGTCTTATTACCAGGTGGAGGGTAGAGGGTAGAGGGATTACATTATTAAGAAAAGGAAAACATATAAGAAAACCATTATCCTGTATTTAAAGAAATAAACATGCTCTATAATTTCATGTTCGTATCCAGCATTATAGTAAGTGCCAATCAGAATGCCGGGATTTATTCGATGTGTGCAGACTCTGGGCATTGGGTTAATGTGCCTTTATTGTAAATTGGTGAATATACTACAGTACATGTTCTCCTTCCTATTTAGAGAGGATGTTTTTTTCTGAGAAAATGATGGGGTTATGGTATCAATATGTATAAAAGAATAGAACTGCTAGTTAAATGGAAAGTCCAATATGGTCACTACTTTCAGTACCAATTTCGAAAACACTGATCACACCTTACATTAACTATATAATTTGAAAATAATATGTTTTGCAGCTAATTAGCATAGCCTCTATGATTATAAATGCTATATACATGTAATTGTAAATGTTGGCAAAAAAAAAAAAATTTAACATTAAAAAAAAATACCCAGCCAAAGCCTGCAGTTAGTCCTCTTCAACTAAGAGAACACTCAGTCAATCCTAACCTCCCCATAGCGTTCCATGAGAACTCTACACTTCCTGTTATGCTTACGTCGCTCATTCTCTTGGAAAAGACACTGCAAAACAAATCATGCAAGTCAGATCACACAAAAAGAAAAAGAAAATAGTCAGATTAGGTGCATAGAAAGTATCAGATACCTCTATATAAAATACATTTTTAAAATTAATTAACACAGACACACACAAGGCTGGAAATGTCCATTTGACTGTGGTAAGCAAGATCCTTTAAAAGATATCATATATAATAATAATAATAATATATATATATGACATCTAATAAACAATCTTGCTTGTCACAGTTAAATTGTCATTTCCAGCTTTACACACAGTCATGGAAAAAAGAAAGTACACCTTCTTTGAATTCTATTCATATTTATATGTAACAAATATTAAATATAAACCTCAGGTGGGCTTTATCTAAATATTTTATACATTTATGACATAACCGGATATAAAAAATACAGTTTAAACTAGGTATACAGGTACACAACTTAACTTCACACACCCAGAACTCCGCAATATTGAATCTCTCCATATTTCATCTCCTTGGAACTTCCAGGTACTGACCGAATGTTGGAAGATACTCCACCTCATTTATTCTTACTTCGATAACGTATTATCTTTGATATTATGGTATCTGGTTATTTTTGTTGCTATTCATACCTGTGGTTTTCTGCGCATGCAGTTTTTTTTGTTATTGTCATTGAATGCATTCCACAGTTTTTTCTTGTCCACAGTTAATATTTGAGGTGATAGAATTTGATTGGTAAACGTTTTACCTTTCTACCCACCAATTCTCTCTCCATCCTCTGCCCCTCCTGGCTGTATACACCATTATATAACCGTTTTATCTCCATCCCTGTTCCTTAATCCTCACTTCTCACACCGAGAACCCAGCAATACTGGATCTCTCCATTTTTTCTGATTAGGACGCTGGAAATCCTTAGTCTATAATAAATATATTCCCCAACCAGAGAAAGAGTTAGGAAAAGCATTTAGGAGTTTGGCTATGTAATTATACTTATGTAAAAGAGTATACTTCTTAAACTTTATCTATTTGCTTAAATTCACCATTAAAAATTAGAGAAGAATAATAAAAAAATAAAAAACCAACAAAAAAAAGCCAGGTGTTACTTCTAACTAAAAATATACACATTTTCCTGAAAGTAGGCAACCAAAAGGAATGAAAACATTTATCTTTAAAAAAAAAAATCCCTTACTTTGAAACATTATCAAAATAATAACAGTACGGTTATTATAAAAATATTCAAACTACTGGATATTTTGCAACTCATATTCCAGAACAACAGGAAACAATTCTTAAGATATTATTGTCTTATGTCTACGGAGTTCTTAAAAAAATAAACTAAATACTGAAGTGTAATGAACTGAAATCTCTAAAACAAATGTAAAATGTATTCTAAGACCGACATGTTGTGGCAATTGCAAAGTTGGGGAATTTGTCCAAATAGGTTCCCCTCATCAAATATAAATATTGCAGTATAGCATTAGTAAGGAAGGAATTACCAACAGCAATGGAAATTTTAGCCAAAATGGTGAAGCTTATGTAGGTGAAGAATCTTTCTAATTTGAATATTGTGACATCAGTTTTGCAATTGTCAAAAATCCACAATTGTCTGTTTAGTGAATATTACAGAATATGGTTACAGTTCATTATACAACAATACTCAAAGAATTGTTATATTGAACAGAATTCAACAACCTTTTCTTGTTTCTAGACAATACCAGGATACTATCTTATGAGTGAAATAATCTTTCTCACTATTGAAATCATGTTAACATAGTGATAATTAACATCACAAAATACCGAATCAAGGATAAAATAAAAATTTTAAAAAAATTTAAATTGACTTAGTCCCAACATGAGCTCTAGGAACCTAAAAATAAGGGAAATCATCAGGGTAGCCAAACTGAAAGCATTGAAAAAATGTCCAGTTCGGTTAGTTTACCTAAACGTGAAACTCATTTTGATTTCACTCTGAATTCTCATTGTACTAAACAATCGGGAAAATGACTTGCTTTCATTCCACGTGGATGAAAACCTGGAACAAAGGGATGTGAACTCCAAGTTCTCCTAATTTGAATTTATAAAAGGAAGATAAAACTTGTGATAAGCAGTCTAGAGAAAATCGTGATATTTTAAAACCCATTAAAGGACAACTATAGGCACCCAGACAACTTCAGCTTAATGTAGTGGTCTGGGTGCCAGGTCCAGTTAGGGTTAACCCTGCCTGCTGTAAACATAGCAGTGTCAGAGAAACTGCTACGTTTACAAATGGGTTAATCCAGCCTCTAGTGGCTGTCTCATTGACAGCTGCTAGAGGCGCTTCTGTGCTTCTCACTGTGATTTTCACAGTGAGAAGACGCCAGGGTCCATAGGAAAGCATTGAGAATGCTTTCCTATAGACTGACTGAATGCGCGCGGCTCTTGCCGTGCATTTGGCGGTAGAGGGAGGAGAGTCCCCAGCGCCGAGGGAGCCCGGCGCTGGAGAAAGGTAAGCGTTTAACCCCTTCCTCCCCTTAGAGCCTGGCGGGAGTGGGACCCTGAGGGTGGGGGGACCTATAAACACTATAGTGCCAGGAAAACGAGTTTGTTTTCCTGGCACTATAGTGGTCCTTTAACTTTGAATATGGGCATTCCAGACGAACAATAGGCATATATAATAAAGAGAGACTACAATGTGATGATCCCTTTAGCTTGCTTTTAATAAAGTGTTACTATTCTGGGCACAGACAGGTCAAGGTCTGACTAAATGACTCCACAGAGGATAGCAATGAAGCTCAAGTCTTGCTATCATCCTCTCTACCAGTCAGATAGATCAGAGTAAATAAGGGTTATCATTTTGTCTCCATCCCAATGCATACCTTTACATACCATTACAAAAAGAACAAAGATGGACACTTCAATTCTAGGTGTGTGAGTGGGAGTGTGGCCAGAGGCAGGGCATTTCTGAGAACGGACTTACTAACTGATCTACTAATGACTTACTAATAAAAAAGTTTACAAATAAAATGTATTTAGAACAAGAACAATACGTCTTATTTACACAGACTGATTTCTAAACACATTTATTGCAATTTAAAGTTACATTGTCACCCCCCACATCCAAAATAAGTATTTCATTAAGTTAAAAATCTTTATGAAATACTCATATTGACTGTGTCAGAATTTCACTGAGATTAAATGAAGTGACTCCTTTGTCGCAATATTTTACCCTACGCTCGACAAAATGCATAGCTACATTTTGTGACGATTTGCCAAGCACTCATCCATCACTAGTGACTGCTAAGGTAAAAAAAGCTTCCGGAGTCTCGAAAAATAGGCGGTGGCCACACGGACAAACTCATGTATAACTCACCTTCCCCTGCACGCTTTAGACAACGTACTGCCAGAGGAAGTGTCCCCCAGACGATGACAGGGCCAATTTAAAGACACATTACTGGAAGTATTATTGCTATTATTGCTTTTTAATAAAACTATAAAGAGATTAAGAACAAGGTTGTAAATTCACCAAAGTAAACCTTTAAAAAGCCTTTGAAGTTGCAATTTACCATCTAGAAGGAGCTACAGTCCTGTCTTTAGTGTTGGCAGTCTAAAACAGCATAATAACATCTTGCAAGAGTTATACAAATTCAAATTCATTCATATTATATTAAAATTAGATATTTTTGTATTCTTGTCCAAGAAACCAGACATGACAGATAGTAAGTCATTATTTGGATTTTAAGCCATTTGATCATTATATTTAACTTGAAGACATGCCACCAGCTATTAAAATATCCCAGCTCACAAAGCACTGGTATCATTTTTCTCCAAAATTAAATCCAAGCAAACTTAGTGCATGCTAGCATAAACCCAAACAATGAAAAACTGCAAATGGCCATAAAAGAAGGCAAAGTTGAAAAAATTTGTCAATTGTCTCTGCAATTCATTTTTCTACCATCACAAAAAATATTGGAACGAGATACAGTGACAGAAAAGCCTAGAAAACATGTCTGTTGTTTTTAGACTACAATTCTCAATCTTCTAGCCCAAAATCAACTACTGAATACCTAACTGTGTAAGATTTCCATCCGTGTATTACAATTAGCAAACATGCCTTCGGTTCACAGGGTTATATCTGGGAGAAATGGGGCAGACTCATGACTGCAATTATAAACAACCGTGTGTTAGAATTTAATTTGGGCAAGTATGCAGCAGTTTTTGGGTGGGATATGGCCCAGAGATGGCCCAGGGAATAGATGGGTCTACTTTCTATCTAGTTTAGTGTCCAGAAAGGAGGATTTTAGATTCCTCAAATGCAGATTACTGTAACCAATACTGTCACTCTTGGGCAGACCTGAAAAGCTTAAGCGCTGAGCATCAATCAGAATATTAAAAAAATATATATCAAATCCATCCTCATAATGCAATTCGGTAATGCTGAACTAGATTCTAATCACGTTTCCTTTATGGTTTAATTTGGCGATTTCTAGGACAAAAGAAAACCAAACAAAAATGAATATCCTTCAAATTGCAAACTTCAGCAAAGCAATGTTAGCACTACACTAATGAAGGCTCTGTTTAAATGAAAGTATGATTTCAGAAACTTGAGGATATCAAGAGATCCAAAATTATAGAAGACTTGTCGGGGATGCGTAGACGCAAGCAAATTCATAGGCATAAAAATCAAGCAGTCAATTAATTCAAAGTCATACGGTAGAGTGGAAGTTAACTTATACTTATATAACTATGTCATTATCTGAGTGTCAGTTGATGGATGCTGGTTTTTTGCTAAACAACTTTAAAATAATTCAAAGAATTTGTTTTAAACATTGGAGGGGCAGCACCCAAAGACCTTTAAGTACTATCATAAGAGTTAGTGGTGATGACCTTAAGCGTAAAGGTACACTATAGACATCAGAACCACTAGATATCAATACAGTAATTCTGCAGCATATTTTCTTTTTACTGCATGGTCAACAGTATAAATACAGGCTTTTTTTAGAGGAAAGGTAGGGGTAAACACTGATGCCATCTCTGGTGGTGGTTACCCATACAGCCAACAGAGGAACTTCCTGGATACTCAATGCTATTGATTCAGTTACTTATTTATGTAAAGATCCTGATAGGAGCAACATGGCAATTTGCTGCGCATGTGCACTATCCTCCAAATACATATTTACAGGGAAGCATTAGATTGTCTGAAATCAAAGATTGGTTATTTCAGCCAAGGAATCATGGGGCTGCCAAAGCGATAGAGTAGAAATGAGTAAATTATCAAATTGTACCTTCGATGGGGGGAAAGCCTAACTAGATAGCTGAACCCTATAGCGTTAAGAATTCATGTTTGTATTCCTAACAATATAGCTATGAAAAGAGGTGAACAAACAAACCACTTCAGTTTAGAAAAAACAGCACCTCAGAAGGGATATGATAACATTATACAAATATATCCAGGGCAAATACAAACCATTGTCTGGAAATCTTTTCACAAACCGGACTATACATAGGACACGAGGTCACGCTTTTAGACTGGAAGAAAGGAGAGTTAGTCTAAGGCAAAGAAAAGTTATTTTACAGTAAGAACAAGAAGGATGTGGAATTCTCTGCCTGAAGAAGTAGTTTTATCAGCGTCTGTACAGATGTTTAAACAGCAACTAGATGCATACTTGCAAAAACATAATAAAAGGCTTTCATTTTTCATTTTAGAGTGATAGCTTCTTGATCCAGGGATACATCTGACTGCCAGTCTGGGGTCAAGAAGGAAGTTTTCCTTAGTTTGTTGCAAAATTAGAAGGGTTTCAAACTGGGTTTTGTTTTGCCGTCATCTGGATAAACAGCAAAAAACTGATGTGAGGAAGGCTTAACTTGATGGACACATGTCTCTTCTCAGCCTCAGTAGCTATGTGTTCCTTTAATGCATGTTGTCCTTCTTCAACCAGAGAACCTAGAATCTGCCTTTTACACCAGAGGCTCCTAGAATCTGTCTATCAAATCAAAGTTCCTAAAAATGTGCATATCCACTCAAAAAAAACAAAAAAAAAAAACAAGAATTTCGCTAGATGTGAAGAGTCTCTGGGAATCTGTCTATTCACCCAGGGTCTTGGTAATTTTCTTACTCAACCAGAATCCCTAGAAATATTTCCTTACACAATAAAAATTCACCCATTCCCTATGAGAGATGATATATATTCACCAAAAGGCATGATTTAAATGTCAGAGAATATGGCGTATCTGTGAATAGTGCCAAGTGTTTGTTTAGCCACAGGAAATAGTTACCATGCTGGTAATATAGTATAGCTCCTGTTTTATGGGGAAAAAGATGACAATATAAATTCCTACTGTATAAATAAAACTAAACTATAACACATAACGGTAAGAGCTGCAACATCCTACAGAAATCAAACAGCAATTTAATGCACAGGGATGAACTGGGTTCAATACAGCTATCATTACAAAATATGAATGATAAGCCTGTTTTCTTTTCAGCCTACACTTTTTAACCAACATACTAGAAAGGAATTCCCTTCTTGAGCCATGTATTAGATCCCAAAATTCAGTAACTTGGAATACGCAATATTTAATGTACCACCGTCCCACCATGAAAATGAAGCTTTGAGAGCCCATGTAAAACAGCAGGAAACCCAAAGATTATAGGGTATCTGAAAATATTTGATGTATGTCTTCAAGATCACTTGGAGGAGAAAATGTTCTCTTTAATCAAGTCATATTTAAAATTGGCAGGCCTTAAAAACTTCCAGCACCGTTTACTGAAGTATACCACGATTGTAAAAAAAAAAAAAAAGGTATCAAAAGCTGAAGGAGGCAGAATGCATGACAGTTGTAGAGAGTTTATTGGGTTTTTTTTATATAATGCAATGGATCTCACATGTAATGACTAAATCCAAAATCCCTCGATTTCCTGCCTAACCACAAAATGACATCAGCATAGAACATCTTGATAAAACAATCAATATCCTAATGCTCTGCACCAAGTAACCAGAGTTAATTTCCAAAATATCATGAGCCCAGCTCTTTTTATAGTATATAAATGCATACCACAAATATATAACTAGGAATTAAAACCACAAAAAAGTTGAGGACATGCTGATTGCTGGGGATTTGATTTCAACATTAAAGCCAAAAACAAACAAAATCAAAATAAATATATATATATATTCACACACACACACACACCAACTAAGTTGTGGTGGGGATAAAGTGTGGATGAAAACCCCGTCTACCTGAAATAAGTGGATAGTTAATGCAATGTTAAACACAAATACACACACCAGTCAAGCTATAAGACTTGCTTTTACCAAATAAATCTCACTTTAACAGTGCTCTCACTACTGCAATGGATTCTGGGTGGGCGTATGCAAATGAGCTCAACAAAGAAACACATTTTTGCCTTATATTTCCACTTTATACATGGATTCCTTGGAGTATGTGTCTGCTGCATACAACTGCTTTGAAACACAACTCAGAAAGAGGAGCAATGCCACCACAACTTATTTGGTATGTACTTAACAAGTAACGCCAAGCCTCCATAGCAAGCCAGTAACCTATCTCTTGCGGATGAGCTGCCCATGAGTGGTTCACTGGCATTGCACCTCTTCCCGAGTTGTGTTTCAAAGCTGTTGTACTGTTATATAGACATGCACACACAAACTGCCCAATACATACATACACATTCCCTAATACATATATACATAATACACATACATATTGTCTAATACACACACTGGCACTGACTAACACACACACAATGCCCAATACATACACACAAACAAACACTGCCTAATACATACACACACACACACACTGCCTAATTCACACACCTGGTGTCTAATACTGTCACGGTAGTTTACCCCTACACGCAAGATTTAATTCAACAATCGACAGATAGAGCAGATACGACTTACCGGACCTTAGAATGGCCGGACTCGCCGTATAGCAGAGAATAGACAGAGTCAAGAACAAGCCGAGGTCAAGGGAACAAAGAGACTGCGAGAACAAAAACTAGCCAAGGTCTGGTACACAGTAGTCAGTAAGCCGGCAAACAAGACAAAACAGGGATAGAGAGATAAACGGAGTCAGATACAAAGCCAAGGTCAAGCACGAAAATCACAACTGAACACAACAAGCGCTGTAACAGAAACCACGATAGGGCAGGGAGTTAAGGCAGAGGTAAGTATAAATACCCTAAACTTTACTTTGATTGGCCCCTGTCATATCCACGCCCCCAAAATGTGAGTGTCTGGGGAATGTGGGATGACAGGGGCCAATGGGAGCACATTTCATCTTTTGGCTCCCACTGCCCCTTTAAGAGCGTGCCCGAGACGCGCGTCACGCTCTTAGAACTAGGCGGGACACGTGACCGCATCTCGCGGTCCGTGCCCGCCTTCATTCGAGAGCCGCGCGCCGCGAGAAGTGAGGACCTCGGCCAGCCCCCGGGTAAGCTACAAATACATACACACATAAACACTGCCTAATACACACACAGTATCTAACCCATACACAGACACTGCCTAATACATGCACAAAAATTCACACACACAGACTGCTCAATGCATATAAAGACACACACACTGCTGAACATATGCATACACAAACATCTACACACAGTAAGCAGCCACATATACTCATGGGAGCTAGGGGGCACTGAAAGCAGCACATTTCATACAGTAAGGTAAATGCTGCCATGCTTCCAGTGTAGAAGTCCCCACAGACGCAGGGCAAAGGGCAGCAGCATGTGGATGCTCCGCCCATGCATTGTCCTGTTCTTTGATGGGCGGGTCATTACGGAGTGTGATGCCGGGCGGAAGATCAGCAGTGTAAATGCAGCTCCCAGTGTAAGTCTCGCGAGAGCCGCGGGGTCATAGTGCGGCTCTCGCGAGACTTACAGTGTGAGCTGAGAGAAGAGCTGCACGGACCGGCGCGGAGGAGGAGGGAGCTGGCAGGAGCTGCAGGAGAGGTAAGTAACAGCTCTGCCAGCCCCCTCCTCCCCCCACTGAACTGCCAATGCCACTGGACCACCAGGGAAGGAGAGCCCCCCTCCCTGCCATGTATCAAGCAGGGAGGGGGGACACAAAATAAATAAATTAATTAATAATATATAAATAAAAATAATAATAAACAAAATAATAATATAACAATTTTTTTTTAAATAATATCAATTAATAATATATAAATAATAATAAAAAAAATAATATAACCAAAAAAATTATTTTTTTTATAAAAATGCCCACCCCCCACCAAAGCTCTGCAACACAAACACACACTGCATCACACACACACACACTGCACTCATACACACACACTGCACTCATATACACACACACTGCACTCACACACACACTGCACTCATACACACATACACTGCATTCATACACACACACACTGCACTCATACCCACACACACTGCACTCTTACACACACACTGCATTCATACACACACACACTGCATTCATACACACACTGCACTCATACACACACACTGCACTCATACACACACACTGCACTCATACACACACTGCATTCATACACACACTGCGCACTCATACACACACTGTGCACTCATATACACACTGCGCACTCATATACACACTGCATTTATACACACACTGCGCACTCATACACACACACTGCATTCATCATATACACACACTGTAAATAAATATTCAATTAATATAATTTTTTTAGGATCTAATTTTATTTAGAAATTTACCAGATGCTGCTGCATTTCCCACCCTAGTCTTATACTCGAGTCAATAAGTTTTCCCAGTTTTTTGGGGTAAAATTAGGGGCCTCGGCTTATATTCGGGTCGGCTTATACTCGAGTATATACGGTAAATGAAAAGTAGAAATTCACTTAGAGTAAGCTCTAATAAAAAAGCATCTGGGCAGTATGATGTGAGTGTCTTGGTCTGATTGAGGGTGGTCCATTGTTTATAAAATACAAACCGAATAGATGCCACTATAGTGTAGTATGCCAATAAATATACATGTGGCTTATATTCCAGTAAAGAAATGCACTCACATTTGATAGAGCCCATAAGTGGTTCCCAACAAGTGGCGTGGAGTAGTATAATCCTCCCACATGGATAGTACTTGTGATGGTGGACCTTAATTGTGATAATATGGAAATAAAAAGAAATGCAATATAGTGCTCTTAGTAGAAGGACGAGTAAATAAATAAGAAAACTCAAAAAAGAGTAGCAAAACAGTGTTATTTGCTCAGTCCTCACAGCGTAGGTGGTATCATCCCCACCAAGGATATAGTGTCCGGATATCAGAAACAAAGTAGGATGGTCCAGGAAGGGGTTACATATTAATAAAATAAAGATGTATATATATATATATATATTGGTTATAATTCTTAGAGGGGCCTGTGAAATATAAAATTGTAAGGAATTTTTCTATTAGCAAATTACTGCTAGGCATGGTAATGATCTCAATTGTCACTAAGCAGTGAAACACAAGACATACAGCACAGGATGCTTTAAAGGACTGTATTTTGTGTAGGTCAGGAAATATCCACTTAAAGTTTACCATCTAGAATAAAATGTAACTGGCCAGCAGTAGTAACATTACTAGCCCACCCAATGTTATGAATAAAGAAATGCTAAAATTTCTCGTCTGCGGTGTTTGTATTTATAAAAGGCGACAGTATTTGTGGAAATTTCCAGCCCTTTATGGATACCTATGTTATATTTGATTCACAAAGAGTAACGCAGCATCCCAAAAATTGCTGAAAAGGATAACAAATATTGGGACTCAACGGGTTACATTTTGGAACAGGAAAAAAAAGTTCACTTAAGGTACCAGAAAAGAGAGGAAAAAAAACACACCTTTGAATATGCAATTACTAATCTAAAAATATGTGCAAAATGTGTATGCAAGCTATGAAAGTGCCAGAAATAAGGGGGGGTGGGCGGTGAAATACCTGTCAGGGCAGTTATCACACCATGTCTAATTGATTACAAATGTTTGAAGGCCCAGGCCATAAATCATGGCTTTAATCCCACATTAACCTCTCACCATCAACCACCCCCTGAGCAGGGCTGATGTCTCAATGAAAAGAACTGATTCCACCAACATTCCTCTCTCCCACCCCACCAGGAACATTGCTAACCCAATTCAAAAGTAAAGCCATTAAATACAAGGCTTCCTCTTTGATTAGTCGCCTAATAATTTTCTCTGACCCCTGACATAACTCCCTTGTTGTATCAGGAGCCATAAAATATTAAGACACACACCAACTAAAAATAAGCCTACAATGACTATTTTAAAGGCTGTGTGTGGCCTTACCCATATATTTTTGGCAAGATGCTCTTTCTCCGACCACAGCTATATTCATCCAAGAGCAGTGGCACTGGAGAGTCTCTGTCTCACCTGTCAAAGCTGAAGAACGTTGTTCAGAAGACCACCAAGAGTCAATGGATTGGGTCCATGGTTCTACCGCAGTTAGTTCTGATAACCTCGAACTAATAAGGAAATAAAATCCTTAAAGATGGCCATGCAGAGTCCACACAGGGTCACCTCTAGACAACATGTGGGACTTTGAGGAGATCTATCTGCTAGGCAGTTCTACTATTAAACTGGTTACTGATCTATAACTATCCGAAAGATTAATGCGTATTGCTGGCATTGCATTCTTAAAGTCGCAGCATATCAATAACAAAGCAGAGTGATATTTAACGAGTGTCTCTCAGGTGATTTTTTTTTCTGAAGTCACCAATGTGGTCACATTTTGATTGCTGCAATACAAAATTACACTTACCCACAATGTATTCAGAGGCATGTAGGTGGCTTCATATTGGCTTTGTAGCTACATCTGAGAACCACATGCTAAGGCAAATTCTCAATAGCAAAGACACAGTAATGCAAAAATAAAAAAGGGGAAATCCACGAGAAAGAGAAAAAAAAAATCCCTTTTACTTGGAAAATTATATTTTACTTCTAACATACAAACATACAAACATTACTTCAAACATACAAACTGTAAATATAAAAACTTAATGAATAAAAATGTTCGTTCCAATACAACGGACTGTTTAATTATTTTCCTAAAATGTTATTTTTATATTTCAGCCTATTGGAATATGAATCACGGGTCATGTTTAATTGTATGTCGGCAAAATAATTATTAGTTTACTCTATTCACCAATGCAGAATGTTGTTTTAAAAGGATGTCGTTTTTGGTCAATGCTAAGTATACCAAAGGAAAAAAATCAAATATACTATAATATGTTAGAAATATCTGTAGATCCTAAAAACACTAATATACCCACAAACAAAAGTTGTAATTTCTATGAACTTCTATTATTATAAACCATAGCAAGCACCTACAATTGCTTACACGGAACCCATTAAACACATCCATCTTTATTTTAATTTACTCTGCTGTTATTTCCACTGCTTACAGAATTACTGAAATTTAAAAAAAAAAGGCATTTTAAGCCTGATAACGTGCTAGGTTTTGGGGGGGTTTTGTGTATAAAAAATGTGAAAACAGTTTAAAAAAAAACAAAAAAAAACATCAAATATATGATGGTGCGTGTGATAGCTCAGTAGTTAGTGCACCATCATTTCTAGTACCTGTTTAGATCTGTTTTCTTGAAACAGAGTTAGCTCCAAACTTAATCCTTCTAAAGTATAAGAAGCCGTACAAAACAAAGTTAAAATAGCGAGCAAAAACTGAATATATTTTACCTGCAATAATGATTTGATAATATATAATGTACGATGTATATGAATAGAGAACTCATATTGCTGATATATATCTATAATAGCATTTATCTATAAATATAACAAGTCCAAATTGGTGGAAGAATCCATATCAATAGCTATACAAGTAATTTTAAACAATGGCTATAGTTAAAATAAAACTTTTTTTTTTTTTTTAAGAATGAACAGTTTAAATAGAAGTATTAAATATAAATTGTTACTTTAGGCGTTACGATCAGGCTTTCAAAATAATCATAAATACTTGTATTTTCAATACACTAAACATACATTTGTATGCATTATATAAAAAGGCTACAATATAATTTGTTTTCAAACTATGTGGCATAGTTTTAGTATACTGTTTAGAGTACCACGTTTTAACAGAATATTTTAAATAATATTTATGTTAATAAAAATTTTGCAAAGTATTTGTAGATATTAATTTCTAATTTATCGACAGACCATTGTTTAAAAGGCACAGTGTGGAATTGCTATTCATACTTTAACAGCTAAAAAGACTAAATTGTACTTTCATAAACGTTTATTTATGTAATATATTCCAACAACGCATGAAAAGCATTCGCTGATGAAAACTGTAATTGACTAAACATGGTAAACAGCAACAACAAAATAATCTTGAAATTATGTAAAATATACATCATTTTAACACTCCTTGGCCTTTAAAAACAAATGTGTATGAACTACAAATTAAGTACTAGAAATATTTTTATATGCGTTCTGTGAAAACGATCAAGGAATGCTTGGATAAAATGTAGCTTTCATCTCCATGTACCAGAATATTTTAATATGAAGTATTTGTGCAATTTAACCCCAAATATAATTTCTACATCAATAAAATAAAGGAAGACTTTTAAAGCTATAGTGACATGTGATCTCTAAATTAGATGGATAATAATTTTCCTATAAAGTCTTATAGTATTATAAATGATACAGTATGTAAGAAAAGTTATATATACATTTAAATATAAATATAAATATATTTTTTGTTAAATATCATTTATGGTGTGCATGCAGTAACATTGTATATGTATGTATACATAGAGGACAAACACATGCACACACACGTACAACACACACGCATATAGTGTATACACATAAAATAGACACCAAGATCGATAAACCAATATATTAATCTGAACCCAAAATAAATTATTAATTTCATAACTACACATGAAACATGAAATAAAAGCACAATGAAAATATGCTGTTATTAAGAAAAGAAAGCCCAACAGAGATTTTATTACAGATTTTAATGTGAAATAAAATATATACGGAAAAAAAAAATAGTAATCTTAATTTTTATTTAAAACTAAGAATGTTAAAGTTTTTGCCAATGATTCAGGATCGCAAATAGAGTTAGAACAATGAATCCACAGGAGGCGAAAAAACAAATAAATGCTTTTAGGTATATGCATCAAGCAGATGGATAAATGCATACAAACACACACATTTTTTATTTTACTACAAGACTCAAATCTGCAAAGCACAATATTATACTACACACAAAACTCCTTTATAATAAGCTAACCTTATTCTTATAGTCCGATCTACGGCTGTCTTCAGAGGGAAAAATATGTAACTGCTTGTATTACTACAGTCTGCTTTTTATGTTATGCATTAAAAAAGGGAAAAAAATAGTATTTTGAGCAATTACCAATTTCCTTGCTAAAATCACCAGAGGCCAATATAAATCATATCAACGAGATTGAAATAAAGGCCTCTCTTATGTGACTTTTCACACATATACTTTGTGTGATACATATATATGTCTAGGTAAAAAAGAGGTCAATTAAATCTGTTGATTCGCAATAAATATATAGACACGGGTAGTAAAAGTCAAAATTTTCACTAAATATTACTATAAAGCATTCCAAACTATACACAGCAAGACTTACACAAATCTACTTGGGTTTTACATTATTCCGTTGTGTGTTTTCTTGGTTACATGGATAATTGCACACAAAGTTACACTGTGTATGCACATAGTTCTATATTTATACAGATATTTATGATGAGAAGATTCACATGCGCAAGATTCTAGATCGTAATAAAATTATGCTATTTACAGTTTAAGCAGCTTTTAAAATTGACCACATTTGTACTTGTAAACAATTTGATAAAGGCTGATGAATTCTGCTTGTCTATGTGTCTGCATATTCATGCCATGCCTATATATTGGTACAGACTTTTGCATTTTAAAATAGATGTAAAAGAGTTAAGGACACACAACCTCAGTGCATGTGTTTCCATTTATGTAAAGAGCCAGAAACCAATTCACGGACCTTGAAAATATCACAATCATATTTGAACAACTATTATCGTAATATCCGGCCTGAAAAGGAGGTGAGAGCATTTCTCTGAATGTGTGAAATAATCCCCATATAAATTAAAAAGAGAAATTTCACAATAAACGTAAATGCGTATGTGTTCAAATAACATCTTCACAGACACAAATTATGAATACTTAACTTCTTCTCTATTATGGGAAAACTGGACGTATGCATCAACAGTTTGGGAATGCTTGCAAGGAGGGAAAGTAATTTAGAGGTGATAGCATCTGAGGAAAGCATTAAACAATCACGCATTTATTAAGATCTATGAAAACAGAAATGTGTGCTTGCATTGGTCTTAATAAATGCCTTATGTTCTCAATGGCACCCAAAAGGTTAATTTATATAAGACCACATGTAATGGAGGGCAAGGAGAAAACAGTTGGGTAAGATAGGTAAAATAGTCTCCTGCCATTAAAAAATTATATGTTAGGAAGATTTATTTTTAGGAAACTCAGAAATGGGTACTGCTATTGGCACACTTTCAGCTTGGGAAATGTAACCGTCCACGGCAAGTAAGAACCACGAGCAGTACAGCCCGAAACCTCAAGGTCCCTAACGGTGGAAGAAGATGGCTTTTCAAACAAAATGTTCGTTTAACCCCCTTAAGGACCAAACTTCCGGAATAAAAGGGAATCATGACATGTCACACAAGTCATGTGTCGTTAAGGGGTTAAAATGTATGCTTTTAAACAGGCAGAGACCATGTCATATGTGCACTATGATCAACAATGGGGAAGCAATACATAGTGATAGAAACAGAGCAATAAATAGAAAGCAATAATAGACAGACACATACACACAAATGTATTCACCAACTAGTGCAGACTTAAGAAACTAAACCACATTTTGAGGCTTTGTGAATAAACCTCAGAATAAGAGAAAGAAAGAATGGGTAGACGAGAGAGAAAGAGAGAAATAAAGGAAATGTTGAGGAAGTAATAATGTATCATTTCCACACCAGTCTATGCTGTGAAAGTAACATTTCTAGTATTTGGTGTATTGGTGGTAAACTATATTCTGAAACTCACAAGTCACACCTACAAAATAAGATAGTTTTAACACCTTAAGGACAGAGGCAATTGTACAAGTTCTGAACCAAAACAATACCTAGACTTTAAGCTATATGTCTACTCAAATATAATTTACCTCTTTCATATTAAAGGCACGTTTTCCTGGCACTAGAGAATCCTGCAGTGCCCCCTCCCTCCCGCCCCCTATCCCATGTCGCTGAACCCCTTCAGCTACTTACCTGAATCCCGCGCCAATGTCCCTCGGCGCTGGGTCAGGCTCCGCCCACACTCCTAATGTGCATGCGCAACCATGGCCGCGAGCGAATTAGACCACCCCATAGGAAAGCAATGCTTTTCTACGGGGAAAATCTGACGCTGGAGGTCCGTAAGGACGTCCAGCATCAGATAACCGACCAAAGGTCGGTTTGGATTCCGGAAGAAATGTTTTACATTGCAGCACTAAGTGCAAAAGGGTCCCAGCACCCAGACCACTTCAATTAGCTGAAGTGTCCCTTTAAGGCCACCCACTTATTATATATCACTTTGTTCAGGAGAAATAGGACTTTCATTTCACATCAAATATATGTATATGAAACAATGTAATATTAATAAAATCTAAAATAAAGTGTGAGAAATTAAGAAATGTAGTTAGTTTCCAAGTTATGAATAGCATTTTAACTGTGAATGTCATAATATTGCAATAAAAATACACATATTTGTATTCTGTGATGTCCCACAAGTACAACAATGCCTCCCATGTCCTCATTTCATGGTGTTTTGGAAATTGATAGGGTAAAATATATGGCTTGCACCATTTCGTTTTTATACATCAAAATTTGCCAGATTGGTTTGCTGGGCAATTGTTGCATTTGAGACCATATGGCAGCCCAGGAATGAATATTACCCCCATCATGGCATACCATCTGTAAAAGTAGACAACCCACGGTATGTCTAGTCTTTTTTAGCAATAAGTCACGTGTTTGTTTTTTGCCTATTTCAAACAAAATACACACAATATTATCGTCATAATTTTTTCTGCTCTAAAACTCATATTTGTCTTCAGCGATGTCTCACGAGTACAACAGTTTTCCCCATATACAGGTTTTATGGGGTTTTGGAAAGTTACAGGGCCAAATATAGAGCTTGCAAATGAAATTCTCTGGAATTTCTGCCTGGGTTGTCAGGCAGGTCCCTCAAATTGTAATTAAAAAAATAATTATATATACACACTTAAAATGAAATTATATATATATATATATATATATATATATATATATAATTTCATTTTAAGTGTATTTCACTATATTTTTATATTTGTGGGTGTATATATATATATATATATATATATATTATATATATTCATATATATAAATCCTGGGTCCGGAACCGTGCCGGGCAATCAGAGGGATGGCAGACAGCTGTAACTGTGAGTACCCGCTCTTTTGTCCTATATAAAGCTGGAAATTGTTTTTTATTACTATGTCCTGATGAAAGCTCTGTACAAGAGCTGAAACGTTGACCGTTTGGAACTGTAAGAATAAAGAAGAACTTATCTTTTTTTACAAAATCCTGGAGTGCCGGTATTTCTTTCAATATTAATAAATATATATATATATATACATACACACACACACACACACACACAAACACGCATACATCAAAATACGGTTAGAATGTAATTATTTTTATATTTCCATTACTTGCTAATGTCAACAGAAGTTGTATCTGGTGAAGTACCTGTGATGGATGACACACATTTTGTCATATTAAATACAATATTAAATAAAGCAGTTATGCCCCAACCATGCTAAACAAATAAAATACAGAACATACATTCCTCATTCTCGGGTCCTCTACCAGAGGCCTGGGAGTCTGAGGGTTCTGCGCAGTATCTTAGCTGTTCCTAGAACTGCACTCTTCTGGACAGCTAGGTACACACCAAGCATCATAACCACTACAGCTGTGCAGGGCTTAGCTCATTGGCTGAGAAAGATCAGCTGACGCACTCAGCCAATGAGCTAGCTTAGCACTGCAGGGCTTAGCTCAGTAGAGCTAAACAAAGCTCCTAAGCATGAGTTAGCTATTTTCAGTAAACTGTAGTGAAGACAGAGCACTGCACCAGTAAGTCAAACTACCCTCAATGACAGCATGCCAACGAACTCCTGGCACCATAACAACTACAGAGTTTATTTTAGCACAAGGTGTAGCTGTGGTTGAAGGCACACATTATGTCATGTTAAATAAAGCAGTCATGCCCCCTTAACCCCTTAAGTACACATGACGGAAATATTCTGTCATGATTCCCTTTTATTCCAGAAGTTGTGTCCTTAAGGGGTTAAAGCATATCACTTCTGCTAAACAACAACAAAAATGAACAAACTAACAAACACAGTTGATGAGTCCATTTGTCCATCTAGTCTGCATATAATAAAACAGATTTGACTAATTTGTTGTTCAATCATGCTCTACAATCTTAGCCTACAGAGCTTGCACTCACAGGATACTGCAAGACTCGGACAACTGACGTGTCAACGCTATTCTCAGTTTAGTTTTCTTGAGCCAGATTAATGACCGTTATTTAGCACAATATAAAGAAATATAAACTTACCTTAATTGATCTGCATTTGTCTCTACAAATAAAATGCCTTAGAAATACAGGTAGCTGTTTGATGCTCTAAAGAAAGATATTTCATTCCATGTTGTTTCTGAAGACAGGAGCTTCTAGTCTATAAAGTGTACAATTTAAGGATACGCAGAAACCATGCAATTAAGAAAAGTGCTATTTTGGAGAGCTAGGAATTTCACAGTGTCCTTACATTTGCCTTGAAAACAACTTGAATGTTAGACTCAATTTACATAATTAAATATACGCAAAACAATCATTGCAGACCAACATTGTTTCTAGTAGAGAGGCAGTCAGATACAGATTAGAAATAACACGAATACAGTTTTATGTAAAGAAAATTACCCACAGGGTAGCTGGAAAAAGAAACAAAAAACATTACATGTGTCATTGCATGAATATTGCAGTAGAATGATTCCTTGTCCTATTACTTTGAGGCATTTTTTTCACCCTTATGTCAGAAAAATAGTAGTCAGCAAAAAATGCTCTAGGTACTGTAATGGTTTCATGTCAATGAAGTGGCCACATGCCCCGGGAGCCAACCTTCCGTTCAGTAGTAAACTGCTGTTAATCTTTTAATGCTATATGACAGTCCCAAGCAGTTTCCCATCCTCATTGTGCTGCTCAGGCTAATGAGGAATCAATACCCTAAACAGCAAAGGGTGGGACCACTTTCAGCCTATCACGGTACCCATTTAGGTCTGAATTGGTGTGACTACAAGCATGCGTGTAATCTCTGTATTATGGAAAGCTGTTCTGGCCATGTACTCTAAGCCATGGTTTACCCACCCATGCATGTCTCATCCCCGATCCATAGGTCATATTGGTGTGTGAAGCAGAATCATGTGTACCAGTTTGCAAAAGTGCAGGCTCTGGCCTGGTAAAAGGATACAATGTGTCAGGGGCACATACAAAGACATCTCAATGCAAGTGTTAAGTATGATTTGAGTTGGAACATCTTTAACCCCTTAAGGACACAACTTCTGGAATAAAAGGGAATCATGACGGAATATTTCCGTCATGTGTCCTTAAGGGGTTAAGATAGCAGTTCTGGCTTTGTTTTGGGTTTTCCTAGTGGCCATAATTACTAAAAGCCTTCAAGCTTTTATTGCTCACCCAATCACTGCTACCTCTAGTTTGGGATCAGGATGATCTATGGGTAAGAAGGGCCAAGTACCCAGCACTAAGCATCCATTGCTCAAGCAGTGTGCCCAGATGAACCTATAGGACTACGGACACAGCTGACTATCTTTATTTCACCTATATTGCAAAATACCCATATGTTGTGCGTCATTACACAAAACATTATGCCCGTAGGCTAAACCAGCAAACCATAAAACACAATATAATCCGTTACAAAAGGAAACAAATCAAAGAAAAAGCAGAAAAAAAGCAACTTAGAATAAAACAATGACTCGCCATAGCAGGACCATCCCAATTCAGCACAAGGACTTTCTCAAGGGAGAAATGTTTCCCCAGCCCAAAAGTTGTATTTATAACCATTAAAATGACCTATACAATAATAGTACCAAAACAGATCCAAAAGATATAAAATGGAGTTATTGGATAATAATAATTATAAGAATTCCATACTCTATATAGCTATGACATTACATACATAAACAAGGAAGTTGGTAAATATAATAGGACAGTGTGTGTATATATACACGGATATAATACCACTGTTTATAATGCACGCATATACATTTATAACTATGCTGTCTATTACTTGAAAGTAACATACATTCAGGTGCCAATTTGTAGCTATAAATAAACCAATGCAGTCAGCATGGCACAACATTAAATACTCATTCTTAACAATTCTAGGAACACTCCAAAATTGCTGTAGAGATTATGGTGCCAAGAGTACCCTGGCGCTTTCCCAGAGTAATGTGTCAATTTATTTAAGACAACACACTTGGGTCCGTCTCAGAAACTCAACCGCGGTAGTTCCGCCAGTGGTCCCACTGCCTGCTTGAGTACAGCTCTGTATATTTATGGCCATGCTTCACTCAGCAATTATATCTGGTGCTTCTCCTACAGTAGATGCAGTCCCTTTGGTCCCAGCTAAGTTATCAAACCGTTCTTCAATGGTTTGACAAATTACTTAGAGCGGGTGCCAGCGGGTTGTGGTGGTGAAGCCAGGTGCTTAAAATGTTATTTTAATGCATAACATTGTTCCCCAGGCACAATATTACAGCTTCTATCTTCACATGTAGCCAAATGGAAAACATGATACAGGTGATGTAACTTTTCTCCAACAGCAAGATGCTGAACCCAATATGTTTTCAACGGATGACATCGGTAATACCATAAACAGACAACTTCCTATAAAATCAGCAATCCCAAAGATGAATCTATGACACTGGCGGTCACAATATTTTACATAAAAGATACTTTGTGCAACCAAAGCAACATGTCACACAAAGACAATTATACACAAACTCAGTCTTAATTTATGGCCATAAACGTGGATGCGGACGTGTCAGCTGTGTGCTTTTTTCTTTTTAGAAACTATAAACAAAAGTAAAAAGTCTGCTTTTACGTTACTTTGTTACAGTCGTGCTGAAGATCAAAGTACTAAATAGTATATCCCAGATGTAAAAGTGTTGCACAGACAAACAGCTACCATAAAAAAATGACGTCAAATTTTCACAGATGGGTATTTACAACCAGGTACTAATTAACAGTTATTAAAGTCTATACACCACGCAATAAATATTTCTATGAAAACCACAAAAACAAATATATATCTATTCTTTATTATAGATCTTTGGCATAAAGGTGCAAATAACCTAAAAATAAAAACAAGCCCTTTGGAAACGTAGATAATTTAGGCCCAGAACTTAGAATGAACTGTATAATTTTGTTTCAATCTGTCAAGCCAAGTTTTGTTAATAACATTATGCAATGTATATAGCTCCGCAGCATTTTTTTGTCATAAAATAAATTAACACAAGGACGCTACATTTAGGAAGCTAAATTTGTCAGAATTGTCAACCAAATAATTTCATCAGCATATTAAAATTTTATATCCAAATTTAGCCATGGATTCAACAAAAAAAAAAGATAAAGGGATGCAATCTTTTTTTTTAAAGCAATGGAGTTCACCAAGAATTAGAAGGATTGGTTTAACATGCACACAATCTGTCAATAACACTGACAAATACTATCTGACATGGTTTAGGTCAAAGACTCCAGTTGAACTACAATAATCCCCTGTGTACGAGCAAGTAAGATTAATTGTTCTAAAAAAGTTTAAATCTAAGGCAATTTCCCATTAAAATAAAATAAAGCAGTGTATCTTTAAATAATTACAAAACCTGTGCCGGTATCCTCCAATCCACCCCTGTAAGATAAACCGAGAATCCAATAGTTAAAAAATGAGTTAGCGCACCGATATAGAAAATAATTCGAATGTCGCTCTACAGAAGGATAAATTATATATGTAAATTCTATATTCCTCTGATACATATCACAGTTATATATACATTACACAACCAATTTCCTCATAGTCCAAAGGTCATACAGTCCAAGAATTAAATGGAGTTACTCCCCCTCTGTATCATCCAGCACTCCTGCAGTTAAAAGTCAGATTGCAAAATTTAGAAAGATAAAAACTTAAAATGGTGTCATATCACCTGGTAAGGAACTTCTACCGAGTACACCCTATGTGGAGCTATCACCTTGTTGAGGGGCACTTGTGATGGATCTCTTGCAATATACAGGAGAGATTTCAAGAGATTGAAACAAAACATATATCGTTTGATTGTGCAGCACAAAACATATAGTGTTTGTGTGATACTAGCCCCATAGTATCACACAAAATCTGGTCTAAGACACTTCAACGTGTTTCCGAAACTTTATTGTTATAAAAAGCTTCCAATTCAGTTTAAAAGCAATATGACTGGCTCACATATCTGCAGGTAATCGCCACCAAGTTCACCATCCACTGCTGCTCCTGCTCAATCCTCCTCCTCCCCGAACGCCAGATATGTAAGTATTGCGGCACCATGTGACTTACACGTTTCGCCCTGTGTGGGCTTTCTCAAAGTCTTTGAGAAAGACTTCAGAGTGCAAATTCAAGATTAATTCTATTTACTATTTACAATCTTGAAAGCTACAGCTAGAATAATCTTTGTGCAATTAAATTGGACAAATATACAGGTCTCGAGGAGAAACGTAAAGCTAAAAAACATATAAGAAATATATTCTCGTGAAAAGGTAGACGGAGTAGGTGGCTACCAACTAAAGAACGCTCAAGAAATTGGCCCCGGCTTAACCAAATTCTCTTATATATAAAATAATAGACGGACCTTTCAACGAAGTGTAAAGACGACCAGGAGCAGATATTTAGATCAAAAGTTAGACTAGAGAGGTCACATCTAAATAAATGAATAAAACTATAAAATACAGATTTGTGTATATATAAATATAAAACCTGTTATCTCGGAATGCTGTTCTAGTATACAAATTTAGCAACCTGGTCTGAATGTTACTGTAACATATAATGTAGCAATGCTATAATAATCAAACCTACTTGCTATGTTATTGATAAAGTACTCAGTATCAACATACGGGGGAGTACAAAGTGAAGCCATGCAGATAAACGCTGCTATATCCCAATGTGGCTTGGACCAGACACCAACAGTACAACTAAATAAGAAACGAACGATCCATAGAGCTCACTGTAAAATGGTGATTTATTAATAACAAGGATTAAAAACACTTACAAAATAGCAGCAAAGAGGGTCCCTGTTGTGAATGTAGAAATATGCCACGTCCTGAATCGCTTGTATACGTATGTGAATATGTATGTGCATATGTATGTGAAGTCCATATGTATGTGTAGGCACCTCTGCGATGGATACACATTCGGCGGTCATGGCACTTGTAAAAATATACTTATTATAAGACTATTCAAGTTATTATATGTGTAAAAAAAAAAATTGTACCAGTGTTTTAATAATGAATAATTAGTAACAAATTATAAAGATAAGATGGAATGAGAATATAAAGTAAGAACTATAATATCACACAGATCATAGTTACTAATGTCGCACTGTTAATACGTAATGCACATTTAATAAAAAAAATTTAAAAACTTAAATAAAAGCCCCCTTTAATGGAAAAACAAAAACAATGCCCCTTCAAAAAACCTATAAAAAGATATCAAGAAAGTAACAAAACAAAGAAAGGGAGTATAAAAAAAATGAGAAATGTGGAGGGGGCGGGGGTGGGGGGGGGGCATAAAACCCCTCAAACTAAAAAACATTAAGTTCAAAATCAAAGTTTAAGCCATCTGGAACAAGAGTGTTCAGATAGATCCACTTGGCCTCCAACTTTATCAAGACCCCTTTCTTCTCCCTCTCTCTGATGTATATTTGCCTTTTCTAAGACTAAAAACTGTAGTCCACTAGGATCCTGGCTATAAAATTGGCTACAAGAGATAATGGGACTGAAAATTATTAGCAAAAACCTTGCATTTACTAAACACTGGTCATTTTTTTTTTTATTTTTTTTTTAAGTTCACAGAATCATCTATCATCAGTTGATGACGCATTGTTCATCGCTTTTTCAAACATCCAACAGTCAAACAAATGTACCGCATGACATTGTTATTTTCTAGCCCTTCCATTTCTTTTGTTGAAGTTTGAAACAAAAAAAAAACTTTTTTATATATTTATTATACACATATACATAATGCAGTTTTCTCCCTAGCTAGTTGTTGTGTAAAGCCATCATCCTTATTTATATTTAAGTGAAACTCATACTAGAGCTACGGTAGGTGATAACAGGTGAAGATTAAGTTAATTTAACTAGGTTTTGGCATTAAGTTTTGAACTTTTCAGTTAAAATAAAGTTTTATTTTTTATTTTTATTTTTTTTACTAGAATGAGGCATTCCGCCAAACGTATTTCAGCTACAAAGAGTAGCTCAGAATTTTTCCCCAAGGACCTTTCTGAAATGTATTAGCAGAGCGCTAATCTCTAAAGCACCTTCTCACCTGTTGTACTTGGAAACATTTTCCTTAGTACATATTGTAATAAATTATTTGTAACACAGATATCACACAAAAAAATAGATTTAAAGGAAATATATAAGAATTTATTTTAATGAGACACTTCAGACTATATGAAATAATGCCTCAAAGGGACGCTACAGGAACCCAGACTACTTTATCTCATTGTAGCGGGTCAGGGTGCAGTGTCGCTGTCCCCTTAACTTTGTAAATGAAAACATTGCAGTTTTAGAGAAACTGCAATGTTTTCATTGCATGGTTAAGACTGCCTCTTGTGGCCGTCTACCAGACAGCCACTATAGTCGCTTCCTGCTTTTTCATAGAGTTTAATACATAAACTGTAAAAGTTCTAATTAGGCTATGCTTTCAGTTCCGGTACTCTGGCTTTAAATTTGAATTACATATTTTTTTTTCCATTGAATTATTTTTTTAAAATATATATTTTCCAATAACAAACTAATTAATCACTAAACATGCAGACGGCGCAGAGAGCATAACACGATCATTTTCTCTCTGTCTCTAACTTAATAAAGTACATTTTCTTTTTCTGCATTTTCGCAACAGATAATTATATATTACTATATGAGATGTATGCTTTGTCTCACTGCTCTTTCATAGAAAAAACTCCATAGTTAAGATGTTAACATAACACGTGGAAAGTTAATATACTAGTACATTTTTATTAATTTTTTATGATTTCTATTAATGACAGATACTCATTTAAGAGTATATCTAAACTAAGGCACATTATTTGGTATTATTTATATGCAAAAATAAATTACACTATTGAATACAAAAAAAACTCCTTTTATGAATCTTACTTAAAAACCTTTATTATCATAAATGACTTATTTTCCAAGTTGAATGCATGAAGGTTTGTACTTTTGGGATAACATACCATGGATATTATTATTAACTGAATCAGAACTACAATTAATCAACAGCAGTTCTAAAGAATTTTAAGTTACATGATCTTAATAAATGGTCTGACACACACAGTGTGCATAGTACGTCCAAAACAAATTGGCAGTGTGTGTGTGTAATGTTGGAGGGTGTTCTGATCAAGGAAAGAAGCCGTCAGCAGAATGGTGGGCTGATGAAAACTTCAAATTCGACAAGAACCAATATGTGTGTCATCCAATCTGTGGGATTTTTACAAATCAAATGAAAAGGAAAAAAAATATTCACTAATCAAGAGTCATAGACTAGTTTTGGAGAAATATATTTTAACAGTAAATAACAGAAAATGAACTCAAATATACATAAAAATATCTATGTAGATATCAGTGAATCTATCCAAAGCCATCCACTGGAGTGGTGGTTCTTAAACACTAGATCAGGACACAAAACTGAACCCCTTTGCCATTTCAGTGGATCCCTCTAGGTTGTAATGAGCATAGCCTATTACGTAGACTGTAGACTGCTGCCCGCAATAAATCATCTACTATGGCGGCATTGCGTTACCCAGTCCAATGGAGACCTCTAAAAACCGTGAACAAGTCTAAAGAATGTTTTATGGTCAATGTTTTTAGTACGCATTATATTTTATAGTACATACCAGAGCTCAAATATCAAGTCCTATGCTACTAGTCAGGTCTAAAAGTAACTTGCCACTGCAAACCACCTCGTGTACTGAAAACCTGGACAGTACATATAGTCTTATAGAGCTTTAATTCTACCCTGAAATTACTTTCTCACTCCTTATTTGTAGTTTTTACTGCTTTGCCTAAACAAAGTCTATGAAGGTTGAATATGAAAATAACTCTTTAGTTATACGAGCAGTATCTAGTAAGGATTCTCAGATACCTTTGGGACAGGGCCCACCGGCTAGGGTTTAATTACTAATTGCCAACAGCTAGTGGGCAAGTGTAAATCATTAGCCCTGCTACATGCTATATTACAACAGAGGCATGGGTCTCCAAGAGAACCAAAATATAAATCTTCAAAGAACTGCACTCGAGAGGACTTTGTATTACATTTCAGTATTCTGATAAAGGGCCTGATACAATGACTGAAACGTTGACTTATGTGATTGGACACCAAAAAGAATACTGACATGTAATACAAAGTCCTCTCGAGTGCAGTTCTTTTGGAATCATATATTCATTATAAAGTCTGAAACACGGTGCCTGGTTGTGCTCATTTCCATGTCAAGCTAGAAACTCTGGAATATTTGGAGAAACATGGTTTCTCAATTTCCTATGTCCAAAAAGAATCAGAGTCCAACTTGAGATATATAAATCATGCATAACAGTGATTTCGGTGTATGTGTATATATGTAATATTTATGTATCTGCACTGAAGCATTATGAGTTAGCTTACAATTATTTTATGTACAGGAAACTAACATTTTGTAAGAGTACACAAAAGGTTAGATCCTCGTTGAAGCTCAATCTTACTAAAGAAAATATTATCTTCTCTACTGTGCTAAAGGTTTTTATATCAGTTCATTTATGTCCCCCTGACTTTGCCTACTCCAAATTCATACATACCTAGAGCTTCCAGTCTCATACCTTCCAAGTATTCCTATTTAAGAGGGACAGCTTCTATTTTGGTCCCAAATTCCTTTGTCCCTCTTTTCTATCCTAATGTCCCTCTTTTGCAGAAGCTCTGTATTCTTGGGGTGTTTGAATATACAAAGTTCCACAGTATTAATACCCACATTAATGTGTCCTTAAACTACAATAAATGTGTTTAGAAACACCCCTAAAATTTAGGTGTCCTTCTTTGTCCATGTAAAATGCTTGGAGATATGCACACCCTCCAACAATGAGTTTTCATTTCTTGACCCATACTAGTATCCCTCACTTGAATACTCTAAAGTATAAGATTACATAATCAATTTCATTCATGATAAAACACAACAATTTTCCTGATTATTTTATACTAATTCAGTCTCAAGACACCCCCACACGTCAAAATAAATGATATATTCATTTTGTATTAATGCCCACAGGTATCAAAGGCAAGGTTTATGATTTTAGTCTTTATCTTACAACTTTTTATGTGTTATCTTATAGCTATAAGTAATACCACTAGTAAGTTGACACTGTTCAAAATATTGACCAAGAAGCTTTATACTTTAAAGGACTGTAATATTCTGTGCTTCTGACAATTAATTAGTGCCCATTTTTAATGAGATTACTATGCTTACATAGGAAAACCCTTAAAATGTATTAGTTATTGCTGCTGTGCCCTAGCCTATTTTTAGAAAAAGAGCAGAGATCTCAAAGAACTCGCTACTCAAGCGATGGTTCTGATTAGAGCAATCTCACAAATGAACATGGACAGGACAAGTGATGATGGTCCTGAAGACAGATGCAATCACTATAGTAGCTAGTGAAGCTTGTAGCAGCTACAAGAAGTGTATAGCTTCTGTGATTTGGGCAAAAACAATGAGTAATTAACTAAAGTAAATACAGCATTCAAGCTCAATCCATTGCAGAATACACATTCAGATAAGAAAAAGTTAGAGACTGGGTCAGACTGGATATAGAGACAGGTAGTACAGATTCAAAGGTCCAAAATAAGGCCAGCACTGAATCTATGAGAGAGGCAAATGTATCTTTTAAAGGAAAAATATATTTTTTTAAAATAAAAATTATGAGTTACTCCCCATTTTAGCAATGGCTCAACGTAAAGCATTCCTCAATGAGACCAATATAAGTAAAAAAAAAAAAACAATAATTTCAAAATTACTTTTCCAGAGTAGATATTATAGTTACGCATATGGTTAGACACATTCGTAGTGCTGCACTACAAGTAAAATGAAGACTTGGGAAAAACCCAGAAAACACATCCTGCAACTATCTGAGGATATTTTATAGATCAGTCAGGCTGCTAAATATTAGGGGATTTTATTCAACCATATGATCTTTACGGAAACATCATCAGATCCACCATGCAGCCCTTTTCCCCTACATGATGGTATCAGGACTCCCAATAAGCATGTTCCTTATTATTTACCATTCTGCTGGATTTTTGGCTTGAAGTTGGCCTCATATTAAACACATCTTAAATCACGATCAAGTCAAAAAAACTGATTCACAGATCAAGCATTTAATATTTGCTTACTTTGGTAGAACTGACGAGTTGGACACGGGGCATAGTTTATTTGTATCAAAAAAGAAAGCCTGTGTGTGTAAGACATATAAAAAGGCCACGTCCATCATAACAAAAAAAAATAAAAATAAAAATAGATAAACACTATTTATATCTATATGCCATTTGTCTTCTAATAGAGACAAGAATGAATTACTTAAGTTAACTTTAGGCCTATTTATCAGAAGACCTTAACAGAACACCGACCAGTCAATTAGAAGGGTTAACAATCAGAAACCTGAAAAAGCTTGCTAGATGAATGGAGAAGTACGTCTTTAAATTTTACTTTGGCAGGAGCACAGTACTGCCTGCTGTGGGTAAACTCATGTAGACAGACATGATTTAAAATCTGTAAAGGAATCTCCAGGCTGGCATTTCTGTGACAGCCAATTACACAACACAAGAAAACCCAGCTAAGCAGTTAGCTACAAGACCTTAAAGTGAAAGGTAAAGAACAGAGAAAAAGTTAAGTTTCAGATTCCCAATGCACAGCAAGACAAGAAGCAAAAAAGAAAACACAAACAGTGATTCCAACACACACACACACAAACAAAAACCCAAAGCAGACTGATCCACAGTATAACAATAAAAGAGGGAATTGTTTTAAATTGTCACTGATGTTTAGGAATATTAGGCAGCCAGTTTCCTAGAGACAATAATTAATTGAGAATAAAACTAGAGGAAGTTGGAAGAATGGCAGAGCCTTGAACAGAGTATAGTAGAAATTCGACTTCTGCGCTCCATATGCTTTAACACGAGTTTGAATTCTTGCTGCATTTGTACTCTCTCCAAATCCTCATGAGTCAGAAAAATTAAAAAGCTATATCTTACTGGATGCCAGGAAAGGCCTTACCACGATCCTTTTGTCAAAATTAAAAAAAAAAGAAAAAAAGAAAAAAGGAGAGAGACAGAAAGGGAGAGAGAGAGAGAGAGAAAAAGCCACAGTAGAGGGCTGTCCCACTATGAGAAGCTGTGATGTCATCAACCACATGATTCTGCCTCTCCACTAACGTTGCATGCAGAAAAAAAGGAGTTTTAAAGGTTTTGCTTTTTTGGATTGTGTGAATGCTTCATTCGCCTCACAAACAACCACAGAACCACAAGTGCGGTGCAAACTTTCTCCAGGAGGACAGTGCGGAGCCTTTGGTTTTTAAATGGTTAATCTCCGCAGGTCACTAACAGCCTTCAAGACCATCATTGTCAGTAAGTGTTCGCAAACCACATTGTATGGAGTAATAATAGTTCCTCGTTCTTTAGTTATAATGTAGGGGCTGGGGGGGTTGGGGTTAATTTCTTATGGTCTAAGTCTTCTTATTGAAAAGATTGTTATAGCTAGTGTTACAAAGTGCATGATGTGCAAATGCCCTAATCCTACATGACCCCTGGACTGTATTTTCAGGTTAAGGTTTCCGAGGATATATTCTTCTGTGACATACAAAAAAAAAGGAAATCCGAAAAACGACACTAGGCGCCAAAACACAAGATAACGCCAAGGAGTGGGATTATGGCGTCAAACAGCTTGTTTAGCTCAGTGACACCATGTCAGCAAAATTTCTTTTGGGGTAAGTACTGATAACTCAATTTACGTACCTTAATCTGCACCACTTTCAGTTAATGTGACAAATCCGCCATTTATTAGCACTACGCTGGTTTACAGGCTTGTAGACAACAACAGGTCGAAGTAGTGGGCCAAATATAGAAGAAAACCACAAACTGACAAAAAATACGTAAATCGCACCAAGTATATTGCAATCAAAACTTTAAATCCACAAGTAGTCAATGGGACAGAGGCACTAAATTGAAAAGCTTTTCTATATCTGAAAAGTGGTTGCTAGATGAGCTTGAATAAAGCAAAGATTGGAAAACATAGCCAAACTCTGCACTTAAAAAAAAATTAAAAAAATTAGAAATCTCTTGCACAGGGGACATATACCAGGTGAAGCACCTGGAAAGGTATTTAAGCAACCAGGAGGGCAGTTATGTATAGCACACAGAGTTTATTAACTCACCTAATCATTTCACTGAGCAGTTCACTGGAATTGCCTTCCTACTTCCAGGCACCCCACTGTTTAAAGGAAATTAGGAAAAATAGGATTTAACCGCAGCGGTCCTAAAACAAATCACTGTATTTGATGCACTGCTAAATGAGCTGCTTTTTGGCAAGATTTGCACACGCAACAGAAAAAGTACTGAGCCACTATGGGTGAAGTCCTTCAGGTCCAGTCCATGCCATGGTAGATCAATTCCAACAACACAACTTAGTGATGGGAGGAGGCGTGTAGGGGCTTTACATCAAAAATGTTTCCATCGCTAAATTACACAGCACCATTACTTGCAGGAATATAACCAGCCTGACATTTCTGTAGCTGTTCTACAGCAGCGAACATATGCCAAATACAGCCTGATTTCCAAGGCAGTAAACACAGATGGCCACAAGAAACAGTGTAAATATTATAATTAAAAGAAATCCACACACAAACTGTACAAATCAGCATATAACAAACTTAGTTATCCAAATGAAGGGTTTTTTCCCCCCTCCCCTTACATGCACTATCCATACAAAAAAAAAGGGCATATTGTAAATTCCCACAGGTACCATTCATAAATCTGTCTTAACATCATATAAAAAAATTACTGTTAGAATGAATACAGCTTCTACTTTAGGTCCCTTTCACAGCCAGGAAAGAGTTAGTGGAACCCAAGCAGACAATGATAAAACGTTGAATTGTTCCGTGTTTTGTATGGCTGGGGGGGAAAAAAAGGAACAGTCTCTCTTTTTCTTTGACTAGTAATTGAGACAGAACTGTATTCATTCTAGCTGAATCATCTTTTGACACTGCTATGGCAAGCGGTTTGTTGCGGAGCACTTACAGTATTTTCTGAATCCTGTCCATGATGAAAAGTTTGTGACAGTATTGGCGTTTGTATTATCACTCCGGCTTCTCAAACAAAGATGCTAAATAAGATTGTTTTTTTTAAAAGCTGTGAGAAGCCTGCAGTTCTCAAGGAGTGTAATACCTGGTGGTAGGGACCTGTCTATAGCCCTCCTACTAGTGCATTTCGATTGGTTGCTTCATAGCACATTTAAATATAGGGAGCATACACACAAACACAAACACACACACAAAGAAACTCTATTTAGCTAGGTAACCAAATTAGGTTTAGTCTGCTACTATAATTTAATTGCAATTCCCTTTACATTTTGTTGATGGGTTAAATGGAGTAGATGATGAACAAACTAATATGGAAGAGAAGGGACAATTCAATATGGCGGTTACTTCATTAAATAGCTAGAAGACAAATGAAAGTCCAAACAGACATGCTGGATAAAAACCTCTGCCAATTCCATTCTATTTCGGATTCAGTTAATTTGCCAATGACTGTTGCCAATTCACAATAGTTTAGTTAATAAACCCAAATTTGTCGTTCAATAGCAATAGTCACTCATAATACAAAACGTCATAGATAAAACATACTGTCATAAATGGCACCGCAGGAGACGTACCAGGATAACATGGGGGCACCGAGTATGTAACCCTTTGCTTAAAGAAAGCAGCGTTAATGAATCATTACACAGACTAAGAGTAGCCAGACCACATTATCCCTCTGTTTATAAGAGGAAACACAGTTTACATATATAGGATTTTTTTTTTATTTTTTTTCAGCTGTAACTTCCAGAAGAGATTAGGATAGATTCAGCTGGCTAAAATTATCATAACACTACAGAGATCATGTCTTAATTCACCTTCTCCGGGGTCACCAAGTAGCACGTTGTAAAGAGTGATGGGGATGTCTTGTGTGAAATTGATTGGGGAAGATGTAATATCTGATTAAAGATTCAGAGGGTACTCAACAATAATATCCAAGGGTATTATCGCTGACATGCGAGGTGTGTTCTTATCAATCAGAACAAAACCAGAATAAAATCTTCAGGCTACAAAGAAGGGTGGTATGAGGGGAGGTGGGTAGCGTATGTATTTATCCATAGACATACATGGTGCGTGCATAATGTATTCATGCATCTTGCACAAAGTCAAAAGACCAGTGAATTTCAATGAGACCACTTGTAAGATGAAAGCATCAAGGGTCCCCATCTGACCCTTGTATATTTTTTCCTGTCTGTCAGCCTTTTAAGTTTGAGCCTAACGTTTATTTTCGTTACACCAATTTGGATAATTGTTGGGCCTACATCTTAAAAGAAGATTGTAACTGATAGAGCTATTCTTTTTACCCAGCCTACTTGTCTTAGAACATTGTAAGCAGAACCTACATGCATTTAGAACAATACCATTAACTTATTACTACTACAGAGAAGTGGGAGGCAGAGGGGGGGAGAATTCAGCTATTCCTAAATGAAACTAAAAATTAAGTTGCAGACTGCTATTTTTGTGAATCCCAATTTAAATAAATGTACTTTAACATATTCATCCATAGACAGGAAAAGGACTAAGCTGTTCTATGGCTGAACGCTATGTCGCAATATTAATGTGACTATAAAAAGTACATAAATAGCGGATTATCCATTTTTAGTAGTAGAGATCGGGAGAAACAACAGGAAAAAAAAAAAAGACTCCCCCAATTTAAAATAGTTTTAGCTTCTATTAGAATTATTTCCAAAATATTTTTAAAATAGGATAGGATATAATGTGATAGGATGTTTAATAATGTGCATTATTAGAAGTGTAATAAATGTATTAGGCCCCATTGGCCCCAACTAACGGCATTTATTTTAGTTAAAAAAGGTTTAGTAAAAAAATAAATAAAAAATTGTTAAATAGTCTTTAAATAAAATAAATACAGATAGTAATATCTCAAGAGGGTTAAACATGATCAACTTTTTTTATTCTTTTGTCAAGTACTGCAATCCTTAAAAAAAGCATGCTACATTTTCAAATGACAGTGATGCTTGCATAACGGTGAGTATATAGAAGTTTGTCCAGTGATCAGAAAGTTAATGCAGATAGGTATGAAATCATAAATTATGGATTTTCAATCTCACTGAGCATAACATCTCACATGCTGGTTAGAAAGAAAAGGAAAAAAAAGGAAAAATCGGAGCAATATGAGGGGGGAAAAAGCAAGAACTGAGGGGTTATATTTCTGTGGAATTTAAGTACATTTAAACAGGAAATCAAAATATTAAATCACTAGCTTTCTAAAATTTAAAACTGTCAAAAGTACCCCTAAAAAGATATATGCTCTTTTACATGCAAGAGTAATGGTAGTAACAATAATTACAAATCCTAAAGAATTGTTTGCTCTGCTTAAAGAAGTCATTATGTTACAATGCTGATCGCAATAGCAGAACATGTTTCACAGTGAAATACTTGCTGAATTAATAATCCAATTTAGAGGGGTAATATTAAACAAATAAAAATAAAGGCTTGCTGAAGTTCCCAAACATTTAACCATGCATATTGGCAAGAGAAAGAGGAGATGTTAATTCTAATATAAAATGTCATTTTCATTTAGCAAAACAGTTACTCAGACAGTAAATTATGATAGGGGAAATATTGCAGCCATTTATTAGATTGCTGGGAACAGCATTAAATAAAAACGAAATGTTTTACTGTAAATATACTGGCTAATGTTACCTACCGCAGGAAAATCTCAGATTTCAGATAGCAAATTACTTATATATTTATGTCTGAGACACAAATCTCTCCCAAGCTTGTTCATACAAGGTTTAACATCAGTGCAATGCGTCTTCAAAAGTGTAGTTTGGAAATCAAAGAGCAAAGAAAATTATAATCCAACATTAGCATCATGGTTACATTTTGCGCTTTGCGGGCTGTACGGCATTAGCACAGTGGCTACACATCATCAGCTTAAATAGTTAACAATACAATTCATAAAATAGAAAAGGGGGGCAGGAGGACAGCCAGATTATATCAAGCTGGTCAAATTAGTGCTTATTGAATAGAATCATTCACAAATCAGGGTTCTCAACTTCAAAACCCTCAAAGCTACGCTAATCAATTACAAACATTTCTACTGCCTCGAAATTCATGTGCTTTTAATTTCAGAGATGGTGGTCTAAAACTAATGTATTGGGGAGCTTGGATAAAGGCATAGTGCTTTTTTTTATAAATATACACACACACAGGATAATACACAATACACACACACACACATATATATATATATATATATATATATATATATATATACATATATATACACACATACACACATGGAATTTATATATACATGCATACATACATATACATTTATATGTTCAAAATCTGCATACCTCACACGTTACACAAACACAAACATCCATGCGGGGTATGTGTTTTAAATGGCTTCATAGACATTTACACAAACTCATAGATTTTTATTTTTATTTTTTTAAATTAAATCTATGTTAGAAAAAAATAATCTTTAACTATATACTTGCTAAAACTGGATACTGTAAAATTATAATTTAAAAAAATATATATATAAAAATGCTGAATTAACATGTCAATCCTCTTTATTTTGGCACTATTCTTATAATTAAACAGAACAGATTAAAATAAACCTCCAGGTTAAACATATATAAATGTCTAAAAGATTTGGATTCTAGCGTTGATGTATAGTCTCCAAGAGAAAATCTAGTGGTTTTGTCCTCAAATCTGAATACATAACAGTAGGAATGCCATCTTCATACCAAGAACGAAGATTTATTTAATGTTTCTTCAAACAGTATTCCCAGTGGCTAATTCTACTTATTTATTTAATTTTAGTGCTTATATATAAATTTTTGATCCTTAGAATCCTTATTGCATAATAATGATCTATCTGAAGACAATACTGAAAATAAGGAAATAAGCAGTAAATTTGAACAGGTTTTCACATTATTATATCACAAATCTGTTTATAACCTGTGCTAAAGGAAACACTGTGTTTAATGAACAGGAAATACGATTTAGATGGTGCGCTTACATGTTTATTGCTTCGTTTAAAGAATAGCATCAGATATACGTGTTTGTTTCTACTTTTTAATATTACCTTAACTAAAAATAGTAAGCAACTAATAAGTATAACCTATAAAAACCACCGTCCATCTAACTAGTATTTTTTTTTTTTAAATTGCACATAATTGGTCATCTCAGCAATAACGTCAACAGTAAAACCAAATTCAAAACACATATCTTTGTTTATTCGAAGGACCCTTGGTCTTTTTTCAACAAATTATTTATATGCATTAAAGTCAATGTTTCAGGTCAGGCTAAACTTTCCTCAGTAAACTTTAAAGTTGATGTGATTAACTAACACACACACACATTATAAATATACATATATTAAAAAAAAAAACATTCAATTAAAAATAGAATAATTAAAAATAATTATAATTTAAAATGGAAAATAGTTTATCATTACACAAAACAAGGAGTGGGAATCCTGCATAGCTCGAATAGTCTGAAGCCAAATCCCACTTAAAATACCAGAAGATTTATTAATTGAAAATAAATAAATAAATACACCAAACTGTAAAATGTAGTTCAACTCTTATAATGGATTTAAAGACGTGTTGTTTTGCTATAGATTATTGCTATACATTTTGTAACCTCATCACAAATCACTATTTAGTGCATAAACCCTTTACCCATGCAATAAATGTATTTATATGTAAGTCTAGACATAGATAGATATTAGGTTTTTGCAGTATTTGATATTAATTTTATCTTTGTATTGGTTGAAGGGTTAAAACAAGAGTGTTTTATGGAATGGGGATCTCATTCTTAAATATTCCACAGCCCTGTTTTTTGGCCGCTGTCATCAAGCACCTTCAAAGCAGGCCAGACATCCTCTTTGCAAACCACAGAGCCCCAGCACGCGACCGCCATTATTAGCTCACACATAATCCAGCAGATCATCCGTCCATACTGTGACTGCACAGCTACTGACTGTCTCAGATCAGGTTATCTAAATCAAGGCTTGATTTGTCAACATTACTACATCATGTTTCAAATTCCTCCCGAAACATGTGCAATGTAGCCATTCCGTAAAGATCAGTAACATAACAAAAAAAAGCAAACAATATATATTTAACCCCTTAAGGATACACGACGGAAATATTCCGTCACAATTCTCTTATTTGTGATGTTGTGTCCTTAAGGGGTTAATGGGAGATTATAGACTAAACCAGTGTTGGAAGAACTCGGCACAGCTAATGTTAATGAACTACATTTCACAGCCGAGCATCACAAGAAATCTAACAAATGGTTCATCGTCATTGGGGGGAAAAAAAAGTTTAAAAAGGTTAGCAGAGGTCACCTGTCTTCTCACTAAACAGTTAAATGTGGCAAACTGTCCACCAGACTGGAAAAGTAATTATCACTGATGAGAAATCACTAATAATATATATATATTTATTTATTTTACTTAGGCTTGATTGACAATTTCTGTTTAAAGACGACAACAACAAAAAAATAATACAGCATGGAGTATCTTATCTACATGAAAACCATAATTAAAACATTAAAATAGAAATGCGTAATTAGAAAAAAAAAAAAAAAATAGACTGCAAGACGAACTTTTAACATAAAAAAATCATACTTTAATGACTATATTATCCGGTATTTTTTTCCTCCAGACAGTATGTCAGTTTCTTAAAAACAAAGCATTTTCCTGACAATATTTATTTTACAATGTATGCAATCTGCCCATCGTAATTATTATTTTACTGTACTTTAAGTGCATGCAGTGACACTTCTTTACCCAGAAGTCTTTGAGTCAGCTTGCTGGTTTACTCTCAGGTGATCCCGAGAGCGAGAGAGCAAGCTTCCTTCAGAAAACATGGTTTCTTCTACAAATAAATAGAAGGTTCACTACTCAAGAAGCTAAATGGTTCACCCCAGGAGAATGTAAACGATCAGAAAAAGACTGCAAAACAGCTGTCACTTCCCTAACGATAATAGAGATTGGGGGAGACTTTCCATAAATATATAAATATGGATTGTGGAACACTTTCATACACCGAGTACATTCCATGATCATCACATACTGAAGAAATCTCAAGCTCTGAGCTTCCATCTCTTTGACAGGGTTATTACTAAACTGTGGATTGTGGGTCATTTTACATCAAAATAATCAGACCCTAAAACACAGCTAACTAACTATGAATTCTCACTTTAGTGTGTAGCCTTAGTGAATTTCAAATTTAAGGCCAAAGTAGCAAAACTGGAAGCATAGCTGGCTTACACAATGTTTCCAGTTCAGGCGAATATACCTTAAATTGACACTATAGGCACCCAGAACACTACAGCTCATTGAAGTGGTCTGGGTGCAGTTTCCCAGGTCACTTAACCCTACAAGGGGTTAACGCCACTTCTAGGGGACTTTTGACTACCTGACGCTCAATGCCCTCATGCTATGCATGGGGACGTCCAGCATCACCAAAAACCCCATAGGATAGTCTTGAGTCTGATGGAGGTAGGCAGACTGTTTCAAAGGAAAGTAACTGCCCGCGTGAAGTCCTGGATGCGTGAATTAGCAGTAAGGGTGCAAACAGCGGACTGGAGAAGGTCACCGGCAGTGAGGAGAGACGGAGAAAAGGTGTACCTAGTGAAGACTAAACACATTACAATTTTTCTAACATTAATAGGCTAATCATAGGAAGATAAAGTCCTAAAATGTTGCGGAATATTTTTAACCCTTCAATGGCAAGATTAGTGACTAACCATAGCATAATGCCTGTTTATGGGTGAGGATTTAGGCTGTTATGTTATTATGTGTGTTCCCCAGCCTTATCACCTTAGGCTACAATGATATATATGTTTAAGGTTAAACAACTCATAATGTTAGCCATACCTAATTCTTTGTGGTTTAGAGGTCAAAAAAAACGAGCCACAATTGAGCTAAAGTTATTAATTTCACCAACCATGTACACATGTGGTACATTTCTTCACAGAGAAAGAGATCAATAAAACTTTTAATGAGGAAAGAAAGCGGTGTGCACTTGTATCACAAGAAGGTATGACTGTAGATACAAAACAAGCGACAAAATAAATTAAAAATTAAAACACGCTGCTAGATGTACCATAGGTGCCTCATTGTTTAAAAAGAGTTTACTGCAGGTTGTAATGAAACTATCAGCAACAATATGTGTAGAAGAGTAGATTATGACAATTTATGATGCGACTAGTTATACAATAGACTTGCATGACATTTCTCGCTTGGTTTGGCTTTAACGCAAGGCATCGCTAGTTGCTATACTGCATGCATATCTCCCTAGTGTCCCTATTTAGGATGGACAGTCCCTATTTTGGGTCAGTCATTCTGTCTCTCTTTTCTAGGAGCTCCATATTGTTGGTGTGTCTCAGTGTATAACAGAGCTCCACGGCAATAATACTCACAGTTATGAGTCTTTAAATGTGTTTAGAAATCAGTATGTTTAAAAAAATTACATTGATTTTGTGCTAAATTACATTTAAAGGAACACTATAGTGTCAGAATACAAACATGTGTTACTGACACTATAGTGCTGGAATAAATCATTTGGTGCCTGCCCCCCCTTCTCAGTTGAGATTAAAGGTGATTTTACTAACTTTACTCCCACGCTGCTCTGGTCTTGCCATGGCTGGCCAACCTGGTCCCACCTCTATAGCTGAGATAAATCATAGATTATCTTAGAAAATCCAAAGCTCTCCCATAGGAAAGCATTGGAAGGCTATTATGCCTGCGCTGCAACATGCCACACTGCACCAATCAGCATCTCCTTATATAGGTTGCATCTCTGTGGAAAACGTTCAGTGCCTCCATGCAAAGCGTTTGAGTGACTGCCGCAAAAGGAGTGTTACTAGGCAGTGTTTGAAGTGCTAACACTGCAGGGACAGGCTATAGTATGTGTATGTAGTTTTTACATTTTAGGCCAAAATTGTTGAACTGGAGAAAACAAAAAAAACGGAATTTTGCCTTAAAATTTGTAATTCACTTTAAATTCCTGCCAATGCATACTTTAGTAAATAACCCAAGATGGGCAAATTGTATCACAAAGACTTTTTTGTAAATAATCAGATTTACCGAGTTATTACGTAAATGTAGCCTTTTGGAAATCCTAACGTAGTTATGGTTTCATACTGATATGAAGACAGCCTAAAGACAGAGCCCAATGGGAAATGTATTTCATAGACCTGCAATTTGCCAAAGTAGTCATTGATGCCCTAAGGCTGCAGCTGTTGGTCTTTTATATGATTATGGTGAGAACGTAATTCACAACAGTGGTCAAACTTCGTAAGTCTTAGACCACAATAAGAAAGGCATATAATATTATTATTTATTAAAAATTCTAAAATAAACATGAAAAACGACACAGCAAACTAGGAGAGCCACCACCACACGAAGAGGAGAACCGGCGGATTTTGTTCCATAGAATCTGGGTTTTAAATAGTGCAGGGGAAGGCAACCTTCGGTAGTTTTGGACTATGACATCTGAAGTGCCGAAGGTTGCCTACCCCTGGGACAGCTAAAACACGGAGTAAAATAATACCAAGAATAAATAAGAATGGTTTGTCTTTGGACTGCAACCACAAACATGCAAGGGTATCTAAGGCTTAAACAGACAGTCCGTGCAACAAAATCACAAACATGCATCAAATTAAAAACAGCAAAACCTCCACCAGCTTTGTTTTATATATAGTATATTTCTAGGAATCGAATAAAAGATCAGCAAAGACGCACAAATTGAAAAAAATATATAGGAGTTATATAAATTAAAGTGAAAAAGAGTAAGCAAGGTCAGTGTGAGATTTCACCATGGAGAATTTACTTCTTATCTGCTGCGTAAATTGTTTCTAGGGTCTAATAAAATATGTAACATAAATTGTTCCAAAATACTGGGAAGAAATATATTATGCATATTATAATTTAATTATTTTCTTTTTTAAACTGTTGATTACAACATTCACATTTTTTAAACCCTGATGCAAGACGCTTTCCTGCATAGTTTGCATGTAATCATTCTCCTCTAACATGCTGTTATTTTGAGGATTGAACCTTGTACTACACTCCATAGTTATACAAATCATTGCTCCAATGAATCTACCAGTGATTTATAAAAGCCAGGTCCCTTGAGAATCTAAATGTTAATTGTGATCAAGTCGAGGCCTATATTATGCGGTCGTTCTACTTTTAATTAAGAACGTCTCGCCATTAACGTCTAGATCATGACATTGTTAGATTTATATTGCCTATTTTCTAAACTTTGGATTTGGCTATAAGGGTCACTAAAAATACCAAATTCAAAAAAATCCACCATATCGGAGTTTAATTGGGATTTAATCACTAAGCACTGAATCACAACAAATTCTTTCCGTTCAGTAGCCGGTACTTTAATTGTACTCAGCAGTCAACTATTCTCTAATTAACTCAACTGTGCCCTAAATATGGATGGTCCTGTCCTTGATGGCCATGCCTAACCAAATTACCCTAGATTAACACAAAATAAATATCGATTGAGGAATAAGACATAAGCACATGAACTCCACAACACTTGAAAACAAAAACAAATAATTGTGTGAAAGTAGATAGATTTACAGTACGAAATATTAAAAACATAAGGATGTGTTTAAATGGGAAATTAATGATTTTCTTGAATGGAGCACTAATTAAGCACGTAAAATAGCCTGCTTCAAGAAAATCCAAATGTGATCTCAAAGAAATTATAATTTGAAATCTATAAAGCTCTCACCAGCACTAATAACGCTAGTTTAATGACCGTCAAAGGGTTAAACATACCCCACCCCGTTAAAGTCACTTGTGCCATAAGTGTGCCAAACCATTGTTTACTTATCCGTCTAGGTCAGATATCTTATATCTGAATCAACTATGTGGTTTCAAAAGGAGAAAGACACAGCGGCTGCCAATAAAACAGCCTTTCATTGTTCAACTCTAGTTCCAATCATAGAATAAAATAAAAGCTTGTTACATTCATTCTGGAAGTCATCTCTGGAGATAACTGTTGCAAAAAAAAAATGTTTTTTTTTAAATAAATGAATGCCACTAACTTTCCAGCAATAACTCATAAAAGCCTTTTTTATGCTGGTTTAAAGAAAGTACCCCTTTAAAAAAAAAAAAATCTCTGCAACAATGTTAATAGCCTTAGTTTATATCACCAAAGACAACTTGATTTTCACATTAGAAGATTCTGATTTTGAGCAAATCATTTTTAGTTGCTGGGAGCACAGCTTAGCCCTGCTTTTCTAGTAGACTACCACCGACCTTGCCCTGCAAGATAAAAACCATATGAATACGACAATAAAGTATAAACCGAAGCGATTTTACATATCATTTCGAAAGGCATGTATCCACAAAATTGCAATCGAGGACATTGCTCTTGTGATAATATGCTATATAATCAGATCATCAAAATGAATGTCAGCAGGAAGCATCAAATAACTACGACAGCACACTGCAATTTCTATACTGCCAGGGGGGCTCTTGTGCTACCCAGTTTCACAACAGTTTGACTTCTTACCTGGGGTCAGCCGAGCCCTGCTTCCTGTCAGAAGCTTCAGCATAGGAGCTTACGTTAGGTCTCCTGAGCTAAGATCGGCATTGCTGGGCTAGCTCGCTAAGAGCGTCACCTGATTGCTCTCTGCCAGTTAGCTAAAAAACATTACTTCTTCAAATCAGTTCGACACCGTTACTCAAGAATTATAAAATGTTATATGCTTGGCTGGCTTGGCAAATGGGTATTTATTAGAGCAAACATAACCCCTTAAGGACACATGACATGTGTGACATGTCATGATTCCCTTTTATTCTAGAAGTTTGGTCCTTAAGGGGTTAAGGGTTATCATCCAACCAATCAATGTTTCAACCTATTTTTATATTTTTATTTCAAAGATATTGAAAAGATATATATATATATAACACCTCATGTTAGCATGCCAAAGGTCCTAAAGGTATACCGAGGGTTAATTGCGCACACAGACTAGTTATATTAGTTTACAGAGAACAATTCAGTGAAAGTTCACACTTTCATATGCTTACCTACCACAGAGAGCCCACTTTGGGGAAAAAAAAAGCAAACAAACAAAAATAAAGTCATCACTGTTATTTCAGCATATTATGTACGTAATTATATCAAGGTGCCCATTAAAATTAATATTAATATTTTCCATTTTAAAGTGCCTCGCATTTTGTATTGTTATTTAGGTGGAACTTCAGTCTTCGTGTAATCTGCTTATTACATGCTTTTGCCTCATTACTTTAAATCGGAAAATCACACATACAAAATATATATAATTTATTTACAGGGGATCCTCTGCAGCCGCATCAACATAGTCCTTGCAGTGTCTGGATGAGAATAATGAGTGTTCTCGTCCAAATACAGGAGTGTCGGTATCAATAAATAAATATTTGTGCCCCTCCATAGCCAGATTTGCATAGTCTTGCAGATCCAGGTTTGGAGTAACGCAATCTGCAGTCTCAAAGTACAAGGTCCAAACTTGAGACGGGAATAAATAAAATAAAAACACATTTTCATAAATCTAAGTTAATGGACATTTCCCTCCTTTTTAAAACAAGTCTTTTATTCCAAAAATAGCAAGCAGGTTTGAACAGCTCAGCAAATTTCATTCATTAAGATATAAAAATGCTAGACACCACAAAATTGCTTTTCTATTCATAATTTTCACCTTTTTTTTAAATTTCACACGGAACGGTAGGATTTCAGTCTGTAACACGAAAGCCACCTCTTATGAGTACTGCTGAATTAGCCACTGCACATCTAAGACCCGCAAAACCCTACAAATCCATCTGAAAAACGTATGAAAACACACAGTCACTGATGGAGGATATAAAGGGACACTAGAACAAACCTGCCGGCCATTATCACGTCTTCCTGATAATGCTGACATTACTCATACATAGGCAGCAATTTAAAAGTCATTAGCATAGCAGTATGGATGCCGGATTCATACTTAATTATATGTTTCGGAGCAAGCTGTGCAGGCCACAAGCAAAAACGTTTTATTTCAATAAAAGGTGACCTTTTTAAAACACAACCTACCTGGTTTTAAGCAATATTATGAACAGCTATTAAAGTGCGGAGACTTTATTGCACTCCACCCTGGGCTGGTTGTGTAAACATGTTCAGAGCCAACTATTTCAACTGTTATAAAGAGGTGTTAAAACGAGGGTAACTGTAATAGGATTTAATAGGGTAAAGTGCCAAAACAAAGGAAGCTGTATAGCAGAGGGGAAAAGCTTTAACCTGTGAAAAGGGAAAGCAGCGGAAAATGGGAGGTAGCTACTGTATTATATATTTTAAAAAAATTAGTTCAATTGTGCAAAATGATGATATGAGAAAATGAATATTATTATTTATAAGATATTTTACCAGGAAGAATACATTGAGATTTCTCTCGTTTTCATGTCCTGGGTCCACAAAACATTGCATTGATACAATAGGGTACAAAAAGATACAAAAACAATATTAATACACAATATATACAAAATGTAACATAGAACAGGTAGGAAATGTATACATTTTTGAATAGTTATATATAAATATATAAATTATGTGATATATAGTCCTGTCATTAGCACAGATTATACACAGCTTTTTAGAAGTGAGAGAACTAATGCTCTGCGAACTGCAAATATCTTATAAATAAATCACATTGTTCACAATACAAATAGGCTTCAACACAAACAGGTTATTCACTTAACTGTGAACTGCTCGGAACGGACCTAGGTAACTACAAAATAGGCCAAAACAGTTAATCCGAAATCACAAGCAAGGTGGACATGTTCTATTTTGGCCTAATAGTTCAAATTCTCTGATCAATTCCTGGTAAATCATGGTTTCATGAATAACCTGGAAATGAAGCAGACAGCAGCCATAATACCAAAGTGATGTAGATGCCGAATAACAGGATAGTTTATTCAATATGAAGGTATGATAGGATACAACGGTGCACTGATACACGTTACATGGAGTAAAAGTGATAAATTGCACATATATTACAAATAAACAATTATGCTAAGTATTTGCTTCATCTACCTGCCAGTTCTCATCCTTTGCGTATTTACTTTGACCTGTCAGCTTATTTCAGAACCCTACCTTCATATCGACCCGATCCTATTTACTAACACTTCTGTTCCTCCTCTCTGTCATAGTCTGTCTGATCCAAGATGTTAAATTTGTGTATCTTTTCCTGATCCCAACTGTTCCATTTTTGCACTCTTAATGTCTGTTTTTTCTTTACCAATCTGCTTTATTCCGACGCATGTCCTTCTCTCCAATCCTACGTTTCCCCCGTGTTTGCCTTTCTCTCCTGCCTTACACTTGATTGACTGGCTATGTTTAATTACTACGTGCTTATAAAACCAAGTAGGTTTGAATCAGTCTTCAGAGAGCCCACAATATTGTTGAAGTATTTTAAAAGACAATCGAAGTGTAATTTTATGCATGTCTTCATAATACATACCTACTGTTTCACTGACACAATGACACTTAATACTAGGTTGAAAATAAATGACTCATTTTTACACCTATCCGTTAAGTTAAAAATGTGCCACTATTCTCATAATAAATGTCTGGCAGGATGGTTCAACCTTTGTATAAGCTACACAAAAACAGATCAGAAAACCTTATCCTGTGATTTTTAAAGTTAGTCTAGCACATTCTACGCCATTAAAATGATGTGAAGACAGACCGCTCCCATCAGACATAGTAAATGTGTGCTCTCCCTAACTATGTGTCATCAGCCTAGTGAGATGACATGATGAAGTCATCGCATTCATTACATCATCATTAGAAAGGTTTTATATCTAGTATGTGAGTAGTGAGCATTGTGAGGTCATACATCCTTTAGATTCAATGCCTGTTTTAACAGTGCCCTCACCATCTCGTGTTCTTTGATTTTACTTATTGTACAACAATGCAGTATATTTTTGGCTTTATTAGGGAAGTTTTTCCAGTATGCAACACAGTATATGTGTGTGTGTGTGTATGTATATATATATATATATATATATAAAAAACAAAAATAGTAATGCACTCCACCTTCCTTGATGTACTTGCCCGGTGCTTATCAGCAAACAGATACAGGATCCTGATGAAAGTCTGTGATACAGACTGAAACGTTGATTTTTATTTTGAGCTAATAAAAGCTAAGTTTTATTCATTCTACTTGGAAGTCCCTGGAGTGCTATCTTGTACTTTTGGCTATACATATATACACACACACACACACACACACACATACATACATACATACATACAAATACAGAGATGAGGGCACTCACTCTTCTCCAATTGCTTTTCCAAACGGAATGATGTAATGCCTTGGTGCACCACGCTGAAACCAATATATAGCCAAATATTTCAGCTTAGAAAAGTGGGCACTCGCAGGTCTTGTTTAGCGAAAAAAATTAGCACATTTACTAGTGTAGCATCAACATTTCAGATCTGTTCTCGATCCTTTCTCAAGAAAAAGGATCGAGAACAGATGCGAACAGTTGATGTTACACTAATAAATGTGCTAATTTTTTTCACTAAACAAGACCTGCGAGTGCCCACTTTTCTTAGCTGAAATATTTGGCTATATATATATATATTTACACACCTACTTTAAATTTGGGAGGGGTGGATAATGAATTAGTAAGCAGTAAATGTATTGGCCTATTTATTATCCAAGCATTCGAAGACTATTTATAATCCAAGCATCCTTTTAGTCATATTGATTGGAAAGCTAACACACCAACCCTTTCTGGACCAACAACATGTCAGGACTGTCCAAATGAATTACTTAACACTGCACCTGAGAGGGTTAAAGACATTCTAAAACAAACAAAAAAATATTACATTAGACTATAACGATCACTCTAACCACCATCAAAACTTTGCATAATTTTAAGACGTGTGTGTTATAGAATTCTCATGTCACAAGACAAATTTTAAAAAAAATCTGGCCCAAACACAGCTATAGCACTGCCGGAACGGCATGAAAGATATGCACATTAGCACACACAGTGTTGTCAACAGTAAAACATATTCCAGCTATAGTCTACTGCCCCACCGCATCCTTGTTCCCACTTCCACTAGTATGAGTTCCAGGGCTGGAGGTATAAGATTAGTTTGTTAATTGTTCCTTAAACACGGTTAAATATACAGCATCCCATTTTATCAGATGTGTATGCCTTAATATGGACACTGGATTTTAAGGTACTAATCAAATCCTCCATGGCAGGAGAGTACTAAGGAAGGGAAAAGTCTGGAGAGAAGCACTATATTGGTTACTCCGCACTGCAATATTGTGATACAATGTGATATTGTGTGAGTATAGTACCTCTCCAGGAAATATGACGCCACTTTACAGATAATATGATAATCTATAACTGTGTTTCTAACATACGATTAACAAAACGTACAACTCTCTCTACTCTACTTTCTCTCATTTCCCGAATCCTAACTGGAAGATTCCTTTCCTGATTTAATATATAATTCGTATATAAACCTCTTCAGGCATGGTCAACGTAACGAAGGAAATGGGAGACCTAGAAATATAATACAGATCTTGGACTAGGACTCCTATTGATATACCTAAACGCCTGAAAAATATAAAACTATCGATGGGAAACTGACGTTAAAGATGTCAAGAAAAATACCACAAGGTTCAAATGGAACATATTATACACTTAAATGTAATACCAAAGTTTGCTTCTGCGCAAGCGACATTACTAATGCACACTTGATTACTCCTGTCGAGCCGAAACAACAGGGAAATATATTACATATATAAAAACCCTTAATGGACGACAGGCCCTAATGGTTTCATTAAGATTAGACATGTATTGTATTGTTCGAACTGCATGACAATAACAAAAATTATATTAAAATTGGCTTCTGCATAAGCCCAAAAGTTGATGCTTACTTGCTATGTCTGTTGAGTAAAAATAAAGAATTTTTTTTTAAAAACGTATAAACAAACAATTAACAAAATAAATGTTTTTTAATTCAAAATACTAAATATCGAGCAAGTTAAAAAAAAAAAGACTTTGCCTGATTTCATGGTGAAAGGGAATGTTCCCAGGAAAAAGTAATCCTTAGCAATCCCTATAACACTTTTATTAGAGAGAGGACAAAATATCTTTCCTTTCACATACAAGATTGGAAAACCTTGCTCCATAATTACAGCCTGACATTGAAAGCATCTCCTGTTCATACCACCCAGTTTAATTTGCCATAAAAAGCTATCATAAAAGCAAATATTTTCCAGTAAAAATCCCCCAATGACCCCCACAAACAAATGCTGCCATTGACTTTACTTTCCCCAACTACAACACAGTGCCATGGAGTAGTGTTGGCACTGTAAGGGTTAACCACCCCAGAATACAAACCCTCCTTCACCCCCACACCCCCTCAAAAAAGTACAGCAAGACAAAAATACCATGTAAACTCCTACTGGCCCCACTTGGTATGAAAAGGTTAATGCAAACAGTGCTCATTCTGCAGCCTTCGAGACTCCCCAAGTCCCCAAACACAATAAAAATTATAGCTAGCTTTTTTTGGGAGAGAGGTGGGAGGTATATTTCCTATGTGCAACCTCCTTCTTGTTTTTCTTACTTGTGTATACACACTAAGCCAAAAGCACAGCCCCCGTGTGCTAATTTTCACCCAGCATCATTATTTTCTTTCTCTTCAAGTGGCGCAAAGCTGCAAATATTTTCAGACAGCGTGCCCGACTTTATAAGACCCTAGTTATGGGTACTACAACGTGGGTGGCAGCTTTGGGAGGCCTGCTTTATAGACCACAATGCAACTATAGGCTTTATTACACAAAGATTCCTCTTTATTGAGATGTACACTGCTCGCTGGCTACCTTATCCTGCGTTCACCACTTTCCTTAATATTTTAACCCGTTTGCTCCCTGGATGGACATTCACTAGTTGCTGCATTGTGCATCATACGTAGCTTTGCGTTAATAGTACATTGTAGAACTTTTCTTATTTTTAATAAACAAAGTCTTTCTATTCTCCTTTTCTTCCTAATTAGGACACTCAATCAGCTGGTTTGTCAGGGTTTGACTTTAAACAAATAACTCCTTGGGGCACAGGCTTGTGTTGAAATGGCCATTTCCAAATGTCCATCTTTTAAATTGGGCTTTTCATCCACTGCTTGTACCACAAGTGGGTTCTTTAAACATGATACGTTAAGGATTGACAAGGAGAGTTTATAGAGCAAAGGCACCCAACAAAAGCGGCTTTAGGATAGTGTTGTAAAGTAACTAGAGAATAATGTTTAACAGGGAAGTTAAATTTAAAAAAATGTATTTTTAAACAGCTATAAGTATTATTCTTGGCACTTTGGTATGATGTGTATGAAGAGGTCAGAACTGACATTGTACATCTAAATAAAAAGGCTCACTTGTGATACTTTTGGGTTAATTCACTAAATCTAGAACTTAGCAGAACTAAAAAAGAAATTAGTAAATTTTAGGGCAAAATAGTCAAAAAGGGAAAACTATTGTAATTCTACTCAATTCTCCATAATACCGAGCTAAGTGAATACACACCACATGGACGCTTTGTATACAGCTCTCATATTATGCCAGGATAATAAAAAGCAATATAAGTCTGAGTAATAGCGTATTCCAGCTGCAAAACATTTCTATATAATAATAATAATAAATCAATCTACTAATACCAGCAATTTGGCTAAATTTGACACATCATCATTTTGAACCCTTCCCTCATTGGAGTGCTATGCATAAAACATTTCTAACACATAGAATGAATGATGCATATAATCTTATTTATGATTTAGCAATTTATCGATAGGTGTATGTGTGTGTATACATAGACATACAACAACAGATTAATACAGTTATTTTGGAATAATAAGCATTCGGGAGGGGAAACAATTCTAAACAAAATGACGTTTGCAATTTATGTCAAACATGTGATACAGGGAATAATCAATCTGTCCTGTTTATCCCTCGCAACAAAACTTTTGGATCTCCTAAAAAGGTTATCATTTCAGAATTCTATTAGTCCAACTACAAAAATATATTTCAAGATGGAATGATAGATGGATAAATATTTTTATTTTATCAATAGGATTTATCAAAAACAGTAAACTATTGCACTTGTCTTTATTCAATGCCTGAGACAAAATTGTTTTAAAAAAAAATCTTAGGTCCTTTTTTTATTTTAGCAGAACAGTCAAACCGGTACCAAGGGTAGATACCAATTATATTACGGCACTGTTAGTGATTTCGTAATGTTTCCTAACCAGCACCATACTACTCAAAGGAGAACTGAGGTGCTATCTAACAACTGAGATTAATGCGTGCGTGACATTTATATACAAACATTCATACACCCACCAGATAGCATAATGCACGCTTTGCAACTAATAAAATTAAGGATTTATTATGCTATATACAGTAAAAATTGGTGTTTCGTGTGTCAGCAGTTGTATTACTTAATATTGAAAGACAATGTGCAGTAAGAGACGCACAAATGTATCGAATTTAACAGAAATGTATACAGGGCTGAATATCTTTAATATTCTATTTGTGTGATAATTCCCGCATATATTGTGTGGGCTGGTAGTATTTCTTCTTAGTTAGTTACTTGTACATTAGACTGGAGAAAAATAGATCCGAATTCCTGCCTGGATAGAAAGAAAAGTTAAAATTTATTATTTATATAGCGCCAACAAATTCTGCAGCGATGTACAATGGGTAAAACTTATACATACATAAATATATTTAACCAGTTTCCATCTTGGGTGTTTTGCTAGGAGCAGATACTGGCACACTACTTAAAAGGGTTCTGACGGTAGGTAGCGACATTGATAATCTTGCTATAAGTGCTATAAATCATAATATTTCACAGTTCAATTTGGCCGTTTTTTATTGCAATTTAAGCAGCATGTGCCTATATAGACTTTACATCAATTAATATTTGCATAATCCTGTTTATATTATGAAAAATCATGAAAATAATAAAAAAGTGGTATTGAATAGAAAAAGACTACTTGTGAATTAGTATGTTTACACACACAATCGTAGAACTTTTAAACAGTATAAACAGACTATATTATAAATTGCTGCTGATATTTTCACCTTGGCTAGGGATGTAAGTCGTTGGAATAAATACTGTACATTTAGTTCATTTTCAGTGTGTTCACATATGGAAAACAGAGTAAAATAATGTTTTCCTGCAAAGAATAGGCATGTGCACTGTGTTAGCCTATTAAAAACCAGCACACATGGTATTTAATAAATCAGATCATTCCCCATGGCAAAGATTCCTGGTGGCAAACAGATTTTCACAGCCTTATAGACAAAACATTCAAAATATTTCAAAAATAAAAACTTGAGTCACGTAGAATGAAGAGAAAGACATGAAAAAGCCTTTTCCTAATCATATTGGTTTTCAGAAATAATTTTTAGCCAGACACAAATCATAACATTAGACTCCGGGAGCTCCAGGTTTTGTTGTTTTTTTTAAACTGTATTTGATCAAAAACACAATGTTTCAACAAGTTTCATTTATGAGAAAGACACAGACACACAAATTTGGAAAACAGACTTTTGAAGATTAAAACAACCATATTCTTTTTAATGCATATAGGCTTTTAGGAGGAGAATAACATTTTTAACGCATTAAAGAAAATTAAAGATTTTAAAAATAAAATTAATATTTTGTATTTATAGAATAAATAAACTAATCGATAATTAGTTTATCCAGCACAATACAGTGGGCATGCTCTTCATTGCTAAGCTCTCAATAATTGTATTTCCTTATTGGTTTATTTAAATGTTTTTTTTGTTTTGTTTTTTTTAAATATCACTAAGGATTTGCAGGTTTAGTCAAAAATGGACTTTTTCAAACTCATCTACTTTGTTCTAAAAGATAGCATTTCTTTGTTAATTTATCATAATAAACCCCAGTGTGTTAATATATCCAGATATTATTTATGTTCCTTACTGCTCAATAGATATACAACTTCCCTGAAGCATTGCTACAGATGGAGAGTATATAAAAACAGAATACACAGAGAGAGAATCTCTTTTATGGACAGGTAAAACGATTATACAACTAAAAAGAACATTATTGTGCAAATAAATGTCAATAATGGGACGCATGTAAAGGGATATAAAAAAAAGCCCTGTGGCAGCATGGTATTGGCTGAAATACCCTATTCTATATATTTTGAATACTAAAGTGCCGAGAACGGCACCCGAGGTTATGAGCTTAATACATTAAAACATGGCGTTCAAAGGTCAACTGCAAACCTTGTAACAAGGTTACCCAAATTCTGGTACGATCCTTGCTCACATACTGCTTGGACAAAGATTTGCAGTGTTTAGTTTGTGTCATTAGAAAAAGTGAACGGAGTGAATAAAGTAATAAATTAGAACTCCCTCATAGTTTTTATTTTCGTACCAGTTATAAACATCTAGCCAAAGTTTGGGGGTCACTGTGAAACTGCAAAGGATCAAAGGGTAAATGTTCTGAGCGCTTCACATAAAAGCAGCCCATCTGTGTAAATGTAAATACCACTGAAATATTTATGTTTAATTAAAAACAATTAAATAAAAAATAAAAAAACAAGACTGTACAGATTGGTGCATGACGAGCAATCAATATATTTCCCATAATGCTTCAGCAGTTCCTGTAGCAATATATAGGTAGAAATTGATGGTAGAACAAATGCCTTCCGGTAGGCAACTCACTTAGGCAGTAATTGGCAGCTTTGCAATGCTGGAAACTACTACATGAGGATTCTCGCACAGGTACCTTAGAACTATGGACTGCAGAAGCTGGAGTGATTTATGCAATACAAAACATAAAAAAACTGCAAGATCGGAAAATCAATTGATACAGAGCTGGGGAGAAAACAATTAAATTAAAAAAAAAATAATAATAATTACAATATCAGAACGTAGTTTTATCAAACTCTGATAACTGTAGCAGGTATTTCATTTTGTACATTAAGCGATCTTTGGCAGCACAGGAGTTAATGACAATACCACGAAGCACAGTACTGAATTGCAGCGTGCAATCATGTATATAAGGCAGCAAGCAACTTTCTGACGCGTCACAAATCTTACAAAAAAAAGGTTTATTTTAGGTTACGTTTAAAAAAAAAAAAAAAGAAAATTATATATATGTATCAACCAGTTCTTGGAAGTGCCAGAAACAACATTAAAAGCAGTAATTCAGTCAGCTGAAACAGAAATGCAAGATATTGAAAATATTAAATCAACATGCTCAATGTAAGGTGTCACTTGGAAATAATTTCATTTTTTTGGGGAGGGAAAAAAAATGCCATAAATATACTTACATGAAAAACCCTTTAAGGGTGTAAATCTTATACGCCGAGGTGTAACAGCGCAATGAAATCTTAGCTTCCATACACATACAGGATTAGTATGCACACACACACCAAAAAAAAAAAGAAACAGCGTTACACTCTAAAGCTTTTTAACGGTTGCTCGTTAGATATCAGATCTGCTCAACTCCGCCACTTTCAAATTTATTCATTTTAATAATGGCTTTAAAACGTTCCGGACATTAAAAAAAAAAGCAGAAGACTTTTTTTTTTTTTTTTTTTTTAAAGGAACAATTAATTATTGTTACAGGAAATTTAACTCTGCTACCTTCCTCCCCAGTTATTTACTTTTCTGTCTGACATTTTGTCTAGGTTTTGCAGATGACATACCTTAGTGGTCCAGCAGTAAAGCATCTTCAAAATAACATTAAAAAAATATTATTTTTTTTCAAGAGTTTGAGATTTAAATGAGAAAAAAAAAAAAAAAACGTACAAATCAATATATGAATCCTCTCTATGAACAGCTAATGCATTTTGCAAAAGCAGCCTTATTCCTCTGCAGTCCTAAAAAAGATGTATCAATCGCGTCTGCGTACCCCCCTCCCCACCATAACTGATAGCATCTTGTAGAATAAATATATATGTGTACTGTTCTTGAATACACTAAGGAAACTCTAGCAAATTCTTTTTTTATTTCTGTGTAATGATCTGATGCAGAAATCCACGTGGAAATTAAACAACGGGCTACCTGTTCTAGCCAGTCTTAGGAATGTGGCCAACTATATTTTTTTTATTGATTTAACCTTTACAGGAATGCCACACATCCTCGGTGAGCTGGGTTTCAATGTATTTAGAATGTGATACACCTTGGACAGACCTGGGCAATTTATTTACACAGAGAAAAACCCAACATCTTAATCTGCATAAATGTATTTTGTATGACAAAATAAATCTGCAAAGGAGTTCCCATAGTTTAGTAGTGATCTTGTTAAAATATAAATACCATTTTTACAAATGCAGTGGTATTGGTTCTACAATAGATGAAGAGTCCAAATAAGCACACAGGGTTATTCACCAGAATGTGTACTGTCGGGAATTCAAACTGGTTTAATCAATCTGAAAACATGACTGTCTTGGAGGCTTTTTCCAGTTTGAAATTCACTTTGTATTTGTGACAATTCACACATCACTGAATAATCCCATCAGGTTTGAAATTGGAAGAGTAATTTTTTTTTCTCTTTGTGTGTATATTTCTGGGGTTATTTACTAAACTTGGAATTGGAAAGAATTGACAAGAGAACTAGAAATTGTAGGCCAAAACAGGTGAGATGGAAAAATAGCCAAGTTTGAAAAAGGTAAAATTTCTGCTATATTGACCTAAAATTCCCTTGACAGTTTTCCACAATTCTTGTTTTACTGACTGCGTTTTCCCAGCACATGTGCATCATGGTGCCATGGTGACATGCTGTCCCAGGTTTATCCATATGATGCTCACTGTTGAAGTGCTGGAATAGATGCTGTTAAAAATCTTCCCAAAAGAATGTGACACAGTGTCAGGCGACTGGGAGGTCTATTAGAAAATTGTTTGTTAGATATTGAAAATGTGTCAGGGTAGGGTTAATTTGCAAAAAGAACTTAGTGTTTCACAAATTAAGCCATTAGCCTATTAACTTTAACAGAGACTGTATACAGTTTATCCATTGTATACAAGATGATGGGAAAAGGAAAATGGAAAAGTCAAAGGTCAATTTTATGTATATTTTTGGGCAAAAACCATACAACTATTGGAGAATGCCCAGCAAACCAAAATAGGTGACCTGTACAGAAACATATGCTTTGAGATGGAAAAGGCTAAGGATTTTTTTAAGATGCATAATGTATAAAAACATATACACAATTTTAGTATGAATGCATTCAGCTAGAACAGATCTCGTATTAAGCAAACCTAGCTCTGGAAGATTATTAGAATGATGTATACCACTGCCAAAGCTTAAATCTTACAGTAGCCAATGTACAGCGCCATCCTCATTTCCTAAAAACCCGTGGAGACTTGGCAGTTGCCCATTTATATGTTGGTAATAAAAAATATGTTTTGGAACAGCCACACTTCCTGAAGAATGTAATAGACAAAGCAACATTAGAGCTGGCAATTTGAGAATTTCTCTTAAAAATGCTTAATTAGAAATTGCTGGGAACATTAACCCTGGAGGCACCGCTGCGTCTTAATGCAAATCACGCTGTCCATTTAACTTTTCCATGTTGTAACAAACAAAAGTTGGAAGATTCCTAAACAGAGAGCAACGGCTCCCAACACAGGGGTGTGGAAATCTTTCAAAAATGTATTTAACAAAGGGACTAGAGTGGTAGCCCAATCTACTTGTCCATCATGACAATCTACTTGTTAGGACACAAAATAATTTCAATTTAGAACATCTGGGACCCTACTTAGACCTGGACATTGGCCGGGTTATTCACTAAACACAAATGCAAATGAAAGAACAGACAAAATAACCAATCTGTAAAAATTATCCAAATTGGCTATAGTGACAACTGGCTATTTTTGCCATTCCTCCCCCCTAGTGTGTGTGATGGCTAGGTGCAAAGAGCGTGTGTTTGCTGAATTGAAATTTGTGTTCGTGCCTGTGTTGTGTGCGGGCTGTATGTTATGTGTGCTGGCTGGCTGCATGCAATGTGTTTGTAAGTGCGTGCAAACTAGTTCTATGCATGTAATCTGTGAGTGTTGTGTGTTCTGCTGTGTTTTTTCATGCTCTTCTTGGTCAATTTTCCTGGATCCCTGGTGGTCCAATGTAGGGAGGGGTGAAATAGCGAGAGGTCTGCACCTCCAGTGTGTATAGACTTCAGTAATCACTTCTGGCACTCAGTGAATCCAAGTGCATGCTAGGAATCCCAGCAGCTGCGCTTACTAGTGAGCGCCAGACCAAGAGGGAGCAATTACTGTGCCCTGTACACAACAGAGGTGCAGACCTCACACTCCCTGCCCTGCAAAGCTCATGACTGTTAAAAGGGTCAAGGGCCAAAAAACTTGCCTGTCTTGGCATCGGGAGATACATATTACACACCCATGACTCAATATAACTTGTGTATCTGGAACTTTCCATATTATTTGCCTTATCAATTATATAAACAGTAAACCTTCTTTTGGTTTAAATTATTTTTACACACATATATTTTCACAAAGACATTATAAAATGAAATAAAAACAAACAATTGATAAAAAAAAAAAGGCTAAACATTGGTTAGACATGATTATAAAACAAAAAGTTTAATTTTTTGCATTGCTGTTAACTGTGGACGGAGCGAGGGTCCATGCAACCTAAATTGACTTCACGGTTATAATTATGGTTTCTTGGAAGTAGACAGAGCTCCACATTCACAATCTTTGTTTTGATGGTCTACACTACAGGAAGTAGAGATTACCTGATGAACAAAATGGATCTATGTGCTACACAGGAAGTAGAGAGGACCATATATCTTAGAGACCCACTTGTTACATCCAAAGTAGTACTGTTGAACAACTGGAAGTGGAGAGGGTGATATCTCCAGAGCCACTGTGTCATTGGCCAATTTTAAACACAGCGAGTTATTCATGTAAGCTAGTTGGAAACAGAGCATGCCATGTACCTAGAACAGATTCAGGAACATGTAATTGTGGGGGAATCTGTTGCAGAGTGCACATTCCAGAATCCTAGTGTTGTGGGTTAATCAGGAGAAGGGGAGACATACACCCAGAGGATAGGTTTGAAGGTACATAAGAAGGAATGTGTTTTGCACCTATAATCTTAGTGTTGTAGCTTCACCAGGAATACAGAGCTAAAGACATTAAAATATCTTTGTCAATTTTGTCTGTTGGAAGAATAGATTATTATATAACAGGAAACTTGTGTTGTTGGTCCTTTGAGCATCTGGTAAAGACTATCCTGCGCATGATGTAAGATGAGAATATAGGACAAGTAAGGCTGTTTTGCCGCTGTCTCAACTCAATCCTGATATTCCTCATTATGAAAAAGACAGTGCAGCTGCGTGGGAATAGTCACATATAAAAACCTCACTAAAAAGGGTAATAAATAATTGTAAAATTAAAAAAAAAACCTCACTGCATATTATGTAGGCCTAATGCAAGTATTAAACGTGTTTTTCAGATATTTGTAAATAGATACAAGCAACAAGTTACATGTCACGAGATCAAGAGCAAACAAGAAAATGATCAAGGGAGTAGAGATAGTGGAGGTTTATTTGCATTTTCCAATCAAATAAACTGCTGAATAAACAAAGGGGCACAAATATCTCTTTAAGTTTATGCCTATTTCATCTTAGATACTATTAGCTATCGACTTATCAAATGTAAAACACTTGCGCAAAGCTGTGTGGCTTACCTTGAAACATATCTGTAAATTATTAGCAGTATTGCAATCATTAGACATGCATGGGGAACCGTATCTAAGCCCATGTTCCACAATCTCCACTATGACATGCCTGAGAAAATGTAACATTATTCTCGGCATTTAACCATCCAGCTACAGACACGTGTGTAACCTTAAATGGTTCTCAGAGACAATAATGCAGTGTAGGCACCACACATTGCACAAAGGTGAAGTTCACACCTCCAGCATGCAATGGTTTAATGACGGGTGATGCTGCTATAGAAGGGGTGTATCATCTGCTTCACACAATCTCATTCTGAAGGGGTTAACACAGGAATTCATTCCACGGTTCTCAGAACAAGCAGTACTTCCAATAGGAAGCAGCAAGGCTCTGAGGGGCAGTAAATGTATCCCACAGTTTACAATGTCACATAATCAATCCTTTTATCCACACTACACTCCTGTGCAGCCAGTGTCAAATTCACCTTTCACAAACCCTCCACAAACCCTCCATTTGTATGCATGGATCCAGAAGAACGAGAGGAGGGAGAGTCTGGGCAAGTCAAAAAGACATAAAAAGATAATTAGTGTGCATTTATTAGCACAATTGCCTGCATCGTTCAAGCAAATGATCAGATCCTTTGCAAGTTGCATGGCGTGTTACTAGGGAAATGCTGGAGGCCAACATCAGTATGTTCTAAACCTTATGGGTCATTGAAAGGCCAAATGTGGTTTAAACCCAGTCACTGTACTCCAATTCCTATAAGTTTAAAGGAACACTAGTGGTTATGGTGGCAGGAGATCACATGCGCCCCCCAATGTAAGTGATGTCCAGAGCACCCCATTATAGAATACGTTGACTTCACCAGGCGCCACTCCTCACCTCTCTGCATTCTCTAGGGGAGCCAGGAGCTCTGTCAGGGCTTAACTCAGAAGAGATTATGGAATTTCTTAAAAAGGGTGTCTGGATCTCATGGTAGCTGAGAAGAGGTGGGAAGCTGAGTCGGTGGACCCCAGGTAAGAAGTCAGTGCACTGAAGTGGATATGGTGCTTGGAGTATGCCTTTAAGCAACCCCCTAAACAAACAACATAAAAAAAAAAAAATGATTTTGCAGAATTTTATTTAGCTTAAATTTTGTAAATTTTTTTATTGAATACGGTATTGCTAGGGCTTTTACAATTATTTTAAAAGCATATAAATACTTGTTTCTTTTATGTAACATGCATAATGCTCTTATGCCATGCTCTTCATGTTTCTCACTTATTGAAAACCAATAAACTTCCTTTTGGGGGGAAAAAAAAAGTATATAAATACAATATATACATGTAATACAAGTAATAGAAATAAAGAATGTCATCCTAGATTGTAAAAGGAAAATATGAGTGCATTCTTTTTTTCAGTAGGTTTTTAACAGGTTAAAACAAAAACCTCTTGGCAATTAGAGGCCACCCTCTACCACTGATGAGAGAAAGAGGAAGAGTTTTGCTCCCTTCATTATCCAGTCTACACATATGTACATGTTAGCATGATATATCTCTATGGAATCACTGCTAAATCCTCTGGCACCGTTATGTCACAGGCAGAGGTGGTTGTCTTTAGGTGCAGAGCGGGGGACGCTGAACGGCAGGACTGCTTACTGTGTAGCCCTGAGCCAGGAAGCCCCTCCAGTGGCCACATGGAGGTATTCCTAGGGGCAATGTAAACACTGCCCTTTTTCAGAAAAGGCAGTGTTTACATGAAAATACCTTAAAGGGAGCCATTATACTCACCAGAACAATTATATTAAGCTGTAGTTGTTCTGGTGACTATAGTGTCCCTTTAAATTACTGGATGCACCACACCAGTTCCCCATATCCAGAGGAGAAAGTTTGAAACTAAACAACTTATATTTCAACTTGAATTTGAGAAAACACACAATTTCCATAAACCACACCAATGGCAACAAACTCCACCTAGCTACCTGAGGACCAATATAATAGTATAATAGGATGTAAAAGAATGGCAGATTAGGAATCAGAGGACTAATAATAACAAGGGAACATATTCTTAAAAGCAAAATCAGATGTGTAATGACATTATGCACATACTTTAAAGGAGTTATCGTTAAATCAGCAAACAAAAAAACGTTTAAACAAATACACAAACCCAAATAAAGCAATAAAAACATATTACATATTACAAAAAGTATGTAATATATATTTATAAATATACTATATCTTACTATATCCAGAACATATGAATTCGCACTCTTCCTGTAACCGCAAGGTGCTAAATCCAGATCGGGGCCATCATATCCTACAACAATCAATCATTCAAAAGGTCCCGGCATTCAGGGGTATAATGAGGCCGTTTTAATGACACAGTGCATATTACAAGGCGCAAAGTTTCAACTTCATACTGATGTCTTTAATTAAAACTGCCATATTATATACCTGATTGTCTGTACCTTTTTAATTACTGATTATAAACTTACTATAAACTGGGGCACGCCTCTCAGCTAAGGGAGTTTCTTCAGCCTCTCTTCATTACCTCTTACCCACTCAGATCAGTTTTAGACCAGTCCACTAATGACAAACAGGACATCACTGCGCAACAGCAGGAGAGAAAAATCCGACATAAGGGCCTGCTCTGCATATTCACACTGATATCCCTCTCTTTTCCCCAGTTAGGATATTGCAAGAGAAAGAAGTAAAGACATCTCCCAACTGCACATATATAAATCTGTCAGGCATGCCCAATGCACTATTACAGCATTCCTAGGGATAGGAGACGGATTGGTTAAGAGAAAAGAGGAATTTCTCCTTTCATAACAGATTTATAAATTTCATCCCAACTTATACGCGGACCATCTCAGCCAATGAATTCCATCCACAGACAGGTGGAGTTTATATCACAAATGCAGAAGTAGAAACCTCTGCTTTAGAAATATTAGGAGAGGAAGCAAGGTGACTTTCCCATGGAAACTCATAGGAGAGGTTTATAAGTGTTCTGACCAAAAAAAAATGTGTAGTTTATTTTAGCAATCAGGAGGATGATAAAAGGAACTGAATTTTTTTCAGGGCAGTCAGGGTCTAATAATTCCATAAAAAACAAATATAACATTTGGAATATCATAGTAAACGGTTATCAAGGCTAACAATTATGGCAAATTACTTGAGTGATCGTCTGGTGAAGCTCTGGCAACAGGGTCATTAAACGGTAACACTGAGGAAAGTTTATAAATCTGTTGCTCTGAGAAAAGGGAGGTAAATAGTGGTGCAATTGCCATAGAAAAATATGGAATGTGTTCGAAGATCCAAATTTTTCTCAAATCTCAGTAATTGCTTGTGCTGATGGTACGTGATTCCCGATGCCAATCATAAATTGGGATTGCATCAAATGAGCTGAATAGACAGACTAGGGATGTTGGACTACAATGCCAGCATAAAAAAATATCTGAACAGCAATTTTAGAGTCTATCCCTTACATAGATTAAATGATCAATATACTACATAAAGAAACAGGCTACTGGCAAAAAAAACAAAAAACTTTATTCACTTTTTCACGAAAGTGTAAAATCTGTACTGTAGGGTTTTGATGATGTGTTAAGAGAGAATTTTAACACAGCGTCAGTTCAAAAAAAACTGCATCCCCATGGCTATAAACATCTTAAGAAGAAAACCACCTGTACACATTCTTTTCAACTCTGCTGGTAACAGGTGGAACAGATTGCGAATGATTTCACCCCAGCGGGCCTATCATTCTTGTTATGAATCATGCCTTAATAGTCTCTGCATTATAGAATTTCCTTTTTGCATTAACAAAAAGAGGAGATTCAAATAAGTTATTCCTTAAGCGCAGGATAGCAGTTACAAAGCACGGATTTGCTGAGACGGAGGAAATGTGACTGCTGGGTTAAACCCTGCATTGAATCAGGACACTAACATACAGCTGTTCTGCCCTAGATTAACCCTGCAAGGGACTGGTTATTGCACGGTACATGGGCTGTATGCTGACACTATCTTGGGCACATGTATCATCTTGCTGAATGGCACAAACAGGAGACAACATGGGGAAAAAATAATTAGGGGGTTATGTGTTTAATACAATTCCTGGACAAAGCGTGGAGCAATCAGCAGGGACTTTTAGAACTTTGTCCCACAATGGTGCTCTCTAAATAATCCAATAAATCTAGTTTTATATCAGTTACTCACAGTTTACATAGAGATCTGTTAATGGATTTAATAGATAATAAAAGGAAAAATAACCTTCCAAATATTTAGTGGAAATTGCCAATATGTTAGTCCTACAAATTGTGCTTATTATTTAGTAATGGACATATGATTTAACATTCTAATGATTTAAAGCAAGCTTAAATTAATGACAAACTTTGTAATTTCCTTTATTACAGTGAAAATAGTGAGCTATGTTTTGAATTCAAAGTTCATTTCAAATTGAAAGCCAGAATAGTCCAACTGTAAACCTTATTACATCAGCTGTGCTTCTAGATCAGCTACTTTGGCCTTACATTTGAAATTCCCTTTGAATTCTTAATAATTCTCACTTTAGTGAAAAGTCCTCAAAACCTGTTATGATTCCTTATCTCGGTCACTATGCTCTGCCGTTAGCCAATATACCAAGGGCAGTAGAATTTGCTAGTATCACATGCTGAAAAAAGGTCAGCAAAACAATGCCAATATTGAATTCTTAATTTGTCTATTACTAGGGAATAAAAAGCAAAATTACATGAGTACATGACTGTTCCTTTAAATGTAACCCTTCGGTGACCTCCCGCATAAGTTTGGGCCTCTTGGGCATCCCGAATATCTGTGGAGAGGATTGTGTTTCTTTCTTTGGATATAATGTTATGCTTTCAGTTTACTGAAGTGTTAGCGGTTCCAGAAATCCAGGCTTAGGCTTATTTTAAAAGCTGTGAGCTAGCGCACATGTATGTAATAATATGGCCTTTCATGTAAGGTTCATTTGTAATGAGGTCTCACTGCCCCTTTAAATGTTTCAGCTTCCCTAAGTAAGCCTTGAGTAATGGAAGTAAGGAATGAAATTTGAAAACGTGTAAAATAAATAACCCTATATTTTGCACTCAAATGTTTAACAATGTTTCACTGAAACAAACAGGGATTTAACCGAAAGTATCCTCCACAGAGTATACAACCAATTATAACAGACAAAGTAAAAACACAATTTAAATGTTTCACGTTAGAATTTTTATTGCTAACTCAAGTGTAATTATAATATATATATACATACACACACACACCCACATTTATCAAAATCTTACCGATCATATGTATCTCCATATTCCACCTATTTCTAACACCTACAATTCTGGCAATATTAGAAATTCTTACAGGAATTTATTTCATCATAAGCTAATAAAAAAAATACACTACTGTGAACCAGACAGCATGAACAAATGTAATGGTTATATTAATAAAGTTTTATACACAACATGTTAAAAGTACTACTAGACAAAACATGGCAAAGTATCATTATATTTAAGTCACTTGAAGTTCTCAGCCAATGAGTCTATAGCAATCCACAGCAGTTGGATATATATCCTGATCCCCTAGAACTAAACAAATCAACTTAAAGGACCGCTCTAGGCACCCAGACCACTTCAGCTTACTGAAGTGGTCTGGGTGCCAGGTCCAGCTAGGGTTAACCCATTTTTTTTATAAACATAGCAGTTTCAGAGAAACTGCTATGTTTATAAATGGGTTAATCCTTCCTCCAAAGCCTCTAGCGGCCGTCTCATTGACAGCCGCTAGAGGCGCCTGCGTGATTCTCACTGTGAAAATCACAGTGACAGCACGCAAGCGTCCATAGGAAAGCATTGTAAATGCTTTCCTATGTGACCGGCTGAATGCGCGCGCAGCTTTTGCGGCGCGTGCGCATTCAGCCGAATGGGCGGAGAGCAGGAGGATCGGAAGAGGAGAGCTCCCCGCCCAGCGCTGGAAAAAGGTTACGTTTTAACCCCTTTCCCCTTTCCAGAGCCGGGCGGGAGGGGGACCCTGAGGGTGGGGGCACCCTCAGGGCACTATAGTGCCAGGAAAACTAGTATGTTTTCCTGGCACTATAGTGGTCCTTTAATTAAAATCCCAAACATGGCATGACAATATACAGTTATTCTTTTATAGGGGTGAGGAAAAAAAAAAAAGTGAAATTTGTTACTACGGCAGTGATTTGAAGTGGTCATGGTGCCTAGCGTCTGTATGTTCTGCGTTTTGCTTTCAAACACTGTACATATAGAGATTAAACCCTTAACTGCCTGAGGTATAACTCCATATCCAGCAGCATCGTAGGGGTGTAATCAGCCAGTCCGGAACTAGAGTTTCGGCCTAGCTAATGTTAATTGTGTGTAATGTTTGTTGCACAGAATGACAGTCATGGGTTGAGAGCAGTCAGATAGCCAATGAATTGCAAGCATCGTACTTTCAGCTTCTGAAGAAGCTGGAAGAATGTCACGATACCACGAGGGAGCATTGGAGTCTGGCAGGGACCTTGGTTAGGAAGCAAATGGTTGTTAAAGTGGCACTGTCACTGTCTGGGGACTTTGCAGATACTGTGCTGGTTGTGATCCTTTAAGAAACATTCCAAATAAAGTAGATAATCTCAACCGTGCAAGGTCGACTCATCGGCTGAGAGAGTGTTAGCTTAGCACTACCAGGCAATGAGCTAAGCCCTACACTGCCAGATACCTTTATGCAGAGAGCTCCCGGCAGCAAAGAAGAAGGTGATGAGCACCCAGAGATTCATTAGGAAATTGTATCTCTACTTACCCTGCGAGGGCACCAAGAAACATTTGGCACCATAACCACTATGTCATGCTGTAGTGGTTGTTGCACTTGGATTTATCTTTAAAGGACCACGATAGGCACCCAGACCACTTCAGCTTGTTTTCCTGGCACTATAGTGGTCCTTTAAGTGTATTTCCCACTCAGGACTGCACTGAATCTATCCCAAGCAAAAGGCAAATTCTAATCATCATATTGTAACTTGTAGACCGAAACAGTTTGGGCTTAAGTATTACAACGTCCTTGTCAGTTCTCTGCAATTCATCATTTAAGAAATAAACCTTATGGAATTTATACAAAATAACCATACAGACTTTTAATTCAAACGAGCATTATTCATGAATGAGCCAACATAGTACGTCACCGCTACTTAAAAGAAAATGACTTGTAAATGCTGATTCACGGTTAGTGTTACAAGGATTTCAATAAAAAAAGCAAAGAAATGAGCTTTGTTTCAGAGGTCTCCAAGTTAACAAAAAATATTTTGCCATTACAAAGGATTTTATGTAAGCCAATGACTGAGTCATGGAAGGACATTACACAAGACCATCTGTTCGTGGCATGAGAACTGACCAGTAAAAAGAAAAAAAAAATCATTCTTAACACGTTGTCCTGTCCACAGACATAGCATACTCTGTGAGGGGGCCTTGCACGAGCTCCTTTTATACTAGACTTATAACAAGTCCAATCAATCACCAGATCTAGAAATAGATGTTATACACAACCGCAAACATGCTCCCTCTTCACCCCAACTACACCCTGCACTGGGTGACTACTTGAACAATGTTTGGAAACAACTAAGAAAACAAAGCCAGAACAATTTACAGCTGAACGATCCAGTCTCCTTCTATTAATATGAAATATATTAAACTGGCATTCTGTGGATGAGTTTCTATTCATTTAACATGGAACCGTTACTCTGTAGGATTTTTAACATCATGTCTACTTATCCCTATATTTATCAAATATGAATATGCCTCATAAAGAACTTCGAAAATTGAAGGTCTGAAGTTCAACGTCATCACGTGATGATGCCAAATACTATTAATGCTTCTCACAGGAGTATTGGGCTCAGTTTGTTTTTATGAGAGGTATCAGACTGGTGAAACGTGACATCTGCCATGCATGCGCAATAGGTCCCCAATGCTTCTCTAAGGGAAGCATTGGAATGGACTGTGATCATCCACATTGAAGTTCTCAGAAGAGGCAGAGCAGCTTCTGTAAGGAAACAATCTCAGCACTGGTACAGGAAAGTTTAATGAGGAGTGGGGTAAGTAATCTATACTGACAAAGGAACACATCTATCTCTAACTTTAAAATTATTACTATTAGTACCTTATCAAGGTTTATACACTAAAACAAAAGTGCACATTTTAGACCAAAACAAATTGTACTGGCAGAAATCTCCAATTCAGCTGTTTTTCAGACTTGGCTATTTTTCCCCTATGTTCAGTGTTTCTCTACGACTCTTGGAACTGCCTCATTCAAATCTTCAATAACAATAATCACCGGCCAATCAGGATTTGTGGAGCTTGTAAAATTCCACTTGAACGCAAAGTAGAGTCTGAATGTCAATTGTGCCCAAGGAAAAACAAATTGTAACTAAGAAACTTTAATTCAATTGTTTAACCTCTATGCCACTATAAATTATAACTATAACTTTAAACACACACAAGCCTTTCGTTTAATGTACAATTTGATTAAACTTGGTGTTTCCGTGCACAAGGGACTAGGATTGCTTTAAACATTGGCAAAATATCATATCAAGAAAATCAAGAATGTTCTGTATATTTTCATATCTCATCAGTTCCGACTCACTGCGTGAATAACTACAAATGATGTCCAAGGTAAAGGAAATGCTCATCAACAAGGGGAAAAAAATATGTTTTTTGTTTTTGTTTTGTCTAGACATGACTTGCGCCTGCCTGAGATAAAAGTGATTATGCCAGCACTCACCGCATAACATTCTACAACATAGTGTCCAGCACTCGTGGCCACAAAGATAATTATATTAGAGCTTAGAATTCTGCTTCCTGGAACAGACACATTGCAAAACTCGAAGTGTAAAGAGAAAAAAAAAATAGATGTCTCTGTTTAAGTGTGTAGATACAGAACAATCTAATATTATTGAGAACACAAATAAAAATGGTTCTCTCATACTATTAACCAGTTACATTTTAAAGTGAAGATGTCATCCACACACCGAGTGGATTAAAGGTTTACATTCAAGCACGTATAGACATAACCTATAGCAAGAGTATAGATTAGAAAATATACTTACCTGAAGATCACTACCTGCAGGCTTCCTCCATACACAGCATGGACTCCCTCCGTGAATGCCACAAACCACAGTTCACATTTCCTAGAGTGCATACCAAGAGGCAGAGAGAGCCACTCACAGCACCTTTAAATGCAGTGTTTGCTAGTTGCTATTGGCACAGCAGAAATATTATAATTCCATCAAGTACAAAATAACCTTTTTTCTGTACATTTTCCACTATCCTAATAATAGTTTTTAACACTGTGTATAGGAGGGCAATTTGCTTGTGGCATTTAGTTTCCTAGTGGAAATTGAATGAAAGGATCCTATAGTGCCAGGAAAACATAGCTGTCCCCACTCCCTCGCACGCCCACTCCCGCGGGGTTAAGTCCACTTACCTGAATCCAGCGCGGATGTCCCTCGGCACTGGGGCAGGCTCCGCCCACGCTCCTGCCCTGTCTACGTCAGCCGGCGGGGGAGACCTAATGCGCATGTGGGGAGAGCTAATTTCCCCATTATTCTGATCTGTGAGGACGCTCAGAGTCAGATAACGGACCAAAAAGTCAGTTTGGATTCCGGAAGCCCTCTACTGGCTGTCTGGTAGACAACCACAGAGGGCAGACTTAGAGCTGCAATGTAAACAGCAATGTAAAGCAACATTAAGTGCAAAAAGGGTCACACAGCACCCATACTACTTTAATTAGCTGAAGTGGTCTAGGTACCTACAGTGTCCCTTTAATTCTCCTTACAGACGTTTAGATCTTTACAAGAAACACACCAATTATTAAAACATATTCGGTGAGTGTTCCCTTGACCATAACAGTGACATGTACCTCCTCCCAGCAAAAAAAATTAATAAAAAAAATAAAGTTGGCAAGTCCTCTCTCAATGCTGCCATGCCTTGCACCAGGAATTCTGTCAGGAACTATAAATTAGTCTTCCTGCGAAAAGTGGCAGGCAATTGCCGCAAAAGTACCTATCAAATTTGCACTGGCTAAATGCTTCCTTATTGAAACCCTTCATGTCTGTTGGAATGTTCATTCAACCAGAGTGAATCAGGAAGCACTTGACATAGAAACATAGAAACATAGAATGTGACGGCAGATAAGAACCATTCGGCCCATCTAGTCTGCACAATTTTCTAAATACTCTCATTAGGTCTCTGACCTTATCTTATAGTTAGGATAGCCTTATGCCTATCCCACGCATGCTTAAACTCCTTTACTGTGTTAACCTCTACCACTTCAGCTGGAAGGCTATTCCATGCATCCACTACCCTCTCAGTAAAGTAATACTTCCAGATATTATTTTTAAACCTTTGTCCCTCTAATTTAAGACTATGTCCTCTTGTTGTGGTAGTTTTTCTTCTTTTAAATATAGTCTCCTCCTTTACTGTGTTGATTCCCTTTATATATTTAAATGTTTCTATCATATCCCCCCTGTCTCGTCTTTCCTCCAAGCTATACATGTTAAGGTCCTTTAACCTTTCCTGGTAAGTTTTATCCCGCAATCCATGAACCAGTTTAGTAGCCCTTCTCTGAACCCTCTCTAAGGTATCAATATCCTTCTGAAGATACGTCTCCAGTACTGTGTACAATACTCCAAGTGAGGTCTCACCAGTGTTCTGTACAATGGCATGAGCACTTCCCTCTTTCTACTGCTAATACCTCTCCCTATACAACCAAGCATTCTGCTAGCATTTCCTGCTGCTCTATTACATTGTCTGCCTACCTTTAAGTCATCAGAAATAATCACCCCTAAATCCCTTTCCTCATATGTTGAGGTTAGAACTCTATCAAATATTCTGTACTCTGCCCTTGGGTTTTTACGTCCAAGATGCATTATCTTGCACTTATCCACATTAAATGTCAGCTGCCACAATTCTGACCATTTTTCTAGTTTACCTAAATTATTTGTCATTTGGCTTATCCCTCCTGGAACATCAACCCTGTTACATATCTTAGTATCATCAGCAAAAAGACATACCTTACCATCAAGACCTTCTGCAATATCACTAATAAAAATATTAAAGAGAATGGGTCCAAGTACAGATCCCTGAGGTACCCCACTGGTGACAAGTCCAAGCTTCGAATATATTCCATTAACTACAACCCTCTGTTGCCTGTCACTCAGCCACTGCCTTACCCATTCAACAATATTGGAATCCAAACTTAAAGATTGCAGTTTATTGATAAGCCTTCTATGTGCAACAGTGTCAAAAGCCTTACTGAAATCTAGGTAAGCAATGTCTACTGCACCACCCTGATCTATAGTTTTAGTTACCCAATCAAAAAAATCAATAAGATTAGTTTGGCATGATCTCCCTGAAGTAAACCCATGTTGTCTCTGATCTTGAAATCCATGTGTTTTTAGATGTTCATCAATCCTATCCTTTAACATGGTTTCCATCACTTTCCCCACTACTGAAGTAAGGCTTACTGGCCTATAGTTGCCCGACTCCTCCCTATTACCTTTCTTGTAAATGGGCACAACATTCGCTAACTTCCAATCTTCTGGGACTACTCCTGTTAACAATGATTGGTTAAATAAATCTGTTAATGGTTTTGCTAGTACACCACTAAGCTCTTTTAATAGCTTTGGGTGTATTCCATCAGGTCCCATTGACTTATTTCAGGGACAGTGATCAATTCATAAAAGTATTGATTTCTCTTGAAATGGATTCAAGATGGGAGCATGGTCTAGATAAGTCCCTTAAATAATACATAATTAAAATAAGGAGAATAGCAAAATATGTTCAGCATTTTAAAGAAACAATGCTTACTTATCATGCACAGTGGTACCTGGACTGACTGTTTAAGAGGTGCTTTAGAGAATATTTGTAATCCAGCCATTTTTTGGCTAGTTTAATTTCTTCATCTAACAGCTAAGAAAAACAATAATGTTCTAAAATAAAAGTAATTGTGAGAGTAAGGTAGTAATTCTAGGATCAGTGCTTCTTTGTTAAAACTTGCAAATGTTGCACTACGACAGATCAATTATACCTCATCATTCTCCAAGTATGTAGTATTGCAGAGACAAACACTACTAAATGTGTAGGGAGTTTTGAACTCTGAAATACAGTCAGACTGGCTACACTACTCCATGAAAAAAAAAAAAATCTTTAACTAATTAAATATAAAAGGCTTTTAAACAGGGACCATAACTACACCAAGAACAATTCAAACAGATACTGAAAATGCATGAACTGTTTGCAATGTGAAAACTCAAACAGCTAAAAAAAAAAAAAAACACTCAAAACAGAGAAGTTGCAAAATTCAAGGCTGTCAATTAACAGTCTTCAGGACAGAATTGAGAAACTTAACGAAGCTCTAAATTACGGCTCGGTTAACCAGAGTGTGTTGATGAGTCACCTCATTACTGTGCCCTGAAATGGCTTTCAGGGAAGAAAAAAAACGAACAAAAATAAAAACATTGGAAGCAGACAACTAGATGTGAAGAGACAGTGTGTACAAACACCATAGAGAGAAATATGAGGAATTAGGACAGGTCAAGCTCTGAACGTAGATGATTCAAGTTAGGAACATCATAAAAACAAGACGTAAAAGTCTGACCACCTGCTTGTCAAATGTGGCCAGGTACTGCTCGTTTCACATCCACATGGGGAAAAGACGAGCAATTCAAAAGAAGAATATTAGCAACAGAAAAACGCTACAAAGGAGGAGAGATTTCCAAATATGTATATGTAGGTATATTAGATTAAACTCAGCTTTATCACTGTGCAGTGTACATACACAGACAATGAAACATAGTTGCTCACTGATCAGAAATACAATAGAGATTGACAAAATAACAAAATGTAACGCAGTGTAAACTTTAGCAGTCTTAAATAATGCCAATACATTAAATACCTAAGAAATATAAACACTCAATCATTAATATTATAGAACAATGTATGTCAGATTGTGTGTGTGTGTGTGTGTGTGTGTGTGATTTCCAGGACATTGTACAAGAGTTGTGGCCACCCAATAATATTCACTAAACAGAGGCCTGGTCGGGTGCCTCGGCCCTTTAAGAGTGCGACCGGGCCTCTGTAGTGTCAGCCGGCTGGGAGGAAGTGAAAGCCTGTTATTTTCTCCCAGCTTCGCAGAAAGCCACATGGGAATAATGGAGGGAAGAGGAGGCTAGAGGCGACGGCTGTACAGGCAGCATGGAGGCAGAGGAGAGGTTGTAGAGAGATCCTACATGCTCACTCCCATCAACTTCAGCCATGACCCCAAGCAAGCCACCGGAACAGGAGGGTGGCTGCAAATACAAAAATATTATCTGTGTGTGTGTGTGTGCCAGTATGTATATCTGTGTGTCAGTGCCAATGTGTGTATGTCAGATTGTATGTTTGTGTGCAACTGAGTGTCAGTGTGTTAATATAGGTGTATCGATTGTGTGTGTCTGTGCCATTATGTGTATCTGAGTGTGTGTGTATGTGCCACTGTGTGTATCTGATAATTGAGTGCATATAGGCCATTTGCATAAAGTGAAAGATGTGAGCACACTGACCATGTGCATAGAGCATAGAAATACACATATATATATATTTTTTTTTTTATTTTAAAACACCTTTATTACAAAGCACACAGTCCTCTAATGTTAATGCATCTTTTTCATATTATTTCATACATGTCATGTCATCTTGGTAAAAAGCTACTAACATGAATTCTCATGCAGAGCATCATGGGAATATTGTGGTGACTATCAGTTGAAAGTGATTTCTAAGCCCTGATATTCCAAGTGAAATGTTGTGTGTCATGTCGTGTGTGTGACAGACATTACCACACATGTATGACCGACATACAAATTCTTAGAAAAAAAAAAAAGCCAAAAAAACAATATAATGCCCTGATCTCTCTCTCTCTCTCTCTCTCTACACATACATACATACATATATATATACACACACACACACACACACACAGAGTATCTCACAAAAGTGAGTACACCCCTCACATTTTTATAAATATTTTATTGTTTCATGTGACAACACTGAAGAAATGACACTCTGCTACAATGTAAAGTAGTAAGTGTACAGCCTGTATAACAGTGTAAATTTGTTGTCTCCTCAAAATAACTCAACACACAGCCATTAATGTCTAAACCGTTGTCAACAAAAGTGAGTACACCCCTAAGTGGAAATGTCCAAATTGGGCCCAAAGTGTCAATATTTTGTGTGGCCACCATTATTTTTCAGCACTGCCTTAACCCTCATGGGCACCAGAGACTCACAGGTTGCCAATCGAGTCCTCTTTCAATCCTCCATGATGATATCACGGAGCTGGTGGATGTTAGAGACCTTGCGCTTCACCACCTTCTGTTTGAGGATGCCCCACAAATGCTCAATAGGGTATGTTTGGCCAGTCCATCACCTTTACATATATACAAACACACGCAACACACCAAATGCCAGATATGTGAAGGTGGTATATTGCTAATGATACTAAGAAAGGTTTATTCGCTCAGTGATGCATTGTAATGAATTAAAATCCAAATTGCAATTCTGAGGTTTAATAGCCAGGCTGACAAACAGCTATAGTAATATTTATAATTCAGAATAAATAAACTTATTGCACCAATTATAATATAAAAATTTTAAAATGATAATGGTGATTAGTATAGCTAAACTAACTAAAGAAACAAAATTAGTTATGGGTTATGCAAGCTCTGCTAAAAATAAATTAATTAAAACAATAAGTAAACAGCTCTTGTCATTAGTCTGTCCACAGTTAATTGGATAAATTAAGAGATCGAGAGATTAGAAGTTAACAACCACATAACAAATCCAATTAATTCTTAGCAACTATTCAGCTCTACATGCAGACATTTTGGCTTACAAAGCAAGCCTCAAATATAAAACAGCAAAAAAATAGAAGAGGAAGAGAGAAATCTTAAAGAGGGACACTATTGGCACCCAAACCACTTCATCTCAATTCAAGCATTGGATTGGCTGAAATCATTAAGACAGAGCAGTAGCATGGAAACACCAACAGGAGTAGAATAACAGTATAGCGATAGGAATACATGCACAGGTTTTGGGTTCCATCATCTGTCTATGAACAATCTGAAACTGGAGCTAGCAGAATAAGTAGAATCTACTTATGTGTGTGCACATAGGAATTGCAAACACATTTCATTTGTAAAAAAAAAAAAAAGGAAAGACATAGCCGGGTGGCAGTTTGAAGGTGAACTGGTCTATGTTCCTGACTCATACCGTTGTCCACTTGTTTATGGAGAGCCAAGGAGAGATAGCCGTCAATACTGAAAGAGGAGCTGTCGGAAGATAATATTCCTGCACCCCTATTGAGGCCAGGGATTGATTCCATATGGTGACTGTAAGCACTTTAGTTGGGAATAAAGATGGCATTGGCTTCCTGAGATGTTTTGGTGTCCATATAATGTTCACCAAGGACTTTGAGGACAATTGTGCAAACTCCATGACTACCCACTGGAGGGTTTTTCAAGGAGAATCAAGGGTGATTATTGACTGCTGTACAGAGGCTTTATAATATTTAAGGATGTATGAGAGCCCCATCCCCCCTTGCAAAGTTTTGCAGTGAAGCTAGGGGTAGTAACATAATTTTAACAGTGTTTATCTTCTTATCGACCCAAGATAAAGTTAATGATTTCCATTTAGCCAGCTCCTGTGTATAATTCCCAGATATGTAATATAGAATATTCTCCATTCAAAGTTGTACTGCCTCTTAAGGTCAGATATCAAGGATGGATTTAAATTAAATCGGCATTGGCTTGTGTCTTTGTCTGTTAATATGACAGCTGGATGTATTTGGTCAATAAAGACATCACTGTAGGTAAGGATCTGAAAGGATTTCTTAAGGTGAGAATGAAGTCACTTGCAAACAGTGATAGCTTGAAGGAGACATCATTAATGGTTATGCTTAAAATATCAGGGTGTTGTCTGGCAAAAATCCAATTACGCATGGTGTTGTTTGGTTCCTAGACAATATATTAAAGGACCACTATAGTGCCAGGAAAACATACTCGTTTTCCTGGCACTATAGTGCCCTGAGGGTGCACCCACCCTCAGGGACCCCCTCCCGCCCGGCTCTGGAAGGGGGAAAGGGGTAAAAACTTACCTTTTTCCAGCGCTGGGCAGAGAGCTCTCCTCCTCCTCTCCGCCTCCGTTACGCCCCGCCGGCTGAATGCGCACGCGCGGCAAGAGCTGCGCGCGCATTCAGCCGGTCTCATAGGAAAGCATTTACAATGCTTTCCTATGGACGCTGGCGTGCTCTCACTGTGAAAATCACAGTGAGAAGCACGCAAGCGCTTCTAGTGGCTGTCAATGAGACAGCCACTAGAGGATTAGGGGGAAGGCTTAACCCATTCATAAACATAGCAGTTTCTCTGAAACTGCTATAATTATGAAAAAATGGGTTAACCCTAGAAGGACCTGGCACCCAGACCACTTCATTAAGCTGAAGTGGTCTGGGTGCCTAGAGTGGTCCTTTAAGACTCATCTGAATCTAAACAGAAAATCTATTAAATATATACTGATCGGCCCTCTAGGAAAATATGCCGTACAGCAATGATATCTCAGCAACCAGACAGGACCAACCACTAAAGGCAGTCACACATCCCATTTGCAGGCACAGTCAGTTGTCTGCATTTGAAATGCACAAAGCCCTCCGTGCGTGGTCCCCAGTACCCATTAATGTAACATTACATAGGTATGCAATCATTCTGTTCAAGAAAAACAGGGCTTCCATTTCACATCAAATATTTAGATATGAAACAATTTAATATGAATAAAATAAAAAAACATTTTAAAAAGTGTGAGAAATTAAGAAATATTGTTATTATACAAGTTATGCATGGCATTTTAACTGTGAATGTCATAATATGCTTAGCTTTTACTGCAATAAAACACATAGTTGGATGCTGTGCTGTCCCATTAGTACAACGATGCCCCCCATGTACATGTTTCATGGTGTTTTGGAAAGCTGTATGAACAAATATAGAGTTTGCTCATTTCAGTTTTTTCACATGGAAATTTGCCAGATTGGTTTGCTGGTCCCATGTTACCTTTGAGACCGTATGGCAGCATTGTAGCATACCCTTTGCAAAAGTAGTGAGTCACAAACCCTGGCCAAATTTTGTATTTATATTTGGGGGTTTTTCTGTATTTTTCACACAAAAAGAGCACTTTCATTGAGGATATATTCACCATTACATAATTTACTGCTCTAAAATACAACAGTACCCCCATTGGTTATAAGGGGTATTGGAAAGTTACAGGGTCAAATACAGAGCTTTCAAATTAAATTTTCTGAAATTTCTGCCTGGGTTGTCAGGCATGTCCCTCAATATAAAATTAATAAAATCATATAATTATGTCAAAATAATACATAAATATACAGGTAGAATTAAGTTTTGAGGATCTCTTCAACCAGACCAGACTGCACCTCTCTCTTTCCAGGCTGGTATCAACCCCTCTACCTACATCCAATTCATTCCTTTACAATGGCTTAGTTCTTAATTTGCCCCAGGAATCAGGGACCAGTGAAACCAGCCAATAGGTCCAAATGGAACTGACACACAATATTGTATTTTCCCTCAGGACTAGCTTCTATCCACATTACATTAAGCTTACGGTGACACACTCAATTCAATACATATAACCAAATCATATGGGGAAACACACAGGCACTCATTAGAACACAATCATATATTCTTAAAGCGGTGGGGAAGACAATAACTAAGAAGTAATATCTCCCCTGCCTGCAGAAACCATAATATGCAAATTACCAAGTCTTGCTATTTAGGTATTGCACAAAGCTTTTGCAACAAACAGGTGGCACTTGTAAAGGCTCCACAGCCAAATCCACCTAGTTAGTAGAAAGCACCGAAAGGACAGAAGAGCATAGAAAAGGACAGAACACACAAAACATTTAACAATAATACACACCCTAGACCTATGGCATGTGTGACATGCACGGCACTCGAGGTGCCTTTGCACGGCACTCAAGGCTGCCAAAGCCAAACAATGTCTGGCCTATCAGGAGTCCCAGTGAAACTTTAAATACCCGGTCTCCCTCCGTTAGGAACGCCGGCCGCTGCAGATCGGGCTTTTATAAGAAACTTACCTTCGCCAACATCAAGGATGGCGCCGTCACGTCATAGACACGCACGCACGTTTTGGGGTCAGAGGTCACAGACAGCCAATTACAGCCTAAGGAGGGTTATTTAAACCCAAATTACCTTTTAGTCAGTGCCCTGTAGTGGTTTCCACTAACTGGTTATCTGAGAGTGTGTTCCTAATTGCGTTTTTCTGGTATTTGACTTTGGCTTCGTTTTGACTTCCCTAATTTCTGGTATCCTTGACTTCTCATTCTGTGTCCCTGACCTCGGCAAGTATTTTGACTATTCGCGGTACGTTAAGTCCAGCCATTCTAAGGTCCAGTTACAAGTTATCTTTAGTCCAAGGTATGATACTATTCTGCGTGCTGGATCAACTATAATCCTGACAGATATACACAGGGCTGCAGAATAACCCTCCCCTCCTACAAATAATATGAACAGCCCACACACAATCCGCACAAACGCAACACCACTAACAATCCACATAGATGCACACAACCCCACATGCAAGCTCACACATACAATACCCCAAACAGCCCCACACATACACACCACCAAACACACTATGTGACATTTCCATCCACACACACAATTCCACAAGCAGCCCCTATACACAGCCCACATTCATTTGTATCATACACGATACCACAAATACAACGATACAAAGCAACTGCAGTATAAATAGCACAGGCAAAATACAACAATATATACACCTCAATTTAAAAAAATAGGACCGGCACGCTACGGGACATCACAATCTTATTTCGGCACAGTACTGCTAAAAGGTTGCCTACCCCTGCCCTAAACCTACAATGGGAAGAGGGAGACTTAAACTTAAATTATACATAATATATATATATACACACACACTTTAGTTCTAAGTGTTTAGAATGAAATGTTTAGAATTATTGGTGTTATGTGATTTCACAAGTTATATATTGTATATATTGTATATTTTGCCTGACAACCCAGGCAGCCCACCTGCAGTGAATCTGTCAATCACGCCGATACAACTCATGTGATCACTGTGTCATCACAATCCTATGACGCAGATGTAGATTGGCTGCAGGCGGACTGTCAAACTTGTTAGGCATCCCCTTATCCCAATTGCCGCGGAGGGTAAGTATCCGGGTTGTGAGAAGGGCCCGATCATTGTTTATCAGTCAAAAAAATAATGGTGATGATAATAGACCTTAATGAGAGGCTCCTCATTGGTGGAGCCATTTGGTGTAGGAAACGTTATCCTTTGCTGCACTTGCATTCTTATATGTGCAAAGGTAGTAGCTTCACAAACATTGAATCCCAGTTTTTTTTAGCAATTTTTAAAGGGGCACTATAGGCGCCCAGACTACTTCATCTCATCGAAGTGATCTGGGTGCAGTGTCCCTGTCTCACTTAGCCCTGCAATGTAAATCATTGCAGTTTTTGAGAAAGGGAGGGAATAGAGGGCACTATAATTTTAGGAATACAGATTTGTATTCCGAACACTATAGAATCCCTTTAATACATTATGTATTCAAGTAGCTCACATTTACTATGAAAGCAACACAGAAATGAAGCATTATCACTCAAAATGTTGTTGAAAAAATAAATGCTTTAAAAATAATTTTCCATCTAAGCTTTCACAAAATCAATTTGTGTTTTGAACTTAAAGGGACACTACCAGCAGTTCTGCTTTACATTTATTATGAATCCTAAATTAGAACCCACCAAAAAAAAACACAAGCAATAAACAGAATGTTCTTTAGAATAACAAACAACTTAAATAAAAGTTAATTTAACGTCACCTGAAGCCCTTTTGTAAGCATTTCCCTTAAATGCGGCACAACTGGTGAAAATCAGCATTATTTTTTTTTATGTATATGTTGCAATCAAAAATGTTTATTGACAAAACTTCTGCATGAAGATCTACTACATACCTTATAAAACATCTTTAAAGAAACCCTCTGAGCACAATTACTGTTACAGCGCAATGTAGTGTTGACAGGAGTGATCTGGTGTTACTTTAAGAAAGTCAGAACATTTTAAAATGCATTAAAGTTGTGTTGGTGCACGTACTGTCCCATAACCCCTTAAGGCCACAACTTCTGGAATAAAAGGGAATCATGACGGAATATTTCCGTCATGTGTCCTTAAGGGGTTAAATGCCTATTTAGAGATGTTTATTACATAGGGTTACAGCCACTGCCCAAATGGGCAACATCCGTGTATGACATCATCAGAAACAAACTCCCTCATAGGAATGATGTGCAATGTTTTCATTTGTGGGCTAAAGTTATGTTGAAACAATAAATAAGCACATAAATATGTGCAATAGCACACGTAAAAAATATTCCAAAACAGATAACGGTAATTAATAATAAAATGTCAAGCCTGTTGGTGGTAGTGTCCCTTTAAGTCACACAATCTGGTGACAATAAGGCTTCTGCACAGAGTAATTTTACTCGTAAAAGCTCCACCTCACTGGGAGTTGCTGGTCAATATACAGAAAAAAAGTTAGCTCTTACATCATAGTTTGTAGCTCAAGTACAAAGTTGGTCGTCTTCCCTGCACCTCTCCCAGATGACGAAGAAGTCGCAGATGACATTGCATTGGTTCCGGCAGCACTAAGACTCATCTGACAGAAAAGATAGGAATTTATATGTGAGAAGAAAGAAAAAACAATAAATATAGCTTTTATTGAAATGTTCACTTTTCAAACCACGTTTTGTGCACTATTGTTTTCAGTTGGAAAATCTGACTTTCAAGAAATATTTTTAAACACAAAATAAACGGTGATGTACTTCTTACCGGTTGTGCAACCTTACAACAAACGTCAAAACTAGACTGTTATAGCAATATAGTGAAGTCAGAGCTACCATACTGTAGTGATGTCACAGTTACACCGATCTGGCATAATGAAGTGGTGAAGTAAAATAGCCTTTAAAAAGTATCAATGTAATGATGTCAGAACTAAATTTTAATAGCACTGTATAGCGATTTCATAACTAAATTTGAGTACCGAAAGGCGGTTCTTGTCACCTTCTGGGGTCTTTGCATATTTTACAAAGACCCCTGGTGGTGATATCACCACCTGGAAAGCGGTGGCCCATGGAGAAGCAGAGGTGAGTAATAATAACCCAATACTGCCCACCACATGTGCAGCAATGCTTGATCTTTATCTCCTGGACCTTCATCTGCCAGAAGCCCACGTCATGATGCACTCTTGCACATGTGCAACAGCAGAACACTGGTGACTGTGGAGGATCCCACGACAGCCTCCGTAGAGGTTATCTTGCAATGAGCTAGCGACAGCTGTGAGAATTGAGAAAGCTTGTCAATTTGTTTTTTTGGTGGGGCTGAAAAGGAGTGACAGAGCCTTTTAATATTGATGGTCTCTTACACAATAATAATATAAAAATTTTCTAGAGAAACCAGAACTTTTGTGTAACGCTGTGCGTTACGTTAGAAAAAAAAAAAAAAGAAAAGAAAAGGAGACACAATTAAAACTATATTACCATAATTTATTGCAAAGCTAGCAACATGAACCAGAACAATAAACCTCTATGGTTTCCATGTTAACATGTTAAAAATTCTAAAAAGCAAAATAATTTATTTTTATTTTTTTAAATACGTAATCCGCATATATTCGTCGCCCACAGAAAGCACATTACTGGTGATGTGAGCGTATTATCGGAGGTCCTTTTTTTTTTTGAGAACGTTATGGAAAGTGTGAACACATTCACAAAGTAACCCGTAAACGCGCTCGCTCTTGGACGCACATTTCTGCGTCGAAATTTAATTTGTGGATTATTATGTTAAAACACTTTTAACGTTATCTCTTGAACTTCAAATATTTCATATTTCCAAATGGTCACCCTCCTCATGCAGTGAGTGATAATAATATATATTGTTCTTATATTTACATATCTTATATGAAGGGGGGGGGGGGGACTTTTTGGGGGGCTATTTTTATTTATATTTTTTTTATTTATTTATAAATTACATTTCTGAGCTAAAGTGCTAAAGGTGTTGCAGCCACCATGGAAACCCATATGATGTTGTTGCACAGAGCTGCTCACTTTAGGACATTGCCCCACACATGTCCCCCTCCTGGTGCCTGGATATAAGCCTCCCTATTGGAAAGACTTACCTCTCTGATATAGCCTTCCTAGATACTGAGACAGCTCAGCAGACACTGACTACACTGTCCCCCAGGCCGAGGTGCCCGAGTGAGATATACATAGACAGCCTGCTTATGTGCTACACATGGATGCCCTCATCAAACATGGCCCCTGGTCTGCAATACCTTACTCAACATGGCCGCCCACAGCCAATCAGAAACTCGATTGAATTGAGCCCCGCCTCTCGCAGGCTCTGCACTAAAAACTACAGTGTCTGGTGTGGGTCAGAATACTCCTCCATGCGTTTTCTTAGCCACAGCATGGTTTTAGTTGATTAGATGGTACATACACATTGCAAATGCAAAATATACTGGGGCAGGGTTATTTACTGATGTGGGAATTGTCAGTGATTCAAGTAGATTTGAAATTTTAAGTCAAAATAGCTGATATGGAAAAAAAAAAAAAATCTCCAAGTCAGCTATGGTTTCAGTGTGCTTATATTTTTTACATGACGTGTAATTAAATGTGTTAATTCGCTTTGAACTCACCGACAAGTCACTCTTTATTTAACAGTACCAGGCAATTTCCATTGCAAACAGCTCAAAGCAAAACTACACAGACAGCTAACTCCCATCATACACAGACAGATCATATTATTTTCTTCACCGGTATATCACCTACATCTTTGTCACCAGCCCCGCCGACATGATCTGCTCCTCAAACCCCGAGGACCATGGGCACCTGTGGGTAAATTGTGAGGTCAGCCCATGATGTCACCATTAGAGGAAGTGCCCCAGGATACAGCAAACTTTTCGGAGTTGTGCTGTGAGTGGATGTGCATTGTGAGGTCAGCACCTGACATTCCAAATGGTGGCAAATAGTTGGTGCCAACCTTTAGTCTTATATATATATGGCATCATAACCACGTCAATCAATTGAAGTGGTTATAGTGCCTATTGTCCTTTACGGTAGATAGATTAGATAGATAGGTAGATAGATAGATGGAGACCCACACCTCGTCCCGACTTTCACAACGACAATGTAGGGAGGGATAGATAGATTAGCTAGCTAGATAGATAGACAGACAGACAGACAGATAGACAGAGAGACAGATAGATGGATAGAATAGATAGATTAGATAGATAGATAGAGACCCACACCCCGTCCCGACTCTCACAACGACAATGTAGGGAGGGATATATAGATAGATAGATAGATAGATAGATAGATAGATATATGTGCATTGTGAGTTCAGCACCTGAAATTCCAGATGGTGGAAAGTAGTTGGTGGCAACCTTTAGCCATATATATATATATATATATATATAAATATATATATATATGGCATCGTGGCCACATCAATCAATTGAAGTGCTTATGGTGCCTATCGTCCTTTTAACGGTAGATAGATAGATAAATAGATAGATAGATAGATAGATAGATGTGCATTGTGAGATCAGCAACTGACATTTCAGATTGTGACAAATAGTTGGTGGCAACCTTTAGCCATATATATGTGGCATCATAACCACGTCAATCAATTGTCCTTTTAACGGTAGGTAGATAGATAATGGTGGCACATTATAAATACTAGTCAGTAATTAAAGTAATTAAATAGCTAGGCAGACAGCACATTTCTTGTGAATATTATAGAGACATCATATCAAAATCTTCCTGTGACTTTTACAAAATATAGCCACCGGTTGAACACTTCCAAATGCCTGTGCTTTTTTTTTGGGGGGGGGGGAGGACAAATTACTGTTATTAGTTGGTCAGATAACAGTAGTCTGACCCAACTTCAGGTAAAAAAAAAGTTTTTAAAAATCTAAAAAAAAAATCCATATGCATCATTTAAAATAATAATAATAATAATAATAATAATAATCAGCAATTATCTTTAAATGTAATATAACGTTTTAAAAATGGGAACATTTAGAAAATTCGAAAACAGTCCCTTAATCTTTATAAATAAACCACATTCTTTCATATGATACTGACAAAGTACCAAGAGTTGGAATAGATGAGTGTACTTCGTCTTCAGTACTGTAAGTAAACGGTACAACTCTTAGATCAACCCAGAGTTGACCATCAACTGTTATAAAACTACAATTCTTGCCAGCCTTAATGTTAAGAATTTGTAGTTTATTTTGCGGCTGGTCCACCCTTGGGTAGACATTTGGCTAGCCTCGTAAACACGAAGGACTAATGTATCCTCCTTTGATTTCTCATTTTAAGGCAGAGATATTTTCCGTTAAGTGCAATGTGGACAGTAAATACCGTCGAAGAATTTAATTTTGCTTGTTAAGTCGACAAGGCAGTCCTGTGAACTACACAATTAACACCAAACGTTTATAGTGTAAATTGCGCAGTGTAAGAAGGCCAGATGGCTCCTATCATATGTCTGACTCCGGGTCTTTAATTCACCATTCTATGATGTGTTCCCCCCCCTCTTGCTTTGAAACACATATACTTCATTCCAAAGAAGCAAAAACGTGTTGTCTCATTGCACACAAAGACAACCTTTTTTAGTTTTCTATTTTATACAAATGGCAGTTTGTAGGGCTTGCGATGATTTTTCTTGTTATTAATAGTGCTATACTTGCATTACAGATCCATATTTACCTAACTATACGAATACTTTTTTACCTTATTGTATTGTAGCAAAGGGAGGCATGCAGGAAAAGAACAATGAAGATATATGGGGTTATAACTGTTTTATCTACGCCACAAACTGGTTAGCACAGCAGCCGTATCCACACCCGAATCGTCCTAAACCTCAGTTTTTATTGCCTCTCATTGAATGCCATGATCACTCACTGTTTGCTCGTATCGCAAAAATATTTAGATAGACAATGCAGAAGTAAAACAGCCCCATTTGGGTGAGTTTAGGATGCCTATGTTGTTTGCCAAACCACTTAAAAATGATTTGACAAAACCTAGAGGGAAAATTAGCTTCCTAGCATCAAATACCTGCAATAAGCTGTTTAAATGGTCAGTTTCTCATCTGCAGATAAAACATGTATAATGTAACAGTGAGTTAGAAAAATGTGGATTCTATCCATACTATGCACCCTGAAGGATTTAGTATTGATCCTGAAAAAGCACTATTTTTCCATAATGGCAATTGTTTTACATTTCCCACCATTACATCAGTATAAAAATACTGCTTTTATCTGGTCAAAATATTGAATTAAACATGGGAAGGTGAAAATCACACTCTTACATGGTTATTCATTCAAAGAGAATTAGTGGCCAAAATTAGCAAACTATAAGCATAGCTGACTCATTTAACTATTTTGACCTTAAAGGGACACTATAGTCACCAAAACAACTACAGCTTATTGTATTTGTTCTGGTGAGTAGAATCATTCCCTTCAGGCCTTTTGCGGGTAAACACTGTCTTATCAGAGAAAATGCAGTGTTTACATTACAGCCTAGGGATACCTCCACTGGCCACTCCTCAGATGGCTGCTAGAGGTGCTTCCTGGGGCAGTGCTGCACAATATGCAGCACTGCCATTCAGTGTCTCCACCCTCTTCATGGAGACACCAAACCTTCCTGATAGAGATACATTGATTCAAATCATCTCTATGAGGAGATGCTAATTGGCCAGAGTTTGTGTTCCGCTTGTGCTGGCTCTGCCTCAGCCAATCCAATGCTTTCCTATGTGAAAGCATTGTGATTGACTCAGAATACCACTTCTGATGATGTCAGCCAAGCAGGCAGATCAGAGGCAGAGACAGCAGCAGGAGACTGGAATTGAGGTTAAGATTTTACTAAATTTAGGGGAGATAGGGGGAGGGGGGCTAGATGGTGATTTTAACACTATAGGGTCAGGAATACATGTTTGTATTGAATCAGAATACAGCCTTACCTTGTGATTAAACTATAGTAATTCATAGTTTCCCCCTATATGTTACACCTCTGCCATGTGTATGTTCTTTTACATTGAGCAATACATGCACAGACACACATACACGCATGCACACACGCATACAGAAAAGTCATCATGTAATGTATCGTTGGCTTTCATCAATGAAGCTATTTCAAATAACATGGTTACAAAAATTCCAGATTCCATGGCATTTCTAGAATGTTAGACACACCTGGCAAATCTCAGTGAATTCTAACCTGAAAATCATTACTTCTAACTATAGAAGACTTTAATTAAGCAATATATTTTTCTCTCTAATCAAGGCCAAGTCAAAACATCTTTAAGTTATTTCAGCCCAGACAAATTAAACTCGCTGAAAGTAGACCGGCAGTCTGGACCGGCACACAGAAATCTCAAACACTGCGTTGCATAACAGAGAGCTTTCTGAAAAAAAAGAGGAGGGGGGTGGGATGCAGAACTATCTTATAAATGAAATCATTCAGTGCCATTTAAATGAAATTAGGAGAATGAAAATATGACAAGATGCCTTTGGAAGCAAAAGCTTTGATCATAATGCAGTTAGCGTTCACATCCAATCAAATAATATGTTCAGGGCTGACCCGGGAGGCTTTTTAGGGGAGTAATACAGGCAGCGAGGGGATTTTAAAGTGTCTCTCATAACACAAAGTAGGGAAGACCTCACACAGCTCTTTGGACCACAGAGGAGTTGCAGCTTTATACAAGGTCCATCTGTCCTCTAAATTAGTAGGCTTGGGGAAAGGTGAATGAATGAAAGGCATCTACAGTACATTTATTTCCTGGTGGATAATCGCTGGCCATGGAAGAAAAAAACCGCACTGTGCTGTTTCCGAAATAGTCTCTGATACTTCGATCTGGCAGGGCCATATGTATTCCTTTTCATTTAAAAAAAATAATTGAGGCTGCGTTAGAAAAATGTTTCACCCACCCTATAATAATTTTATTTAATTTTTTTTTACAAATGATGTGTTCTAGAGCTAGGAGATATTGAGTGAACTGATTAAGGAACAATTAATGCAGATTTTAACTGTACAGATAAGTGTTAGTTAAAGAGACAATCTAAGCACCAAAAACCATTGCCTCTTTTTGAAGTGGTTTTGGTGCCCAGATGTTGTCCATTTTTTTGAACAAAGGCTGAGCCTTTTGCGGGTATGTGCCTTATATCCTCAGTGTCTCTATATGAAATGTATTGGATTGGACACAGATCATCAATCCTTATCTCCCACAAGGCGGATCAGTTGCTGCAAATAAACTGTCCATTCGTTTTTTTTTTAAATTATTTTATTTAGAAATGGGGGACCCTGAATCTAAAGAGAGTATGGAACATGCAAACATTAAAAATAAATATGTCTGTTTTTAATGTCAGAATTTTAATTTAAAGTATTACTCCCAGCACCATGACCATTTCTGTGATCTGAAGTGCTCATGGTGCCTGGTGCCTGAAATGTGTAAGATTTAATTATGAAACACTGCACATACAGAGTTTAACTCCTTTGTGGCCGAAGTTGTAACTTCGCCTCCAGCAGCTTTGTTGTCAGTAATTTCAGGCTGGCTAATATAATTCTATAATTATTAATATAATTCCCCGGCAGCGAAGGGGAGTGACATCAGCAGAAGAGGATTGGGTTGACAAGAGAACTTGGCCTCGGTGCTAGAACAAAGTTAAGTTTAAGCTTTATTTATTTTTAAAGTTTGAGTGGGGAGGGGAACCAAGATTTCATAAAGGACAATGAAAAATTCAGTCACATGACATGGAAGCCCCCATAGGAAAGCATTAATTCAGTCCTATGAGGAGCATTGGATTGGACATCAGCAGAGGAGGCAATGCCCCCACCACGATGTCACAGGAGGTGGAGGCGTGCGCAAGGCAGAGGGAGTCTCGGCACTGGAAAAAGGCAAGTAAAACATTTACATTTTATTATTTTATATGGAAAACACAAATAGGAAAAGGGATTCTAAAGCATTAGGAATAAAGGTCTGTATTCCTAACGTTTTAGTATTCCTTTAAAACGCTGGTATTTGGTTAGAATAACTCCTTAACTTCAAAACAAGCAGTGTACTGTGGGGGCAAGGTTGTTGCAACACATGTATTATTGTAACATAAGCATCATTGTAACATAAACATGTACAGCCCAGATAATTAAGGCATGTACACAAAGTTTCTTTCCTTTGATACCCTTCCTTTACTACCTTCTGTTACAATGCATAGTTTTCCTTTTGTAGGCTTTTTGCACTTTGTATCAATGTGCTTCAAATTGTAAGAGTCTGTCGGCAGGGTTTTAAATGTGGTGCATAGAGAACAATTTGACCATGCATTAGGGTGTGTGTCTGGATTCATCATACAGATCTCTTCACATATTCAAATAATGTCAGTATATTGCATAATGTACAGTAAGTGCGGTGGACTGGCCACGACCAGGCATCTGTGCTATACAGGGTAATGGAGGATCCTATTGTAGCATGTTCAAAATCTCTGCAGTATGCAAACGGTGTTTCCTGTTTCCCTTACCTTATGAACCATTAGCTCATTGTCTAGTACAGTAAGGGAGGTGAGATTAGGGCAGACTTTTACAGACCTTTAATCATTATATTCCTTTTGTACCATTATACACACCTTTTCTTACTAGTTTTGTACTTATACCCCCTGAAACCTCCAAGACATCGTTCATTTATCCCCAAATGTTTTCCTCAGTCTATTTACTTTTCCTTTGCTCTCCTGCGTTCCCAAACCTGGTAGAGTTTTAAAGGACCACTATAGGCACCCAGACTACTTCAGCTTAATGAGGTGGTCTGGGTGCCTGGTCCATCTAGGGTTAACCCTTTTTTCTATAAACATAGCAGTTTCAGAGAAACTGCTATGTTTATGTTAGGGTTAATCCAGCCTCTAGTGGCTGTCTCATTGACAGCCGCTAGAGGGCTTCCGCGCTTCTCACTGTGAGAAGATGCCAGCGTCCATAGGAAAGCATTGTGAATGCTTTCCTATGGACTGGCTGAATGCGCGTGCGGCTCCTGCCGTGCATGCGCATTCAGCTGAAGAGGAGGAGAAGAGGGAGGAGAGGAGGAGGAGAGCTCCCCCCCAGCGCTGGAGAAAGCGGTAAGTTTAACCCTTTCCTCTCCATCCAGCCCAGCAGAAGGGGAGCCCTGAGGGTGGGGGCACCCTCAGGGCACTAGTGCGAGGAAAACGAGTATGTTTTCCTGGCACTATAGTGGTCCTTTAATTCAATCTTATAGCTTTTTTTTTTTTTTTTGCTTTTTTTTTGTTTGGTCACTTTTGTTCTAAAAGCTAAAAATATATGAGTTTCTTCTATGAATGAGCCCATTGTTTGTTCATATTGTCCCAAAGTACATAGAAGATTTAGCAGCTATTTCACAATGTGAGCCCGTGTCAGTTTTCCATTACCTCAAAATTGTAATTCCTCGTCTTTTTGTTAGGTGAAAATTACTGGAACAAACACAGCAATAGTTTCCGATAAAGGGCCACCGTTATGGTAGGGAACTCGGAGGAGCATTAACTAGCTCTAACTCTAGCAGGGTACGCACGATGAAGCAACCTCCACTGAATTACAAGGCCACAACAGACTGGCCGGGTTATTCACTAAAATGAAAATTGTCAGGAATTTAGAGTGAATTTCACATTTACAGTCAAAATAGCTGAGCCCAAAAAAAATCTACAAATCAGCTATGCTTCCAGCTCAGCTACTTTGGTCTTAAATGTGAATTTCACTTAGAATTTACTTTAATTGCTTTAGTAAATAACCCTAAGACCAGTGTTAATTTTGTTGACTAAAATGTTTGAGATTTAGTTGAATAAAACTAAAACAATTCAAATGACTAAAATACGACTAAAACTAAAATGGCTATTTAGTCAAAAGACTATGACTAAAACTAAATTGAAATTTGCAGCATAAATTCACACTGCTCCGAGGGGCTGTGGAAGGGCCGGAAGAGACAGACCAGGGCTTGGGAGAGAGACACTTAGATGAGCTGAGAGGACACAAAAAGACACAAAGGGGCTGGAGAAATGGCAAAAGAGACAGATAGAGGCTTTAACTAAACCCATTAGATTTTAGTCCTGTCAACTAAAGTCTACTGGAGATTTAGTCGACTAAAACTAAAACAATTCAGATGACTGAAACTAAATTGGCTTTTTAGTCAAAATCCTATGACTAAAACTAAATTGAAATTCACTGCCAAAATTAACACTGCCTAAGAGAGTGTGAAATACCAAAAATGTGTATCTACATGCAATTATTTTTGTAATAAGTATATTCATACATTTATACAAATATATATGTATATACAGTCAAATAAAGATATTATCATGTATATCATTATATGAAGATACCTACATATATTGTTTTATAAATATATACCCACATGCATAATGTTATAAAAAGACAAATCTTAACCCTTTTAGGGTCATCAGTGCCCCCAACACATTGCAATGCCTTGTTTGAGGTGGTTTAGTTATAAAAAAAAACATTTTGCGTGACCTTGTGCCTAGTTTAGAATTGTTTATGTAAAATGCATTTAGAATAAGACCACATTATTTTATTAAAATAAGATATTTAATTTAAAGAGGTATTATGTGAAGTATTATTGATTTAAAGAGTTAACTAACGTGCTCCTAAACATCCAAAATTATGATGTCCCAGACAGGGGGACAAGAGCATAAGGAACAGAATGGTTTAACATCCAGAGGGGGACAGTCCTTCCTAAATAGCAACTGTAGTGAAACTCACTATTCATTGGTCTTATATGTACTAACTAAATAAATACTAATATTAGATTCTGTGGATACATGTAAAACTATACATATGTCAAATAAATGCGCACATTTTCCTAAAACATTTTGAATGATTAATGGTTTCTGTATATCTATCTAAGTAACTCTCAGACAGACATATATGTTTTCTTACTATTACGCTTTTGGCATGACAGTCCCCATTTCAGGGTGCTGTCCTGCATATTGGGACACCAGGAAACTGTCCCCGGGGCAGGACAGAGCGAGCACATCATTAGATGCTGCTTAGGAAGACCCACACCCCGTCCCAACTCTCACAGCGACAATGTAGGGAGGGATAGATAGATAGATCTGATAGGTAGAGTATACTCATTTTATAGGTCTCAAAATATCCGCTCAGCAACTAGCCAATGGCAAGTGAAATTTAGCACTGGTGGTGAGCTTGCTATGGACCCTCCAAGCTTGTAATATCAAGTATCTTTTAGGCCTGGCAAATAGTGTGGGACTTAAAATTTTGATCTCTACGAACAATATATCTGACGATTCAAATTCTAACCTGAATCAGTATTCTAAAAATAAAAAAAAAAGGTATAGAATGTAGGAAAATCTTTACATTTTAGAGTAATAAACGATATTGAAAAATGCTTTACCACCCAACAAGTATCAATATTTAAGTACTCATTATAAATTTGGAAATGGTCTGAGCGGTATGTTTTTCTCTTCTAAAATAAACTGAATACTATATTCTTGGAATTCTATATTTATATGTTTTTGCCAGATGAAAATATGTAGTCATTCTGTTTATTTGACAAGACGTGTTATTCTGAGAAGCCATAGACTTCAATTAGTTTGAAGACAATGGGGTCTCTTCACTAAATGACAGATTGTGGTGACTTGAGAACTAACTTGCAGTAGTTAGGCCAAAATAAGTCATACTTTGCTGAATTGTAGAAATTTTTCCTACTCAGTTATTTTTTCCTAATTTTACTCAGTTCACGACAAGTTTAGTAAAGAGACCTCAAAGTAACATATAAGGTTTTATTCACATAAGAGTGAATTGTAGTGGATAGAAAACTAAATAAAAAAAATTAAGGCCAAAAAGTAGCTGATTTGGAACAATTTCTCAAGCTCAGCTATAGTCACTAATTACCTATATTAGGCAAGATTTTGCAATTAGTTTTCAACTCACTAGAATTTTGAGGTTTGCTAATAATAAATGTCAGTTTAAAAAAAAGGTGTTTTAACTCGCCAAATGATATAACACAGTGGCGGTGCTAGAATTAAGGTACAATAATATAAATGTTCTATTTATTAGTTAGTTATCGATAGTTGAAATGTTATTTGTTAGGTTTTTCACAATCCACTCGACCTATTGGTAATTCATATTGAGTTTCAGAACGTATGCCGACATAGGGGAATTGAAACCGTAGCTGACTTGGGAGAATTTATACAGCTCAGCGTTATGTGGCCTGAAATATGACATTTATTTAGAATTTCTGAAAATTTTAACTTGTATAAACAACCTGCGATTAGTGAATTGATAGGCGGATTGCACTATTTAGGCAGTCCATCCCAGGAATTCCACCAACCGCCCTCACTTGATTTATTATAATGTGTGTGTTTGGGGGTAAACTGGTTCTTTAATGTGCATTGGAGTGAATTGGGGATGTAGTTTGTGCGTGTGGGAAATTGTAAGGGTAGTGTATGTGTGCGGTTGGGATTAAGGGCTGTAGTGTGTGTTGTGTATGTTGGTGTAGAAATTGGCTTTTGTATGTGTTGAGGTGGAGATAGGAGCCTGTATTGTAGAAGATAAAGGCTATGGTGGGGTCATGGGCTATATGTTGTGAGGGGGATAGAAGCTGTAGTGTGGAGGGATAAGAGCTGTATTGGGGGATATAGTGTCCCTTCAAAGGAAATGACACATACAGGCACACACAAACAGATACACACTCAAGGAAAAATACAAAAACATGCACAAATAAACACATAAAGGCACACTCTTGCAGTGACACAAACACACATTCACAGATACACACATAGAGACTCACATCACAAACATGCACTCACAGTCATACATCACTCATTAGTGTGCACACACAGAAACACTGCCATGCACATAAAAATACACACTCAGTAATACAATTAGACACATACACTCACATTCAGAGCTACGAAACACCCTCTGCTCTTGTCCCTTCTCCCTTTCTGTCACTCCACTAGCTCCTATTCAGCATACTTGACAGTCCTCTGTGTGCGCAAAAAGCAGGGGATGTGATGTCACTTTTTGGCCTTGCCCCCACTAGAACCGTGGGATCGGTTTATAGAGAGGGTGCCATTACCAAACCCACAAATACATGGGCTGATTTCAATTTTACATTGATAAATGTAGCCTAGCAAGGTGTTACCTATCTTTGCTTCCACTTCAGAGCTGCCCTCTTTACCTTATAGTACAAAAGCCTCGATGGCTCAAAGAGCAGCAGTGTAGAACTCTGGGCACTCTACAGATGGCATGCAGCGCCCTTGTATTAAGTAGGTAACTGTACTTACTGTAGGTGGGCATGGTGCACAGCAACTTATTGATGACAGTATGTCATGAAAGCTTTGTTTTTCTTATACATTATTTAATGCTCAATATGGCTATTTAATGCTCAATATGGCTTTCTATACACACCCTTTGAGAACTGTATTTCATTTATCTTTGTAAAATAAAAATGAAATAAATAAAACAGCCACTGTAGCGTTGTTTTATATATCTACTTCTATGCTAGAATTTACAAAAAGTTATTTCAAAAATTAAAAATGACCAAGTTAAATTCTGTCAAGTTTTAGGCATTCTTGAATATCTTTTTATAAGCAAAATTGCTGCTTTGGCCCAAATAAATGTGCTCGATGCACGTCCTTCACACTAAATAAACATCACTATATTTTTAAAAACTCAATAGTGAAAGAGTTAAACAGTAAAAGCCAATGTTTGCAGGCCTTCAGTAGAAAGTGTTGGCCTTGGTTACTGAATGAATTTCTAGTTTCGATTTTACAGGAAACTGAATGAAAAGTTAATTATGTTCTTTTTCCTCCTTTTTAACTTTTTTACCTCCCTTTTGATATTAACCCTTCAAATGATACTGATGTACAAGACATTGCAAAACCTGTCAAACACTTAATATGTGGTAAAATTGTTTCCTGACATCAATAACGCCTTTATTTTCAGGAAATTAATATGTAATAATATGTGAGCCACTCCTTACCACCCCCTGATATAAATGGCATGATGGGAGCTACTTTCTTTCACAATAAATATGAATAATTTGACAGAGCTGTATCCATGTAAATATTTCTCAGGGTTTAAAATCAGCTGCAGTTGTTCTAAGTTGACCAATCACTCAGCTGTTCGCCAGAGACGGCAAAGTGAATTCAGATGTAAAAATTGAGTCACAGTTTATTCCAACATGACATATCCCTGTGTCAGCCCTCACTAACATTCATGCAGTTTTATTTAATTCTGACTGTGCTCGATCTCCGGCCAACGACTCTGCAAGACTTTTGAGCAAAAAAAAAAAACCTGAAACTATGTTCCACGTCAGGCTCCCTGGGGAGCGGAGAATTAGTAAAGAGAAGGATATCATCACGTATATTCACTACAACGTTAACATCACGACACTGGCCATTTTTCCTATATATTTTTTCTAATAGAAGGAAAAAGGAATTTGTTAATACCCTTGGAGCAAAAACAAAAAAAGTATGTACTTCTTAAACGAGAAACTGTGAGATTTAGCCTGAAACCTTTCAATTTTACCTTAACTAACCTTAGTAAAATCTTGAGAGGGGTAATACAATATATTAATAGCACTAATAGCTATTAGAACATGCTCCTTAAAGGGACACCCGAATCACCATAAATACACATACATATTGCTTAGCTTCCTTGAAACTCTGTTCCTGCAGTTGCTTTAATGTACACATTGTACAGCGCTATGGAATTTGCTGGAGCTATATAAATAATAAAAATAATAATAATAATGTAGCAAATTTCAAAAATCGCAGTTATAAACCTGCCCCTTTTCTCAGTTACATTAGAAGCCATATTTGGGACTGTCAGTAACTAAAAGCAAACTCACTATATCTGCAATCGTTTTACTAGTATTATTCACTAAAGTGAGAAATCAAGGTGAGGTCAAAGTGAATTATTCAAATTTAAGGTCAAAATACTTGAAATGGATTAATTCTCTAAGCCAGCTGTGATTTCAGTTAGTCTGGCCTTAACATTGCAATTCTCTCAATTCAAGTAAATAATTCTGTATGTGATGAATGGAGATACTACTAGTTACATTGCAATCTAGATTATGTCCATCGAGTTCAATCTTTAAAGCACATGGTTTTACATTGAACTACACATCCCATAAATTGCTGTAGGATAATATATGATCAGACCCTATAGCTCAGATTGAGACCTTCCTGGTCTGAGCTGGGCTCACTGTTATAGTTTGTCTGTAAATTTACAGATAACCGCTACAGGAGTCTCAATTCACACAGTTTTTTTGTGAAACCATTCGAGAGCTGTATGATAAATCCACGGCTCTGCCAGCCCGGAACCTCGAGAACACCATATTCTCAGCAGTATTGCTAAAGTGGAATTTACTCTGATGCAATATCAGTGTTGAATTTCTTCAACATGGATGGCGGTTATAGGCTGAGGGCACTAGTACAGGAGAGGGCTCTCAGACCATCTCTGACGTCCAGGTTGATCAGAACTTCAGAATTTCCAAGTGGAAGTGTAAAATCCCCATTGTCAATGATGTGGTGTCTGAGTGCTGGGGGAAGTTTTTGTCAAACTGTCCCAAATAGACACTGTGTACCAATGGTTATAGCCAAGCTGTTACTGTAGCCGAGTTAGGTAAACAGAGTGAGCTGAAGCCAATTTTTATTGTATATTTTCTTTAAATTACTTTTTTTTTAATGATGTATTACGTTATATTGAAAGCGTAGCATGTGCAGCACTGTGTTCCTTTAAGATACACGCAATGTTTCTCTGCTCAGAATCTGCATGCTTCAATCTCTAACAATCACCACATGTACTTACCTCTCCTGCCCTTCCTTGATGTGGGGGCCTCTAGCACACAAATCAGTTCATAGATCTGTATCTGTACTGGAAATTTTCTCAAAAAGTGCCATACGAGTGCATACCACTGAAAGGATTTTAAAAGCTGTGGTTGTTATGGTGTTTGGAGGGTCCCTATCGCTTATTTCCTTCTGGCAAATGAATGCTATTAAATACAGAGCAGCTCTTTTCATGTACTTCCCATGAGTGTCTATGTGATAAGTGTCCATGATGATACGGGCAACCCTATCTGTTAGATCTTCTGTCCGCTATTTATATAAAATTAACCGAAAAATTTCCTTTTCTTGCGTGTGAAGATGGGGTGATATTTGACAAAGTAGTCACAAAACACTAAACTGAGAATTGAGAACTGAGTAGCTGAGAATTTAGGATTTAGGATAAAACAGAATTTAAAAAAAAAAAAAAAAATTCAGGGAAATTCCAGCACATTCTAAATGAGTATTTTATAAAGATTCTATCTTCACGAAATACTCCTTTTACAGGCGGGTGACAGTGCTGCTTTAAAAAAACAAAAACAAAATTAGTGAGTGGAAATACAGAGGGGAAAACTGATAAAAAATAATCACATTTACATTGTCAGGATTACAAAAGGAAGTGTTAAACTGTCTCTAACAAGGTTTTTCACTAAAGTGAAAACTGTTGGCAATTGAAAGTGAATTTGAAATTTAAGGCCAAAATATCCAAACTGGATAAATTCTCCAAGTCTTTTATGCTTCCAGTTAGCCCAGTTTGGCTTTCAATTTACAATTCACTTTGAATATTACCTATTCTGTGAATAGCCCTGTAAATATCTCTGAATTGGACAGTTTCTAAAATGGTCCAAATGGTATGCAAATGCCCCCAGAATAATCATGAGAAAGGGCTGACGAGTTTCTTAATTCCTTAAATTATAATTCAGGGATTTTCACCAACATTTTTGAGGCACATTCTGACATTAGTGAAAACCCCAAATGGACTTTTATTTTTTTGGAACTCGATGAAACATAAAATGCTGAATTGTGCAATTAGCTCTCTCTTTGTTCTCGGAGATATGAGGTTATTTCAGTTACTGAATGCCATCATACTTACCTCTCACTCTAAGCTTCCATAAATTTGAATGGGCATGCATGACTGCTTTTATATTTTTGAGAAAAATAAGCTGTAACCAGATGTTAGTCAAGTCGCAGGAGCACTGAGATAATCCATGGATGCCAATAAACAATACGCCGCAATAAAATATATTTATTTTTATTAATTTTTAAATGTCAACGTTTTCTTAAAACAGGACATGAAGACAGCATTTTAACTCTTGGCAGCACACAAGGGGTTAAAGCAAAATGTATTCCCTATCGTTTTCACCGCTTTACAGGAGCTTAGCACACTTTCACTAGAATTATTTTTTGTGTGAAAAATTTTAATTAAATTATGACTCATGTGAGGTTCAGACAGCAATACGAAAGGCCCTGTCTGGATTCTGAAGTGGAAGTAAATGTGGAAAGTCAGAATACTCTGCTATACAAGAGAAAGAGGAACCAGTCTGTTGACAAATTATGCCGCAGTGCACACTACGATGGGAATGAACAACCAAGAGAGACCTACAATGTTCACAACCTCTTTTGGTAATAACCTAATTCAGGAGGAAATAAAGATAAGGCAAACACTCAGGGTTTATTCATAAAATCAGGAAATGTCGCAAACTGACAAGGAAATTTAGATATATTAGCCTAGAATAACCGAAGTGGAAAACTAGCTACGTCAGTGAAGTGGATCCCACCTGTATATATCTGAGTACTGTGGCACTACAGCATTAGAATTGCAAGTTTGTATTCCTAACCTGCATTTATGTACATACTTTTGTCTCTAGTAGCAACACCACTAATAAGAAATGCAAGTATTGCATGTGCACTGCCAATACCCTGTCACTATTATTTAACTGGTGCTAATACCACCGCCAATACCCTGTCACTATTATTTAACTGGTGCTAATACCACCGCCAATACCCTGTCACTATTATTTAACTGGTGCTAATACCACCGCCAATACCCTGTCGCTATTATTTAACTGGTGCTAATACCACCGCCAACACCCTGTCACTATTATTTAACTGGTGCTAATACCACCGCCAATACCCTGTCACTATTATTTAACTAGTGTTAATACCACCGCCAATACCCTGTCACTATTATTTAACTGGTGCTAATACCACCGCCAATACCCAGTCACTATTATTTAACTAGTGTTAATACCACCACCAATACCCTGTCCCTATTATTTAACTGGTGCTAATACCACCGCCAATACCCTGTCGCTGTTATTTAACTAGTGCTAATACCACCACCAATATCCTGTCACTATTATTTAACTGCTGCTAATTCCACCGCCAATACCCTGTCGTTATTATTTAACTGGTGCTAATTCCACCGCCAATACCCTGTCGCTATTCTTTAACTGGTGCTAATACCACCGCCAATACCCTGTCGCTATTCTTTAACTGGTGCTAATACCACCGCCAATACCCTGTCGCTATTCTTTAACTGGTGCTAATACCACCGCCAATACCCTGTCGCTATTATTTAACTGGTGCTAATATCACTGCCAACACCTTTTCACTATTATTTAACTGGTGCTAATACCACCGCCAATACCCTGTCGCTATTATTTAACTGGTGCTAATACCACCGCCAATACACTGTCGCTATTATTTAACTGGTGCTAATACCACTGCCAACACCCTTTCACTATTATTTAACTGGTGCTAATACCACCGCCAATACCCTGTCACTATTATTTAACTGGTGCTAATTCCACCGCCAATACCCTGTTGCTATTATTCAACTGGTGCTAATACCACCGCCAATACCCTGTCGCTATTATTTAACTGGTGCTAATACCAACGCCAATACATTGTCACTATTATTTAACTGGTGCTAATTCCACCGCCAATACCCTGTTGCTATTATTTAACTGGTGCTAACCCTCAAAACTTAATACTAATCTCTGACATGGTGGAAATAGGTTAAGAGAAAAGTCTCTTTACATCCTCCAGGAAAAATATATGCTAATAGAAAACTCCAGGTACCATAACCACTACAGCTTGCTGTAATAATTATGGTGTCAGGAGTGCCCCCTATTGTAAGTACAGTAGTCAAACCGTGTGTGAGCTGTTCGAGTTCGTACCTGAGGTCTCCTTCCCACTAGTAACAGTGTCGGACTGGAAGTTCCTAAACAGGGCTAACCTCACTGGCTGAGATAGATCAGCTCAGGAAAGCGAACGGAAATTCCATCTTGGAAACTCCAAGCTCTCTAGTGTTAGTAGTGGAAGCTGAAAGCGGTGTCTGCTCAAAAACAGTGATTGTTTCTTTAAATATGGCATTACACTAAACCCTTAAAGCACAGGTCTGAGCATATTAATCATTATCAGATATGACTAAAATAAATTAAAATGCCATAAAAAAATAAAATGATTCTTTATATAAGTTATATACAATTCCCATAGCAGAAATATAACTTGAATGTTACCTTCATATGTATACACGGTGTCTATTGCTTTCTATGGTCTATCACAGGGTAAAGTGCGCAGGGTCAGAGTGAGCCAGAGTGTGGTTACCATGGTGGCAACTCACACAGCATTTTCCTGGCACTATAGGTTTAATAGGTCCCCCCCTCCCTCACGCCTCCCCTTCCGTGGGGCTGAAGGGGTTAAAACTCCTTCAGCCACTTACCTGAATCCAGCACTGCTGTCCCTCGGCACTAGGTCCGGCTCCGCCCACGCTCCTCCCCCGCCGGCTGACGACAATGGCCATAGGCGTGCGCACGGGGTGTGCCGGGTGTGCCTGGGCACACCCTAATCCCGCGGCACGCCTATGTATATTGAGACCGGCAGGGGAGATCTCAGGATCTCCCCGGTCGGCTCATGCAGAGCCGGCACTATCCGAGCGCCGGCTCTGCCCTCAGCCTCCCTCCCCACCGACCCGCATGCAGGGAGGGAGGCAGGAGAGGACCCGGCAGAGCTATTGCCAGCAGCTCCGCCGGGTTCCTCTCGCGAGATATGAGTGTTGCCACGGCAACGCTCAAATCTCGCGAGAGTGAACTCTAGCCCCACAGGGGCTAGAGTTCACTCTCCACTGGACCACCAGGGAATCAGTAGCACAGCGATCCCTCCCCAACAAAAGGTAAGAAGGGAGGGGATAGCAAGTAATGTACCCCCACCTCCACCCCACAATCACCCACCCACATACAGCACACCACACACATACAACACCCACAGACATACACAGCACCCACACATACAGCACCCACACATACAGCACCCACATACAACACTACAGACATACACAGCACCCACACACAT
>OW240913.1:24953160-25055660 GCA_933207985.1 Pelobates cultripes | reverse complement strand
GTCTGCAGCTGGTTTCTTCATAGTGTCTGACAGAAAATCCAGCGTTTGACTTCATATATGTTTTGCAAGATTGACTAAATGTAAAATATAGATATTAGCAATTCCTTGTCATTTAGCGTTTACAATTCCTTCTTTAGTGAATAAATCTCTTAGTTGTTTGATGTACAGGCAACAGGGGATGTATACATAGCACCTGGAATATAGCGCTAGATTCAGGTAAGTGGCTGAAGGAGTTTTAACCCCTTCAGCCCCACGGGAGGGAGGGGGGACCCACTAAACCTATAGCAATAGGAAAACTGCTTTGTTTTCCGGGCACTATAGGATCCCTTTAACAACAGGTGGTATTTAGTAGCGGCTGCTATTTACTAAGCATGTTTCACAAAGAGTCCTACCAGTCTCAGATTAGCCACATATAGCCAAACATATGCTGTGTAAGTTGCCACCAAGTGAAAGGGGGGGGTGGGATTAACTTACATTTTTTTTTTTTTTGACAGGGTGAAGAGTCCGTCTCCCTGCACTTCACACTGACCGCGAAAGCGCAGGGAGGCAGATCAGGAGTCCCTGCAGCACATGTGCTCGCTCTGACAGCCTGTCAGAGCGATCACAGCTGCAGGGACAGCACTTTCAGGTGCTCCCGGTCTGCCTCGAATACCCGAGGAGTGTTAACCCAGCGATCGCGGCGATCTGGGGTTCATTTTAGCACATGACGGACCGGGTCCATCCTCCGTTGTTAAGTTCTTCCCCAGCATGACGGACTGGGTCCATCATCCGTTGTTAAGTTCTTCCCCAGCATGACGGACTGGGTCCATCCTCCGTTGTTAAGTTCTTCCCCAGCATGACGGACTGGGTCCATCCTCCGTTGTTAAGTTCTTCCACAGCATGACGGACGGGGTCCATCCTCCGTTGTTAAGTTCTTCCCCAGCATGACGGACCGAGTCCATCCTCCGTTGTTAAGTTCTTCCCCAGCATGACGGACTGGGTCCGTCATCCGTTCTTAAGGGGTTAATCTGGGAATTACCCAAGCACCTACATTAATGGTTCCCCCTTTCAGAAGTCTGTGAACATATAAATCTCTTCTTCAACAATTCCTTAGCAATTTAATTTAAATTTTCAAAACTGCTTGCATAAAATGCCTACCCTTCAGACCCTTCGTATTGGTGGGGCATAAATCATGAAATATTCGCCATATCACATCTGCCTCCATTTTGCTACTTTTTGTCTTGGGGTGGGAATTTTGGTTTTGACCTAGCAGAGGTTGTGGCGGGTGAGAGAATTACCCAGTGCACACCGCTCTCTCCTTCTGTGCCCTGGGGCATTAAATCCACATACATCCCGAGGCACCATTTGCTGTACCTGCACACATTCCCCATGATAGCGGTACTGTAGTGCATTTCGTGCACTTACTTTTGGACCTCTGAAAACATGGTGCCCCACTCCTCCTGCCTATGCTGCGGTCAGTACATGAAAGTGCACTGCTCACATTCGTGTTTTTAAGAGTCTTTTGAGTGGGTGCCCTTATATACAATCTAATTGTATCAGAGGAATCATGGGAGATGCAATATGGTTTGCACTACACTTGTGCACGTCCCCTTTCAGCTGTGTTGAACGAATCAAATGCTGGCTAACTGATGGATGAACGAATTGACATGTCAAGCAGTGCCGGATGAATCGATTCGTTCGCCCATCGATTAACAAGCATTTGATTCGTTCGACGCTGCTGAAAGGGATTTGTACACATGTCTAGTTCACATTTTCTGGCTCAATTAGCAAAAATACTTAGAGTTAAATAGACTTTTGCTTGATCTAAGAAAACCTTACACTATCTACTCAGATGAATACACCATAAAACACTGGGAACAAAAGCTACTTTTTCAGATGATGCTGCTTGAAGCCTTTTATATTGTCAAGTGCAATAAGTAGTTAGCTGATCTGGCGGCCTGTATCATCGCTCATCTTAAGGGTTATAGATGTATTTGTCCCAGACATAATAGAGAATCTTGGAAGGTTACATTAGGTTTAATGGCCTGGTGTATTGTCTAGCAGGGATCTGCGTTGCGTAAGAGCTCTCATATTATTTATATTCTACGTAAGATGACTTTTAAAGTGTAGGTAATTACTTCAGGACCTCCTAAAATATTATCCACAATGACAATATGGCAACTGTCCAATGTCACAGATTTCAGTTAAAATAGTTAGATGACCAGCTGTACGTTCATAGAAAGAATGTGTTTTATATACCAAAAGAAAGATGTAACAGTGACTATAATATAACACACAATTCACTCGGAATTGGAAAGATCTGTCAAACAAGTGGCCTTTCATCAGCCAAAGTAGGTGTTCTGTTTTATGTCACTAATACAAACTGAATCACAGATCTCTTCTGACGAGAGATACGAGAACCTCACACAAAGTGTAAGGGGAAAAAATGGTTTACCAGAATGGAATATGTCTACAGACGAAGGGGCTTATTCACTAAACACTGAGCTGTTGTGACTTGAAAATCGACATATAAAACTTAGCTTAACATAACAGATCTGGAACAAAACAATGACCCTGAGATTTTTTATATTCAGCTCAGCTATTGCCAGTTCTTTCAACATTTTAATTTGTTACCGTGGCGTGAATATTCTAACTATTACCATTTCCAGTATTACCGCTATAGAATCACAGGAATAAAGTGTTGTGTGGAAGAGAACTGTACTGTATCTCCTGCTGTATTCTCAAAACTGTGAATAGTCAGGATTTTACCAGTGACAGCCCGGGAACTGTAGTGGACTTGGCTCAACGAGCATTGGGTCAAGATCACTCATTTTCCAACTCAGCTCTAGTCACAGCTGGGCTGTACTGGGACATTTTATAGGACTGTAGGAACTAGCAAATTAATGGAGACATTTCAAACCTCCAAATACACAGTTTTATTGCCTAATAATAATGTATGAAGTAGTGTAGACTTTGAAAAGATCTGTTACTCTGTAACTCTACCGGTATGAATCCAGGAAGGCAGGGGAGTGCATCGTCGATATGTAGTCCATTGCAAAAGACCATTGCAGGAGCTCTTTTAGCAGTCTTTAGCAGTTGCGAGCATGTTGAATGACACTTTTTGGGCCCCTTCTCTAGCTTCTAACATCTGGGGAGACCCAGGACTGTCTGTCGTGAGTCTTAAATCGTGACTGCCTCACCAGATTCAGGACTGTAGGGAGATATGGCTATTTCTTGGCTAGCCTTGGAACAGAGATAAATGGGGTGACGCATGACTATCCTGACATCCCCTCTCTTATACTTCTGTATTTATTTGTTTATGTTAAGCTCTCTGGATCCACAAAAGATAATGTATATGGAATTTACAGATAATGTGACTTCCCTGCATCCAATTTATTTAACGTGCTGGCCAGGAGATCAGACATGATAAAGGAATGTATGATTTGGATGCAGTTACGATATCCTTTTATCATTTTCAGGTGCTTAATTTTTGTACTTAGAGCCATCCATATGGGAATTAAAGTCTAATGCAAAGTGCAATAAATGACATTAACGAGGCTGGAAGGAGCCATGAAATAGACCGTGTGTGCAGCAGATGTTGTCTGACTGCTCCCACAATGCATTGCTCAGGGGCATGCAGACATTCTTATTGACCAGCAATGGTCAGACCCATGGAATAATCTGACCCTACCAGTGACATGTACTGGTACATCTACTTGTATGGCAGTAACTCTTATTATACTCAGACATTGGAGTAACATGTTTGTTATAAGCTGTGCTTTCCAATATATACAGCAGTGTACGTTTGGCAATCGGAATGGGTGGGTGGGGGGAAATTGCCCCAGGTCACTTGCATACAGGGTTGTTGGATGCAGTCTCACACCATTCTTATGTGGATTCAAATGGAAGGAGATCCCAAGCAATGGGGTAGCAGGCAGGGACTTTCCTGGCCTGGCAATGTGTGGTTTCATGCATGCACTGTTGGCCCACGATCTCAATGTTCCTCTAGCCTTCCATTAACCAGTCTCTGACCTTTTATTAACCAATCTCTGGCCTTCAATCAACCAGTCTCAGGCCTTTCATTAGGTAGTCTCAGGCCTTTCAGTAGCCATTCTCTGGCCTTCCATTAACCAATCTCTGGCCTTTCATTAGCCAGTCTCAGGCCTTTTAGTAGCCAATCTCTGCCCTTCCTTTAACCAATCTCTGGCCTTCCATCAACCAGTCTCAGGCCTTTCATTAGGCAGTCTCAGGCCTTTCAGTAGCCATTCTCTGGCCTTCCATTAACCAATCTCAGGCCTTTCAGTAGCCATTCTCAGGCCTTTTGTTAGGTAGTCTCAGGCCTTCCTTTAACCAATCTCTGGCCTTTCATTAGCCAATTTCTGGCCTTCCATTAACCAATCTCTGGCCTTCCATTAAGCAATCTCTGGCCTTTCATTAGCCATTCTCTGCCCTTCCTTTATCCAATCTCTGGCCTTTCATTAGCCAGTCTCTGGCCTTCCTTTAACCAATCTCTGGCCTTTCATTAGCCATTCTCTGCCCTTCCTTTATCCAATCTCTGGCCTTTCATTAACCAATCTCTGGCCTTTCATTAGCCAATCTCTGGCCTTCCATTAACCAATCTCTGGCCTTTCATTAGCCAGTCTCAGGCCTTTCATTAGGCAGTCTCAGGCCTTTCAGTAGCCATTCTCTGGCCTTCCATTAACCAATCTCAGGCCTTTCAGTAGCCATTCTCAGGCCTTTTGTTAGGTAGTCTCAGGCCTTCCTTTAACCAATCTCAGGCCTTTCATTAGCCATTCTCTGCCCTTCCTTTATCCAATCTCTGGCCTTTCATTAGCCAATCTCTGGCCTTCCATTAACCAATCTCTGGCCTTTCATTAGCCAGTCTCTGGCCTTCCTTTAACCAATCTCTGGCCTTTCATTAGCCATTCTCTGCCCTTCCTTTATCCAATCTCTGGCCTTTCATTAGCCAATCTCTGGCCTTCCATTAACCAATCTCTGGCCTTTCATTAGCCAGTCTCAGGCCTTTCGTTAGGTAGTCTCAGGCCTTTCATTAGCCATTCTCTGGCCTTCCATTAACCAATCTCTGGCCTTTCATTAGCCATTCTCTGGCCTTCCATTAGGCAGTCTCAGGCCTTTCAGTAGCCATTCTCTGGCCTTCCATTAACCAATCTCAGGCCTTTCAGTAGCCATTCTCAGGCCTTTTGTTAGGTAGTCTCAGGCCTTCCTTTAACCAATCTCAGGCCTTTCATTAGCCATTCTCTGCCCTTCCTTTATCCAATCTCTGGCCTTTCATTAGCCAATCTCTGGCCTTCCATTAACCAATCTCTGGCCTTCCATTAACCAATCTCTGGCCTTTCATTAGCCAGTTTCAGGCCTTTCGTTAGGTAGTCTCAGGCCTTTCATTAGCTGTTCTCTGGCCTTCCATTAACCAATCTCTGGCCTTTCATTAGCCATTCTCTGGCCTTCCATTAACCAATCTCTGGCCTTTCATTAGCCATTCTCTGGCCTTCCATTAACCAATCTCTGGCCTTTCATTAGCCAGTATCAGGCCTTTCGTTAGGTAGTCTCAGGCCTTTCATTATCCATTCTCTGACCTTCCTTTAACCAATCTCTGGCCCCCTGTGGACCATTTTAAGTCTTCCATAAGCCAATATCTGACTTTACGTGGACTAGTCTTTGGCGTCCCTTCAGTCTCTGGCTCACCATAAGTCAAGCTCTGGCCTTCTGTAGTCATATCACTAATATATTATAATGTAATAGTAATACAGCTATGGCTGACATTTTAGGGTTTTATAGAACCCCAGTGCTTTATGGAAGGGAATATAGAATTGTCCCTTGTCCCAGCAGTTTATAGAAAATAGTAGAAATTGCCCTTTAACATGTCTTCATTAATAGCCAATTTAGCATCATCAAATGGTAACATCTTCTAAGATTTGTAGAATAAAATATTATTCTTTACATAGTTAGCTTTGCCTGGTAGCTAAGGGGTTATGTTGCGTCTCTTTGTCGTGATAGGTTTTGGTTTTGTGTTTTGCAAATCGATGCACATTGCAAACAAATATAACCCCATCTACTCCTTCACGGGATCTGCTCCTTAAAAAAATAGCTTTTTTTCCCCTTCCTCCTATAGGAAATGCTGCTTTGAATACCTGCATGCTCTACGTCCAGATGAGGATGCGAATTGTCATGATAAATGGAATGACTTCCGCGTCATTAATGTGAAGCAAATTCTCACCGTGCAACATGCAAATAGCACAGAGACAAAACGAATCCAGGATATAAGATACATATATAATGTGTCACTGCTTGTTACAACAGTAGCACTGTTACTAGTGTTTGAATTACTGGCGAAAACCAAACAAAACATATTGCAATTGTTGTAGCCTTTATTCAATTTTAATAAGAGCTAATTATTTTAATTACTGTCATAATGATACGGCATTAGCTCAAGGGTTTGATTATATGTTGATAATACAGCAAATTGAAGAGCTTAATAATGCAATGTAAATATGTTGAAACATAATTTTAAATTATTATTTAAGATTAAAGGAGCTGTAAAAAGGCCAGTGTGGTCATTTTATTATGGCTGCCAATAATGGGAGTAGTTAGGTAGGTAGGTATTCATTAGATAAACAGTGAATTGTGCTAAATCGAAAAACATGTTCTGAAAATTAAGGAAAGAATTTCAATAAAATAAGCCAGACTGTAGATTTAGCTGCTCCTTGTTTTTTTTAGCTATTCTAATGGGACATTTGCAAATCACTTTACATCTCTTAGTTAAAGGTACACTCCACTGCCAAAATAATAATAATAAAAAAATAATAATAAAAAAAATCACCGTTTGTTATGCTCCAGTTAAAAGCATGTATGCATTTAATTAAGCATTTTTCATTATGGGCATATCTTAAAACAGTTTGCAAAAGCTGCTAATCTCTTGTCTTTGGCCCTTACAAGCCCTCCCCTTCTATCCCTGCCCTGACTTTCTGTGACTGTCCAATCATAGGCTTCCCAGTGCAGCTCAATGAGAAGTGTTTGCAAGACAGGTGCTCTGGGCCACTGCTGTCTTTAGTTTAGCTTCACTGAGCTAAACAAACCAGGAAGTAATAGGACTGGTTATCAAACTGATAGCCAGGGTGTGTAACTAGGTTAATTTAAGTGTCCACTTCTACTGGGACTTTTTCACCATAATCGGGACGGTTGGGAGACTGCAATCTATGCACCAGAATGTAAATTAAAACAAGAACCATGTATCCTATTTACACAGACTGTGAATACATTACACAGACTTCTAAACACATTCATTGTAGTGTAAAGACACATTACTGGGAATATTATTGCTGTTAAGCTCGTTTAAATACAAAGATATACCAACAACATGGAGCGCCTAGAAAGGATAGATAAGAGGGACAGATGGTTTGGGGGCCCAAAATAGGAACACTTGGGAGGCATGGATTAGATTAGAGGTATTTTTAGGCATAGGGTTTGGTGGTTGAATAAGAGGTTATGGTTTGGCATTTTGAAGTTAGAATTAGGAATTGGGATTAAATATTAGTATTGGGCACATTTAGCAGCTCATCAGCATTGGGGTTGGGGTTTCATTAGAATTTAAGGTTCCGCATTTGGGTTAGCGGTTACGGGCTCTGGGATTAAAGTTTAGGACTTGACATTTTGGTTAAGGATACAGTTAGCAGTTCAGTTCTGGAATTTGGGTTAAGAATGGAATGAGAGGGGAAGGTCTGAGCTAGAGGGCAATGTTAGGCATTGGGATTAGATGTTAGGATTTGTTATTGATTAGGGAATTCGGTTTAGGAAATGGATTAGACGTTAATATTAGGCATTTGGGTAAGGGATTTAATCTCTATATCACGAGCATGGCGATGGAGTAAGTTGGTCCAGAAATGGCCCTAACCACCATCAATAATGAATAAGGTGAGGGACCACATGTGGTTTGCTGTCCACTGTACAACTCTCACCTTCTATTTTTTTTTTTTCATGTGGTTCGTTCGGGGTTCAGAAGTATTTATCCTTGAAGCTCATAATCATTGTAAGCCGTTAAATAAAACAGGGCTTGCTATTCTCTTTACGAAGATTGTAAAATGCGTAGGGAATGTGTCATTCAATTGATGCTTCCTACATGTGACATTGATCTGCTTTAAGATTATCGCACAAGAAAATAAGCATTCAAAAACATTATGGGTGGGAGCATTTGTTTTAAACAATATATAAAATACGGAAGTATTTTGTGGTGTCTTTTACATACAAGAGAAAGCACACATATATCCCTTTTTACCATACACCACTTTCACATCTGTTGGAATAAACTACTGCAAATATTTGTAAAAAATTCCAACAGCATGTAATAACAAAACACACACAAAAATACATTTCAAAACATGGATTTTATTTCCTAAAAAGGAAAAAAAATATTTTCTAATGTGCCTATATATGGAGGTAGACATTAGTACGCTCACTGTTATGATGGTAGGACTACCTTGGCAATGGTTTACCCTCTATGTTGGTCCTGCCTGGGCGCTGGGGCTCCTCTCCTTCTGGCTGAACATCTGACTTCTGTAGCCCTGAAGGAGCTGAATGCCCATCTAGCCGGCCTATCTTGGCTGAATGCATCAGCTGACGACTCTCAGCCAAGCATAGAAATCTGTACATAATATAACATTAGCCAACCTTCACCTCTTGTTCTGGGCTGGCTAATGGTCCCAAAATAATGCTACCTGAGGCGGAGCTATGCGTCCAGCAGCAAAAGGTGCAGCATATCATATTGACACACTGCACAGACTCCAAACACCATGACCACTTCAAATCACAGAAGATCATGGTGTTTGGAGTAACCCTTTAAACTCATACTAGGCAATATTTTTCGAGGGCACACATCACTGTTCATTTTTATATTATATTTTAATATTATATATATTTTTTTTTATATTACATATATTAGAATTTTGTTCCACAAAAGCCTCTTAGAAAAAGTTCTGTGACAGTGGAAAGAACACAGACACAAACACACACGTACAAGTCACTCACATATACATAAGAGAAAAGAGGGTTGCATTCAATCATAAAAATCACACCGTGCCAACTGAGTATGGGTCAGCATACCCCATAGAACATGTATCAAGGAAAAATATCTCAGGCACAACGTTTTGACCTGTACCCAGGTCTTCATCAAGTCTTGAGATTATTTTCCTTGACTCACATACACATAGACACAATTAGCGACCCCGCTGTGTCACCATTGAGGAGTACTTACCACTATCCTTACTTTCTATTGCAGATTCTTTAATTAACATGTTTTTGTTGTTTTACACAAATGTTTTTTAAACTATTCTCCCGATCACCCAAATACCAATTGCACCAATAATTGACTTATTGGAAAAACAACAAAACACTATTGAATGTCATGTGGATTAATTACCCATCATTCTCTTAAATTCCTCCACTAAAGCATTTATGACAATAAATTACTACATTTCACATGACAACAGAGTTAATGAATTATAGTTTGTTATTTGAACGCTGCTCTGCACAGAGGATGCTTACATCACCTTATTCACTAAACCCTGAACGGTAATTAGTTAAAACTTAATTACCCATTTAGGCTAAAGTAGTCAAGCTATGACTGTAGCTGAGTAGGAATATTTTTCCATATCAGCTATTTTTGCCTTAATTTTACAATTTGGTTTTCAATTCATTACAATTTGTTGTTTAGTTAATAAACCCCAGAGTTACTAAATTTCGCCCAGGACATACTTGAAAAAAAAAAGAAGACTCAGTGTATATTTCCCGTTAAAATATTTTATAAATGAAAAAACAAATGGATTCTTATAGGAAGCCTTTAACCCCTTAAGGACACATGACATGTGTGACATGCCATGATTCCCTTTTATTCTAGAAGTTCATTCCTTAAGGGGTTAAAGACTGCAATACACAATCATTCACTAAACTGGGAGCTATAGGTAAATGAAAAGGGAATTGCAATTTTTAGGGAAAAATAGTCAACCTAAAATAATTAGCGAGTTAGAGATTTTTCCAATTTGACTATTCTGGTCTGAGTTCTACCATTCAGTTGTTAAACCGTTAAGTGAATCCTCCGTGCCCCTTTAACAAAGTCACCCGATCGACAGATTTTATTACATTTTATGTGCAGACAGAAGGCTTGTACAATACTTTTCATTATTCCAGCTTTGGGCTTCTTAGCTGGGCCTTAGTTAGGCGAGAGCTCTCCCCTGTGACGGAAAAGTTAATTTTCTTTCACTTCATACTAACAGCAGATGGAGATCAGACCAGCAGGAAAGCGGCTTGCATGAAACTATTTGCCGACCACTTGCTTTTTAATCAATTTCACAAGAGGGAGAAATAACAGATTGCTATTTTATTACAGAAGAAAAGTTTGGGGGGGGAAAAGTGATCCTTTCGGGTAGATTCAATAAGCAATGAGTGAATTAGTAGTCGAATTTAAACATTTAGGCCAACAATTTCCAGACTGACAAAAAATAAATAAATACAAATTTGAATTTCTATCCAACTCACCTACTATGCTTTAACTAACAGATCTAGTTACTAAACACTGAATTTTAGTGAATTGAATTTATATGGCAACATGTAGACTAAAACAGCAAACGGTTGGATTGGAGAATTATTCCATATCAGCTCTTTTTTTGCCAAAATTCTGTTTCGGGAAGGACAGCATCCTTAGTGAGCCTTCCCATCAGAGGTAGCACCTTATCCTTAAAGAGTATGGAGGAGGTGTACTAAATCTTAAAGAGACTCTCCAGTGCCAGGAACACAAATTCTGCAGTGCCCCTCTCCGTCCCACCCCCATCCCATGTTGCTGAAGGGGTTAAAACCCCTTCCATGACTTACCTGAATCCAGCGCCAATGGCGCTGGGTCAGGCTCCGCCTACGTCAGCTGGCGGGGAGACCTAATGCGCATGCGCGGCAACGGTCGTGCGCACATTAGACCTCCCCATAGGAAAGCATTATTCCATGCTGAAGGTCCTCATGCATAGAGTGAGGACGTCTAGCGTCATTTAAAACACTTTTTGTGTTTATAAAAAACTGCAATAATTAGACTTGCAGGGTTAAGGGTGGTGGGAGTTGGCACCCAGACCACTCCAATGGGCATAAGTGGTCTGGGTCCCAGGAGTGTCCCTTTAATATACTTTCCAATGGAATGTTAACCCTTTGAGTGCCTGAATGGTTACCAGTACATTGTAAATATTGATGCTTCACATTCCTTCAGGATACAGTTCTACATTTGTGAAGCTAAATTAATATTTTACGTTTATTTATTTATTTATTTATTTATTTTATTAGGATTAGATGCACATCACTTTATTTATTAAAAAAATGGCAGAATGGCAGAATTTTGGCAAGAACAGCTGATTTGGAAAAGCATACATTTTGCAACTTATCTTTCAGTTTATTGCAATTTGATTAGGAATTTTTGAACAATGGAGTGTCTCAGATAGAGGCCATAATATGAGATAACTGACTTTGAGTGCAAAACAGGGCCTTCTGCTGACTGCCTATGTTAGGAGTTGTAGTTTTAAGCATCTAAATTGTTATGAGTTGCTGATACAAGGTCCATGAATAGGGAAATGAAAATGTTACCCATCTGTCACACAAAGAGTTAAAGAAACACTATAGTGTTAGGAATACAAAACTGTAAATAAACATAAGTAAATAAATAATAATTGTAACATCTGCAAAATATTCAAAGATAAAAGCAAATTGTAGTGACACTTCACAGGCAAAACTAGCCAAACTGTCACTATAGCTGTGTTGGGATTTTTTTCCCAAATCAGCTGGTTTAAGAAAAAAAACTTTGCAATTTTATTTTCAGTTAGCTATTTAGCGAACAAAACCTCACATCTCTAATTTCTCTGCAATTCTCTCCTGCAGTAAACAACCAAAGGTTATCCACCAAACAGCGAATTTCAGTGAATTAACATCAAACGACAAATGGCTATAGCTTAGTTCCAAATCTGCTGTTTTGGTCTCCGTTTTGCCATTCTAAATTGATTTGCTAAAAATCAGTGTTTAGTAAATAATCATGTATGCTGTAATAATCCAAAAATAAAGTGATAAAATTGGCAATTTTTGCCCAAATTTTGCAATTTGTTTTTAAATTCACTACAATTTGGTGTTTCATTAATAAACCCTTTTTTACTGTAACGCACAACCTTTAAACATACTAAACCACAATTAAAGCAATTCTGTACTGTATTATTTTTGTTCAACACTCTGTAATGGCTGCTTATTGATTATTGTTATGAGAGGTGTTGTTTAATTTTCATATAGTCTACTGTTAAATTATTAACAAAACATGCAGTGTTTGAATTCTCTAATACTTAAATAGGAAGTCTAACTGCATTCTTAACATAAATGTACTGCAGAATTCTCTGGAAAAGAAAGGGTTAAAGAAACAAGAGCAGTGAGTTTATCCATACATTCACACAAAACTACACATTTAGCATAATTCCTGAATCCAAGCAATACATAAATGAATAGTTTTTACCCCACAATGTATCTGTGATTACTGTGGGGTCGTTTACCCATGCTTAAATGAAGAAACACAGCTTTAGAAATAATCTAAAACTTTGTAAAAAAAAAAAAAAAAAAAAGAAATATTAAAAATACAGCAACATTGTATATCGGTTGCCTATATAAATAATTCAGAAGATTCCTAGATGTCAAAATGCCTAAAATAGCAATTTTAGAGACAGGAATATAATGTACAATATTCGAAAAAAGGGAGTTGTAGGTCAAGGGAATGGTCTCCCATTAGAGGTGGTAGAGAAAAAATATATTAAAAAATAGAATAGTATAAAATTTATACTATAAATAGTAATTCTGGGGATAGTTTTAAAAGTGGTGTAATCACCATGGAAACCAATGGGCTGCGCCTGCTAAATGCCCAACTTTTAGAACTTTGGACTAGAATTCCTATTTTTGCATGGCACTGCCTGTTGCTAAGTACTTCTAACAAAATTGAGAATAAAGAATGTGATTGAGTTAAGTGATGCACAATACAAACACATCTGGATTTGAAAGGGTTAATAAAACCTCAGTGTATTAGAAAAATTCCAATGCATAGAACTGTCATTAAGCCCCATCACTGTGAGAAACTGCAAGTAATCTACATCAGCATCACTGCATTCACAAGGGTTAAACTCCACCAGGGCCACTGAATTTAACCCCATGAGCGCAGTAAGAGATAGTAATGTAGCACAAACACAAATGTGCGCTGTCAGCTCACCCCACGCCTGCAACATAATAATGTAATGTATTTGGCATTCAAAAGGTTAAAATTACACAAGGGTTCGCAATAGACTACAGGAGTATATACAGCACTTAAGAGGTTAAATCTCGGCAATGCTGTCGGTTAACCCCATCGGTGACACATAACACAACTGTGAAAAGTCACCCTAACAGTTAACCCCTTCAGTCCCACAAAAGTAATGTAGCAGTCTGGCAGTGCAAAGGTTACATCTGTAGTTTAACCCTATCAGCATCACCCTAGTTAATAATGAACCATACAAACACACGTGTCACTCAAGGGGTTAAACTCCTCAGCCCCATTAGTTCAACAACAAAAAATGACAGTACCCCAGAATTCAAAGGGTTAAAGCGCAATCAGAGCGGAAGGATTTAACGCTATTGGTGCCAGAGAGTTAGTAATGTAGCAGGGAAGAACACTTGGCACTCAAAAGGTTACATTTCGTACTGTTATCAGTTAACCCCATCGGTACCAAGGAATACAGCCATGCAGCAAACAGTGCTGTAATTTAACGCCATCAGCACCACAGGCGCTAACAGTGAGCGATCTCCTCTGGCACCCAGGGGGTTAAATAAACTGGTACACGTTAACCCATTCAGTGCCAGGGGTATTCTGATAATACAACGCAGCCGGCACATGATTCTAGCATATAAATAGTTAATGGGGGCATTAAATGATCACACACACACAGCTCCCAGTGACTAATCCCATAGGAAGGACACAGTTTACGATTTAAAGCCCCCAAACCTTCTCGTAGTGCTGTCCCCTAAAAATATAAATATTTTTTTACATTTTATTTTCTAAAGCAGCTTTATAACTATAGATCACCCCCCTTCTCCAGCAGTAACCCCACCACTGCCACTCCAGACACACTGCTCCCCAGCCAGGAAGGTGGGGACAGGACATGCCAAATTAGAGCAAGCCCAAATTTCACTGCAAGTCCTCCCATAGGTCAATATCTCCAAGGGAGGCGCTTTACATTCTCACCATTGGGTCTGGGAAATATTTTAATAAGAACTGCCCTTTTTCTATGAAGATAGACACAAAACAAGCAGGCTCTTACCTTTCTACACACAGGGGGGGCTGGATTTAATATCTATATAAAAAATAATAATAATAGAATTGTATCACTGCAGCAGATACAAAGCAGCAAAGCCTGGTCACTGGGGCTCCTTGTCATTCTATGTGTGGGGCAGAGGTTTGGAGAGGGGAAGGACTGCACTGAGGACCTGGGACATGTGGAGATGGTGGTGAGGTCTGTCCAATTAGAGGACAAACCCTGCTGTTTGGATGGAGGGCTCCTGGCTGAAGACTGGGGCATGCAAATGAGAGGAGCTTCTGTTTCACGACAAACCACGTGCTGGTGTTTCTCAAACCCTGGCTTTAGAAGAGGACTCACTATATAAACCACAAAAGCCATAATCATGACGATTCCAGCCTCCTGAAAAAAAAGGGACACACACACATTTTCAGGACAAACTGTGGCTTTTTCTCATCTCCCAACCGCACTGTTCTTTTTTATTATTTTTGTTCTACTAAGCCTTGAACCAGGAGATCCTGCAATTTCTTCTGGAAACACAGAGAGAGAGAGAGAGAAACAAAAACTGTGTATTGTGTTTCTAATGTCACAAGCTGATCTGGAGCTGAGAGGAGGTCTGGGGGCTTATTGTGGACTTTGTACATGGCACTGGCTGGACATGGTTGTGAGCTGAGGTCTCCAGCGCGTCAGGACACAGTGGACCTTCTGGTCGGCTCAGCTCCTGCCGATCTCCCCTAGGTTGGCAGCTCTGGATCAGCTGCTGTTCTGGAACCAGCCAGCGAGAGTGCGGATTCCTGAGCTCCAGCCTGAACCTGGGTCCAGAGAGATCTCCAGCCATAGATGAGTACAGTGACCTAGAGAGAGCACTTTCAATGTTACTGACTGCATGCTTCCCTTACTTACAGCACCTCACAATGAGACAGTTAGACATTCTCACTTGGCTAACACAGGGACAGGCTGAGGCTTCTTCATCTTAGATACAGAGTGACAGAGACAACACCCAGAATTAGATACACTTTATCCAAAAACTAGAGTGTACCTACAGATCAACAGACTTAACTTATCATTGAGACTGCAGTCCGACCTAGAGACTTCACCCAGAGACTGCATACTGCTTTAGAAACTTCACCCTGAGTCAGAGACTTCATCCTGCTTTAGAGACTTCACCATTCATGAGGCAGATTTTATCCTGAGCTACATACTTTATCCAGACCTATACATTGTAACCCCTGAGACAGGCTGCATTCTACCCAAAAATTAACTCCTGAAACAGACTGTATTCTACCCAAAAATTAACTCCTGAGACAGGATGCATTCTACCCAAAAATTAACCCTTGAGACAGGCTGTATTCTAACCAAAAATTAACCCTTGAGACAGGCTGCATTCTACCCAAAAATTAACCCTTGAGACAGGCTGCATTCTACCCAAAAATTAACCCCTGAGACAGGCTGCATTCTACCCATAGATTTAACCCATAGCATCCTGACAGATCAAACTGAATCATTTCTATTATAAAGAAACAATAAGTTGGCTACTTACTCCTCACCCCATGCCTCCCATCACAGTGACTGTGCCCTACCTATAGTGTGTGTATTGTCACTTTATAGCAAGCCCACCAGTAAAGCCTTACAGTTTACTAAGTAAATGCAACGTTTCGACTAGCACAATCCGGTCAGTTAGTCCAAATACATGTAACACTGCCAAAACTCTGTGATCATACTACGTAGTGTGTGGACTTTAGATTACCCAGTGACCCTTCTTCAGCTGGTGCTCTCTCCATCCAGACAATCAGTGACTACTCTGCTCTTAAAATCTCAGCCTTGGTCCTCCTGGACTCCCTCTCTGTAACCCAGCAACACAGAGTGTCTGTAACCTTCTCTGACCAAGAGAACACTGGGACTTGATACATTGTTTCATAACAAGGAGAGAGACCCCAGCCACCCAGCAGGCAGTGCCACCAAGGAGGGACAATAGGATCAGCTGGCGACAACCTCTACAAGCCAACTTAGAAGATACCACAGAGGATAACTCCATGCCCCCCAGCTGTGAATCCCCAAAAACCCATTTGTGGCTCCTAAGACTTCCAGCAGCATTTGGACACTGATCCTCACCAGCCCATGAACCCACATAAAAGAAGGGCTCCCAGTCTTGCACCCCCTAAGTTGACCTCACCACCAGCCCCTCATCTCCAGGGTCTGAAGTAGCCTGGGCTGGCACCCTGTTACTGTTTTATTTTCTCATTGTTATTGAAGCCCCTTCTGATTGCAGCTGACACCCTTGGGTGCCCTGAGTCCCTCTATTTGCCCTCTCTGCTTGCACCCATCTCGCTGCCCCCGCCTTGCCAATAACCCTTGGCTGTTGTGATGCGTATTCCCGTAGATCCCAGCACCAGCCGGAGGTTCAGCCCGCCCTCCAGCAGCCTGCAGCCTGGCAAGATGAGCGACGTGTCCCCGGTGACAGCCCCGCAGCAGCCCCAGCCCCAGCAGCAGGAGGCAGCTGTACCCAGGCTGCGCCCGCAGGACAACCGCACCATGGTGGAGATCATCGCAGATCACCCCGCGGAGCTTGTGCGCACAGACAGCCCCAACTTCCTGTGCTCAGTGCTGCCCTCCCACTGGCGGTGCAACAAGACCTTGCCTGTGGCTTTCAAGGTGAGTGAGAGGGGTGACTGTTGGGTGGTTGGGTGGAGAATCTAACTGGGGTGCATGGGGGGGGGGGATGTGGGTAACAGCTGTGACAAAAACGACCCCCGCAAAAACAATGTACCATCAATGAATGAGAACTCCATGATACGTACAGAGTGCTAGGTTATTAGAAGGCAGAATTCTTATTACACAGGGCTATTCACCAAAGTGAGAATTGTTTTGAACTCAAAGTGAAGTTCAAATTTATGGCCAAAGTAATAGAAACCAAACAATTCTCCCAGTCAGCGATGCTTCCATCTCAGCTACTTTGACCTTAAATTTGAAATTCACTTTTAATTCTAGACAATTCTCACTTTAGCCAATAACCCTGGTAATTTATAGAGCTCCAACATATTCCGCAGCGCTGCACATGTATTATTATATTATAGTTTCATAAAACCTCAAATAGACAGCTAGAAGACATTGCTTATTCAGTGAGAATACCCCAGTGGTATCAAGGAGCAAGGTTACTGGGGAATAGTACTGCCGTACAAAGAAGAATTATTGTTATTATTTGTCATAGAGCTCCAACGTAATCTGCAGCGCTGTACACGTTAAACTATTTTACTAAAAACCTCAAAGGACAACTAGGAATGCATGTTTAATTATTGAGAGTTCCACAATGGTTTCCTGTAGTGGGGTTGGGTGGTGAGAGAGTACTTTGTCGAATTTTCATTATTATTTAGAGAGATGTGTACAAATTATATCAATCTGTCTCTAATAGACTGCTAAAAAGGTCTTGTTTAATTACCAAGAATACCCCACTGGATCCAGTGAGAGAGGAACAAGGGGAATAGGTCTGGGATGCAGGGTTAGAATTGTTATATAGAGCTCCAACATACTCTGCAGAGTTGTACACATTATATTATTAACATGAAACCACTACATGCTTAATTAATAAACATGCACTCATTGTCACAGTGAGCAAGGGTGTTGGAAGGGGTATGATTGGAATGCAAGAAATATTTTTTTAGTTATATAGCTCCAACATATTCCATAGCGCTGTGAATAATAATGTAATTATTATTACAAGAAAATCCCTAAATGACAACTAAAGAGGCTTCCTTTCATTGGTGAGAATGGTGGGGAAAGAGTACAAGGTAGAAGTTTTTAAAATGTATTTATTTGAATTCCTGTATATTCCACATGGTTGTACAATTATATCATTAAAATAAAACCCCAGTAGACTGATAAATTTGTGAAAGTATCTAAATGCTTTCAGAAACCGGGAATAGGGGGAGTAGGGCTTTGGTGCAGAGTTTAAATTCTTATGATTTATATAGCTCCAACATCTTCTGTAGAGTTGTACAAATGGCAATGTTAACCAAGCTAAACAGACATTGTTTAAATACTGAGCATTGCTTAAATGGGTCTGGTGTGCGGGTCAGAGGGGAATAGGACCCGCACAATTATTATTAGTTATATAGCTCCAACTTAAACCATGGCAATGTACAAATTAGATTTTAATACAGACAGTTGGAAGGAAACTCTTTAATTAGTGAGACATCCCTAATTAGTACAGGTATAGGGATTACAAGAGACACTATTGACATAAAACACCCAACTAACAGCAGAAAATGCATCCTTTAATACAAACCCCCCAAGTGGGTGTCAGAAAGTTAAGTTTCAGGGGTACAGAAAGTTATCAATAGAATTCAAAATCTACCTTAATTAAAAGCTAAACACATATCATATAATTGGTCTCAAATCACAAATTGGGGTTAGAGTGATTGGTTGCTGATAAACCTGGGCTAAAGGGGACATAGCTTTAACAAATGTTACCCTATAATCGCCTATGTATGCTTAAACCATGTATCCTTTAATTAGTACACTGTGATTAGACTTCTAACAATTCACCCTGTAATTTACACTAATTCCAACAGAAATCCTCATGGAATACCCTTAGTGGGGGTCAGGGGACTGTCAATAGTAACAAAAGTTAACTTATTAAACTACTTCTAATGTAAATCCCCGATTTCCCTATAATGCACATTTAGAGGACATACTGAAGCCATCATTTGGGGTGCAATGGGTAGCAGCTTTAATAAAAATGAACCCAAAAACTAGCTAAAATTTTAAAAATAATTAGTGACCCCCAATTAACGATTTGAGAGAGTAGGATATTTAGTACTGCAAGCGAGCAGGATATTTGATAAAAGTTAACTCTTAAAACCTGCTATAGTACATGTGTGTTAATAAGTGGTAATCCTCCTAATTCTGGAAAGTGTGTATTCTCTAAATGACATGTTCATAGCCAGTGCAAGCCGTGCAGTCACATCCTTAACCCGGCGCTCTACATATTTCTAAAAACACTGCCAATTATTCTTGTAGACAGTATTATTTTGTTCTCAGTCATAATGATTTCATGGAGACATCTTAAATGTTATTCATTTGGGCTCCTGGTATAGCTTTTTTTTTATCAACCTTTATATTTAAAAGAATACAAACGTTAACAAGCTAACCCCCTCAATGCCAATTTGAAAAAGTACATGCTAGGAGATCTGGCCACAACCTGGTTAATTACATTCAAAACTAGTACACGTCTTATGATGTATACGCTAATATTTATATTGGGCACTGCAGAAGTGTTTGACCAGTAGCGACTGTTGTTAAATGATTCAAAAACTTCTGAATTGTGATAACAGGACAGGAGATTGAAGCGTTGGTAGGTAGATGAGTACTATAGTATCCCCCCCCAATTGCCAAAGGTATTTGTGCGTTATACTTTGTGAAGACATTTATCAATACTAAGGTGTGCAATATTTAAAAATAAAAATAAAAATGGGTTTATTAAATGCAATCCAATAATTCCATGTATAGTTGGACTGGAACAGGGTTACAATATTAATGGTGACATCTTTAATGTAATGGGTGTATGTTTTTTTTAATTAATCAAGATGCAGATTTAATCCACACACTGTAAAAATGTTTACATTGAAACGGTGATGCAAATCCACGTTATTTTTATTACAATATGTATTTAATGTCTTTAAGGACTTGTTTTTGCAGTTTAGAATCCTCTTTAAAATTACTCTTATGTGGTTATTAAATCAATCAGCTTTTAAATCAGCATAGTGATTTAGGTTTTATTTATTTTTTTGGGGGGGGGGTACAATTTAGACGGGTGTGCGTGGGTATATGTATATAATTACATAAATATATATATATACATACACACATATATATTCTGCATTTAATGCATTCTATATTTAACAACTTAATTTTACACTAATTTATCACCAGGAACAATGTATATAACATTTTCCTGGAGAAATTAAATAAAAGATTTGTTTTGCACTCCTAGTCAATAGTGAGCAGATTTGTACATTTTATCCCTGTTATACAGCAAGATGATAACATTATCCAGCTATTCTATTATTAATTGGGGATTTTGATTCAGGAGATGTTTTCTAGGAGACGTTTATCACAGTGTCGTTAACAGGATTTCTTAGATTAAATTTCTATAATCTGCCCGCTGTAAATGACAAATGCCTTTCCCTGACTAATCTCGAATGGCTTTATTTTATTGTTTATTATTTTTTTGTGGTGTCTTTCGCCACTTAAAAACAATTGCACATTCACGAGTTTCATATTTTGTGCAGTAATAAAAAAAAATCAAACAACTTCGGAAGAGTTAATAAAATAAAGCCATGCAATTTAATGCGACACACAGTTTTTTTTTTGCATTTGTTGACCTACCTGCCTTTAACTTTCTGATTATTGAGACGTCCGAGTTATCACTGATCTCTGACCTGCAAAGGGTTAACACCGTTTTCCTTGTTTCAAAAATTCATTGAACCATAAGAAACATTCTTGTTTTTTTTTTAAAAATCTGCTTTGTCAGAAACCTGCACCTTGAATGAAAAGGCACTTTAATCAAATATTTTTAACTTTCCAAAAAATCTTTTTAATCAATTATTCCCCCTCCCCCATTTTTAGCAATTTTTAAGCAATTTTTCAGCAATTTATTATTTTTTAACCACCCTTCATAAAACAAATGAGGCATAATAAAGGTGTGTGTGGGCAGTGGCTCAAGACAGAGTATAATAAGACGTGACTGGTATATAAACAATTATAATAGACAATCCATTCTGTCTGCAGTTGTACGATGTACTTGTGAATTTACCCCTGTTTTTGCACATTACACAGTAGGCAAACCAGATGCAGGATGTCAGATTGCCATATATTATAGCACTGTATATATCTCAGCAACTTTTCCTTGACAATGGTTTTAGTTTTTCAGTAACCATTGTATATATTGGTACACTTCAGAATTAATTAGGCACAGTTTAATATAGTCATAATGATTTCTGTGCCTCCCCCTTAAGTAAAGGTGCTGATAACATTGTTTAGAAGGATCTCCTTATGCGTTCTTTGAATCCAGGCCACTAAGCAGAGTAGAATGACAGAATGTTTCATATATAGAGTCAGATAGATGTATCTGTCAGTTTGTCAGTGGGAGATGCACCATCCATTGCAGATTTGCACCTTTTCATAATATATGGTGCTTTTTTTTTTTTTTTTGCTTTTTTTTTTTTAAATGCAACGCTATATATTTTTTGCATTTTAGCATATATTATAGACATTTTAGATCAAAACAGAAATCTGTTTCAATCTGATTTTAGAAAATTATTATTAAGGTTTTACATTGAGCGTGTGTTACACATAAAGGCTTGGAGTAATTTTTTCTATTCCTTTGCATAGTGTAAGTGTTTTTTGTAATAAAATCCTACTTTTAAGAACATTACAATGAATATCAGAATATGAATTGCATCTATTTGCTTGCCTTAAGCTTCGTATTAATATTTACATATTTTGTGAATAGATCCTTCACCTGCGTTAAGAGCTGTAGAATTACTTGGAGATCTCTAAAGCTTTTTGTCATTTTCTTTTTATTTTGTTCAATTTAATGCAGGATTTTTGTGTTAGAAGCAACACACATATCACAATCCAAGTATGTATATTATTGTTTTTTTTTTCAATTTATCACTATATTACATAGTGCTGGTCTGCTAGTATCTTTCATTCCTTGCACATAATGATTAAATCACAATCTTGCAGATATTAAATGATACTTTATTTGGTTAATTTACTCATTGTGCTCTTTCTTCCCTGAAGAGCTTGCATTCTAGGTCTCGCACAAACTGCCTGCTGCAGTAACGGATAATTTTTATCATTATTTTAAAATATTTCTGCAGGATTTACATTGCTAGAACAGTGTTTATTGGGTGTTATGCCAATTAATCTTTATTTATTTTTCATTTCTTAGCTCCTAACGACATGTTTTTGTTTAGGTTTTCCGGTTGCGGATTTAAACAAAACCACAAAAAAAAAAGAACTTTCAAAGTATTGAATTCATGTCATTTTTGCAAAAGTCTTTTAAAAAACTTGCTTTTTCTAGATAGAACAGTACAAACGTTTTTATATGAATTCTATGTTTGTGAGCACTGCTAAATTTATAAATTCTTTACACCCCTTGAACAGCCTTAAAGAACACAATGCGTGCTTAGCTATTTACAAACAAAGCGATACGTTACACGCAATGTTTACTGTATTATTTACAAGCACAGCAATTTGTGAAACCAGTGACATCAAATATTTTTGTATGGAACAGTTCATAAGACGAAGGACGACACTTCATCATTTCTAAGGGTCAATTGAAAATGATGCTGTTTTTAAAATCCTCCAGGGGCGTACTCATGAAAAAGTGAACTGTGGTGGGTTGATAATAAACTTGTAAGGTTTAGGCCAAAACAATTGAATAAAATCTCCAAATTAGCTAATATGGTAATTTTTTTTCTCTCCAATTCACCAAAATTTTGCAACGCACTACAATTCAGTGCTAAGTGGATACACCCCTTTAAGATTTATTCATTTTATCTAAAACATTTCAAACTTGCAAACTAGCCTTTTTATATATAAAGCTGTGCAAAAGGACCTTATCAGTATCTTAATCAGTAAGATTTGAGGGCTGATTTACTAATGTGAGAATTCAAAGTGAATTTAACATTTTAGGTTAAAATAGTTAAATTGGGAAAATTCTCTAAGTTAGCGATGCTTTCAGCTCGGCTACTCTGGCCTTGAATTTGACATTTACTTTGAATTCACTTTGAAATCTATCTGTAGTAAATAGCCCTGTTAGTTTCACTCTACGAGATAGATGGTGAATTCACAAACGGTACATTTTGCTCTATAAGTGACACTCAGTATGTCCCAATTTGAATGCCGGAAACACCCCCCACTACTGCTTTCAGCACCTGTTTAGCAACAGTGTAATCTTACAGATATCTTGAGTTCCGGTAGGAAAGGAAGAAACTAGGCTGTTTAGCAGTTTCAGACCAGAGCTAATGTGCAATCAATGTGCAGTACCAGAGAGGAAGTAAATCTGCCCTAAATCTGTCAAAGAAGAATATATTATATATCATTTCATGTGTCTTTTTATCACATGTGGGTCTTCTTTTCATTAATGTCTCAATGTGCCCCAGAATTGCAAAACACATAGAAACCCCCCCAAAGTGCAATCTGAATGATCAATAAAAATTAGCATTTCAGGATGAAATTTGGAGATTGGCCCTGAATGTGCAAATTAATATTATAGCAATTCTGCATCTGCTAAAAAAAAAAAAAAACTGACCAAAATACTTGAATTTCTTAGAACGTTAGGAGTGTGGACATTGGTGAAATTCCTTTTGTACCCCCAGAATAGTCTCTAGGTTTGGAATCTAGGGGGAGATTAACGGCCCTGTATATCAGTATATGTGTTATACTCCATATACTACGGTATAATTTCAATCACCATATACTGCTGAATTATTTCTATCACTTTATACTGCTGTATACTTTCTATCACTTTATACTGCTTTATCATTTCTATCACTTTATACTGCTGTATACTTTCTATCACTTTATACTGCTGTATCATTTCTATCACCATATACTGGTGTGTGTATATAGGTCTGTCAGGTTCTATCACCATCTACTGGTGTGTATATAGGTATAGCAAGTTATATAATATCCCATTAATGTATGGATACATTTGTCAGACTATATGTATAAGTATGTCCGGATCTATCACTGCCTGCTTGTTTATGTATAGGTATGTCGTAGTCAGTCACCATATATTGGTGCATGTATAGTTGTATATTAGTGTCACGATCTGTGAGTGTCTATTGGTGGATCCATAAGTTTGCCAGTGAATATCACCTTCTGTTGGTGGAACTATCATGGTGACTAGGCTTTGTTACCACATTGCTGAATATAGTGGAATGTCTAGCACTATCACCACCTATTGTTAATATTGTGGAATATCAGGCTCTCTCTCACGCCACTTGGTGTATGTATTTTACCTCAGACTCTATCACTATCGGCAGAGGGGTTGTTCTGTATGCCAGGCTTTATTAACATCTATTGGTAGATGTAGTGTATGTCAGGCTCGATCACTGTCTATTGGTAGATGTACTGTATGTCAGGCTCTATCAGTATCTATTGGTAGATGCTGTGTATGTCAGGCTCTATCAACATCTATTGGTAGATGTAGTGTATGTCAGGCTCGATCAACATCTATTGGTAGATGTAGTGTATGTCAGGCTCGATCACTGTCTATTGGTAGATGTACTGTATGTCAGGCTCTATCAGTATCTATTGGTAGATGTACTGTATGTCAGGCTCTATCACCATCTATTGGTAGATGTAGTGTATGTCAGGCTCTATCAGTATCTATTGGTAGATGTAGTGTATGTCAGGCTGTATCAGTATCTATTGGTAGATGTAGTGTATGTCAGGCTGTATCAGTATCTATTGGTAGATGTAGTGTATGTCAGGCTCTATCAGTATCTATTGGTAGATGTAGTGTATGTCAGGCTCTATCAGTATCTATTGGTAGATGTAGTGTATGTCGGGCTCTGTAGCCATCTGTTGGTAGATGTAGTGTATGTCAGGCTCTATCAGTATCTATTGGTAGATGTAGTGTATGTCAGGCTCTGTCCCCATCTGTTGGTAGATGTAGTGTATGTCAGGCTCTATCAGTATCTATTGGTAGATGTAGCGTATGTCAGGCTCGATCACTGTCTATTGGTAGATGTAGTGTATGTCAGGCTCTATCAGTATCTATTGGTAGATGTAGTGTATGTCAGGCTCTATCAGTATCTATTGGTAGATGTAGTGTATGTCAGGCTCGATCACTGTCTATTGGTAGATGTACTGTATGTCAGGCTCTATCAGTATCTATTGGTAGATGTAGTGTATGTCAGGGTCTATCAACATCTATTGGTAGATGTAGTGTATGCCAGGGTCTATCAACATCTATTGGTAGATGTAGTGTATGTCAGGCTCTTACAACATCTATTGGTAGATGTAGTGTATGTCAGGCTCTGTCCCCATCTGTTGGTAGATGTAGTGTATGTCAGGCTCTATCAGTATCTATTGGTAGATGTAGTGTATGTCAGGCTCTATCGGTATCTATTGGTAGATGTAGTGTATGTCAGGCTCTATCAACATCTATTGGTAGATGTACTGTATGTCAGGCTCTATCAGTATCTATTGGTAGATGTAGTGTATGTCAGGCTCTATCACCATCTATTGGTAGATGTAGTATATGTCAGGCTCTGTAGCCATCTGTTGGTAGATGTAGTGTATGTCAGGCTCTATCAACATCTATTGGTAGATGTACTGTATGTCAGGCTCTGTCCCCATCTGTTGGTAGATGTAGTGTATGTCAGGCTCTATCAGTATCTATTGGTAGATGTAGTGTATGTCAGGCTCTATCAGTATCTATTGATAGATATAGTGCATGTTGGGCTCTATCATCATGTATTGATAGATGTAGTGTATGTCGGGCTCTATCATCATCTATTGGTAGATGTAGTGTATGTCAGGCTCTATCAACATCTATTGGTAGATGTAGTGTATGTCAGGCTCTATCAGTATCTATTGATAGATGTAGTGCATGTTGGGCTCTATCATCATGTATTGATAGATGTAGTGTATGTCAGGCTCTATCAGTATCTATTGGTAGATGTAGTGTATGTCAGGCTCTGTCCCCATCTGTTGGTAGATGTAGTGTATGTCAGGCTCTATCAGTATCTATTCGTAGATGTAGTGTATGTCAGGCTCTATCAGTATCTATTGGTAGATGTACAGTATGTCAGGCTCTATAAGTATCTATTGATAGATGTAGTGCATGTTGGGCTCTATCATCATGTATTGGTAGATGAAGTGTATGTCAGGCTGTATCAGTATCTATTGGCAGATATGGAGGGATATCAGGCTCTGTCGCCATCTGTTGGTAGTTGTAGTGTATGTCAGGCTCTATCAGTATCTATTGGTAGATGTAGTGTATGTCAGGCTCTATCAGTATCTATTGATAGATGTAGTATATGTCAGACTCTGTAGCCATCTGTTGGTAGATGTAGTGTATGTCAGGCTCTATCAGTATCTATTGATAGATGTAGTGCATGTTGGGCTCTATCAGTATCTATTGGTAGATGTACTATTGTGTCAGGCTCCATCAGTATCTATTGGTAGATGTAGTGTATGTCAGGCTCTATCAGTATCTATTGGTAGATGTAGTGCATGTTGGGCTCTATCATCATGTATTGGTAGATGAAGTGTATGTCAGGCTGTATCAGTATCTATTGGCAGATATGGAGGGATATCAGGCTCTGTCGCCAACTGTTGGTAGATGTAGTGTATGTCAGGCTCTATCAGTATCTATTGGTAGATGTAGTGTATGTCAGGCTCCATCAGTATCTATTGGTAGATGTATTGTATGTTGGGCTCTATCAGTATCTTTTGGTAGATGTAGTGTATGTCAGGCTCTATCAGTATCTATTGGTAGATGTAGTGTATGTCAGGCTCTATCAGTATCTATTGGTAGATGGACTGTATGTCAGGCTCTATCAGTATCTATTGATAGATGTAGTGCATGTTGGGCTCTATCATCATGTATTGGTAGATGTAGTGTATGTCAGGCTGTATCAGTATCTATTGGCAGATATGGAGGTATTTCAGGCTCTGTCGCCATCTGTTGGTAGATGTAGTGTATGTCAGGCTCTATCACCATGTGTTGGGTTGTTGGTCAGTGAGAGTAAGTATTGTTATCTCTGGTAGCATAGATAAGAGCATAGCAGGCCCTATAGAACTGTATATATTAACTATTTAATACGCTTAATGTACCGGTATATTTATATATCAAGATCATCTAAATGTATTTCGTTATTGCATACCACAGTACATCAGTTTATGATCCTTGTAGTCTTTGCTGAGACACGATTCATTCAATCATAAAAATGGTTTGACACTAAGCAGTGGCCACTCGAGGCACTATAACCACTTAGATGATGGAGTGGCCTTTAAGACTAATAAAAAAGCACAACTGGATAAAATATCCTGTTTGACTGAAATGGACTGTGGAACATCTTAGTTGGCTGGTTCATTTTAAAAGCTCCTTATCAGTTTGCTGGAAATCTGTTTAGTGAAACACTAAAGTAGCCACGTTGTGGAACTAATTCTGAGCACCATAACCACTACAGAAAGCTGTATTAGTCAGGGTGCTTGGTGTGTCCCTTTAATTTATCCTGATGTTATAATCATTATTATAATCATTATGTTGTACACTTGGGACAAATAAAAGAAATAAAATACTGTCAGAACATTATAAACTACTGGCTAATCTTTTTATAGATTACCAGCAATCTTCTCATCTATATCTGGGCAAATGTTCAGAGTGGATGGAGTGGATGGATACAGTCTTCATGTCTATTTGGGAGACCAAAGGGATGTCCATAGTAAAGTAATTGTTTTGTCATCTCTCAGTGGAGACCAGGGAATAGAATCTGGAATTCTACACTCATTATATATATATATAGAATTCAGATTTGTTTTTGGTTTTCAACTCTAGCAGGGGGTGTATTGCTCATCATCATTTCAGGGATAACTACTCAACGTCGAATAGCTGAAATTCAAGTAAAATTTGATGTAATTGCATAATTTCGCGATTTGAAGGCACATCCATCACTTAGCATATAATCCCAGATGTGTTACTATATCAGCACATCAGTCTGTTGCAGGGGTCATAATCAAGTCTCACCACCCTCAGGCAGACATTTTCAAGACTTAAGCAATTTATCTCCACATATCTTAATAATAATACAATGGCAAAAAAATTTCTTTACTGTAATTCCATGAATTTAAACTGCATTATGCCAATTGTAGCTGTTGCTTCGCTAGTTCGTCTGGGCAGAGGACCAGGGTCCTCCTAACTCAAGAGCTTACAATCAAGTAAACAACATGTATTTGGTGGGACCAAGTGCCTTTTTTTTGGCATTTGTAAACATTGTCTCAACATTTCTTGTGTTTGTTTTCAGACTAACACAATCAAATAAATATTCCTAATGAAAAAAAAAAAAAAGAAAATTAAAAAATGCCACAACTTGCAAGAAATCGAGGCTCTGGCACAGCAAAGACTACACAATGCTTTCAATTCTTTATTCTCAACAAGCTGAGTGCTATGTTTGTTTTACATGTACAAAAGAAACATTTTATGTTTTTGTATATATTTTTTTCTTTTATAGAAAGTGCCAGTGTAGTTTTGTACATAAAATTTAATGACACCCAGTGCTCTGTATTAATACCAGACTCCACACACTGTTTATAAATCTAAGCCCCACTTTTCTTGTTTAATGATGTGCGTTACAGGCACACTGCGGGCTCCGTGCGTGTACCATGTTTCAAAATGTTTAATCAAGGCCGCATGCATGTTCTGCATCGTACAGAGTAATATTGGACATCTTACCATTAGATGTGCAAAAGGATCTGCCTGTTTTTAGAAGTTAGGCAAGAGAAACATATTTGAAAAAACATAAATTTTAAAAACTCTAAACGTAAAAAACATATTCTTTAACTCTAATACTAATACCTAAATTCTTCTAGTTTTTTAAACAGGACAATCATGACCCATTCTTTCTGGACATATTGATTTGATTGATGGATTTGTATTCCTTATTATCCTCTCAATGTCTTCTGCATGTAATAATGTATTTGTTTGTGTTATGTATATTGCCATGCTATAACACTGAATAAATATGTTGGCACTGTATAAATAATAAGTAGTAATAATAAAAAATATTGTACAGAATAATACCAGGAGATCAAAACCTACTGGTATTATTTTGTACAATATAGGATGTGTTGATAGAACCAAATTAATGCTCAGGTTATATGGACTTAGTGATACAATCCCTATTCGGAATATATTTGTGATCAACATCTTAGGTAGGTAGGTAGGTAGGTAGGTAGATAGATAGATAGATAGATAGATAGGTAGGTACATTGATGGATAGATGGATAGCTGGATAGATTGATAGATAGATGGATAGATTGATAGATGATAGATAAATGGATAAATAGATTGATAGACAGATAGGTAGACTGACAGATAGATTTACAGATAGATAGATAGATAGATATCTAGATAGATAGATTGACAGGTATATAGATTGACCGATAGAAATCTAGATAGATTGACAGGTAGATTGATAGGTAGGCAGATAGATAGATTGACAGATAGATGGATGGATGGATAAATAAATAGATAAATCGATTGACAGATAGATAGGTAGACTGACACACAGATTGACAGATAGATATGTAGGTAGGTAGATAGATTGATTGACAGATGGATAAATAGATTGATAGACAGATAGGTAGATTGACAGATAGATATGTAGTTAGATAGATAGATAGACTGACAGATAGATAGGCATACACTACCAAGCACTCAATAAACCCTTCTGTAACAAACTATTTAATTCCCCTACTTTAACCCTTTGTCTCACTTTACCCCACTCCCTCTAGCATGTAAGCTCATTGAGCAGGGCCCTCAACCCCCTCTGTTCCTGTATGTCAGTGGTCTGATCTCAATTATGTGTCTGTTAGTCCACCCATTGTACAGCGCTACGGAATTTGTTGGCGCTATATAAATAATATAATAATAATAATAATAATACACATTACTTTTACCTTTAAAAACGTAACATATTTATTAATTATTTTTCCAGATTAAATTAATTCTGCAAGTTAGTTATCAACTCATGGCAATCTCCTATTAATAAATAAATTGCTGTACAATTCACAAGGCAGAAGGTAGATATCAGAACGTGGCAAGTATCGCTTTAATGATTTGTTTCTGTGCCCTTCTATGAAACCAGTGGTGAGGGGCCTGGTTTAATAAATCCCTTCAATTTTACACCAGTAACATTTAATGGAGAAATTGTGAAAGAAATGGCATATATGTGATACTTTGTGCATTCATTGCATCCTGTTTCACACTTGCCTGCTGTATCTGCGACAGTCAGTGACAGACCTGCTGGAACAAGGACCAGGCGATATTAAATGTTCATTTCATTTATTGTAGCAGGAAGTATAAAACGTTGCATGTGTTTTCAGGAGCTTGTACAAATATTTCCACATACTTACATTTTAAGGGCAAAGCATTTGGTTTATAACATTCAATCTTGATTTTTTTTTTTTGTTCTCTATTGGGCCTGCTGGCTATTTGATTAAGGGGCCTATTAACTAAACAGCAACTCGTGTTATGTTTCTTAGCTTGCAATATAAAACGATAACATAGCAGAATTAGAAGAAACACCATATATTTTGTCCTAAGTAGGGAAATATGAAAAATCTGCATTTTTTTTCCAGTGAAATAACTCTTTCATTTAAATATATTTAACTCTTTCAGAGCTGCAATACATTTTGATGTAAAACGTTCCATAATATTATTTATAAGCAATGTATTTTGCAGATCTATTAGTTTCAATGAATCGCAGTCCTGGGTAGAAAATTATTTATTTATTCAGTGAAAATTATGCCCATGGACCATTTGGTCTTGTTTTGATAAAAAAATTTTTTTTTTGAGTATAAATAATTGAGATGAATTTATTATAGCATTTTACGTGCCTGTATTCTTAAACAGAACATTTTGACCTAAATTATGTAAAACAGGGGTACCCACAAGGTAGATTCCCAGATGTTTTAAAGCTACAGCTTCCATGAGGCTCTGTCAATCGAAATAAATTCTACAGGCATGCAAAGCATCATGGGAGTTGTAGTTCTACATCATACCTTTTGGGCAGCCCTGATATAGAATAAATGCTATTAAGCTGGGCCCGGCTTAACGTGGCCCTGCTACTGTTACATGTCCTCAGTGTGAGTGTCCTCTAAAACATAGGGGGATATACATAAAGTCATTCCATTCACTTGCATGTTTTGTGCCAGTTTCTGCGCATGCTCCATAAACCTGTTAACCCACCTTTACACACTCATGCTTCTTTTCTGCCTTTTCTGAAGTGCACAATAATCTGTCCATCTGCTACTTTTAATTCCTTTTTCATATTTTTCTTGTTTTTATATCATGATGATTTACACTTTAATTACTTTCACAAATTAAGATAAACACATACTATTACTATGGTGGGAGGGGGGGTGAGGGGGAAGCGCAGTTTGTAGTTTGAAGGGTTTTTTTTTTATATAAAAAGAAGAGCGAGAGAACTCATCCATCTGACAGAGTCATAAAATTTGGTCTTATAGGGATTGGCAGTGACAAATTAGTGAACTATGAGACCTAGAACCGATATAGAGCAGGAAAGTAAAATGACAGGAGAGGCAAACACCCCCCAAAAAAACTAAACATTTTGCTGCAAATAAGAGAATACATACTCAGAAATAGGAAAAGTAACAGAAAAAAAAACCGAATGAAAAGTGATCATCACACTTTCTATACAAAACCCCCATTGTGATGAATCTGTGTTCTACTAAAACCCATACAAGGTATGCTGAGAATAAAGAATGGTTAGCCAGCTCCAAAGTTCTCACCCAGGTCAGTGACTCACACCTTCCGGTGGTCAGTGATGTCAGCCATACTGTCTGCTCGTTGAATACTTAACAAGGCTTCTGTCTCACATACTGCCCCATGAATTTACATTTGTGGTCGTTTGACGCCAGCTTGCCCTCTGCTTGCACAGCGCCCTCTTCACTTAACTGTTACCGTATCCCATACATGTTTTGTTAAAATTAAACATTTATCCTGGTTTAATTATTGTACAGCGCTGCAGAATATGTTGGTGCTACATAAATAATTGTAATTGTTTCACATACTGTCCCATGATTAGTGTCACCACATCAGATGCATACAGCACCATAGCACAGAAATAGTCAAATTACAGATTTTTTTTAACTCTTCCTTTCTCTGTAACTCTAAATATCTGTGGTGCGTTATCTTAGCTATGAAAAAAATAAAAATTGAACAAAGACAGGGTTATTTATTAAAGCAAGAATTCAAAGTGAATTTCATATTTGAGGCCAGAAAAAGTGAAAGGTAGGCATATCTGGCTGATATTTCACAGTTTGGCTAGTTTAGTCTTTGATTTTGAGATTAACTTTGAATTTTTAGTTTAGTGACTAGCCTTGAGAGTAACATAAGGCGAAATTGCCTTATTAAAGTCGCAACACATCATTCACATAACAACAAATTAAAAACAGATTTGTTTTAAGACCCAGACACTGTGCAAGATGCAAGATTAGCGCCTCTCTCCTTACACACACATTCTCATTGTAAATTAGTGGTTTATAGAGAGAAGGATGGATGAGAAGAAAGAGGTAAGTAGTTATGGTACTTTACCACTTGCTGGGCTCAATGCGCAGTCAACTACACTCCACAAGTTCATTAGGCAGTCTCCTAGTTTGATTTATTGGTTAGTCCAGCTCCAAACTGTAGGTAAATTGTGACAGTTTACTGATATAAAGGGTTAACAAAACTGCATAATGGCATTCTGTACAAGGTTATTCAGTAAAAAAAATTCAAAGTGAAATTTTAACATTTTATACCAAAGTTGCTAAACTGGAGAATTCATCCAGTTCAGTTCTTTTGGCCTTAGTGGGACACTATAGTCACTAGAACAACTACATATTATTGTATGTGTTCTGGTGCGTATAATCATACCCTTCAGGCTTTTTGCAGTAAACATGGTCTTTTCAGAGAAAATGCAGTGTTTACATTACAGCCTAGGTTGCTAGAGGTGCTTCCTGGGGCAGTGCTGCACAATGAGCAGCACTGCCATTGTGTTTCTTCACCCTCTGCACGGAGACACTACACTTTCCTCATAGAGATGCATTGATTCAATTCATCTCTATTAAGGAGATGCTGATTGGCCAGGGCTGTGACTTGTGCTGGCTCTGCCCCTGATCTGCCTCCTTGACAGTCTCAGCCAATCCTATGGGGAAGCATTGTGATTGAGTGATAATGAAACAATTTTTTTCATGCAGGCTGTGTCATTCACAGCAAGGAGAGGTGCGGCTAGGGCTGCTTAAACAGAAATAAAAGTGATTTAACTCCTACATGGCAGAGAATTGAGCAATGAAACCACAGTGGCACAATCTATACAGGAAAACTGCTTTATTAGGGTAAAGTTGTTTTGATGCCTATACAGGGCCGGTGCAAGGATTTTTGCCCCCCGATGCCATATGGGCCAACGCCAGTCTTCACAAAGTGTCTTTTATCTGAAAAGACAGAGTGTTTACATTAAAAAGCCTACAGGCACAGGCTATAGACACCAGAACCACTACATTAAGCTGTAGTGGTTCTGGTGACTATAGTATCCATTTAATGTGAGGTAAATTAGAGATTAGTGCCACTAATAATTAGTATTGGATTGCCTACTTACCACCAGATGAGGACAAGAGGCTGATGATGGGCTCAGTCTGGCTCCACAGGTTTGGTGTAGAACAGGAAGCAGCGCCATTTTTTGGGGCCCCTTACACAGCTCAAGGTCTGGGCCCCCAGGGCTTGACCGTGACTATGCCTACAATGCCCACCCATAAATCCACCTACATGGCCCACCCATGAGTTCTCTCACAGGAAGTGGAGTGTATGTGTGTAAGGGATGTTTTATGTGTTATTGTAGAGGATGCAATCTGTGTGTGTTCTTATAGAATGTAGTGTATAGGGATACCAATTTGTGTAAGGGATGTAGTGTGTGTATAGTGGATGCAGTGTGTGTTTGTGTGTAAGGAATGCATTGTATGTTTCTGGGTGTGTGTGGGTGTGTGTGTGTAAGGGGTGCAAGGTGTGTTTCTGTGTATGTATCTGAATGCAGTGTGTGTCGGTAAGGGGTGCATTGAGTGTGTAAGAAATGCATTTTGTTTCTGTGTGTAAGAGAATGAGTGTTTGTGTGAGCGTAAGGGATGCATTGTGTGTTTCGGGTGTGTCTGTGTGTGAGTAGGGATGCATTGTATGTTTCTGTGTGTGTGTGTGTGTGTGTGTGTGTGGGGATAAATTGTGTATGTGTGTAGTGTAAAAGAGAGGGTTTGTGGGGTAGGATAGGGACTGAGAGGGGAGCAGCTCTTTATTTTGTTAAAAAAATTTCATAGTGCTCTCCCCTCCTGTCAATTAGTGTTCTCCCTTTCTGTCCCTTAGTGCTCTCCCTTGGCCCCCTGTCCCTCTGCAGTCCCCCCTTGGTGGTCTCCTCAATCCCCCATCTCCCTCTTAGTGGTCCTCCCTCCCTTCCTCCATCCCTCCCTCCCTCAGTGGTCCTCCCTCCCCCCTTTGGTGGTCCTTCTCCTCTCCCCCCTTAGTGGTCCTCCCTCTGGCAAACCCCTAGTTGACCTTCCCCCCTCCTCCCTCAGTGGTCCTTACTCTCCCCCTCCTCCCCCAGTGATCCTTACTCCCCCCCCTCCTCCCCCAGTGGTCTTTAGTATCCCCCCTCCTCCCCAGTGATCCTTAGTGTCCCCTCCCCCTCCTCCCCCAGTGGTCCTTAAGTGGTCCTAACCCTCCTCTTCCCTCCTGCCAATGTAGCGTGGCCGGGCGGCGCAGAACGCGGGACAGGAACCTCTGTTTTCTGTACCTGGTCGCCGGCGGAATGACAGGAAGTGAGCACTTCCTGTCAGTCCGCCGGCGGCCGGGTACAGGAAACAGGGGTTCCTGTCCCGCGTTCCGCGCCGCCCGGCCACGCTACATTGAGAGAACGGCAGGAGGGAGTGCTCTGCGCTTCCCTCCTGCCGATTGCTCAAATCTGCCCTCCATACAGCAGTGCTGCGCCGCAGCGGTGATTCCAGGTGCAGAAATCTGGCGCCCCCTGCTACGTTGCGCCCTAGGCGGTTGCCTAGGTCGCCTTACAGGTAGTGCCGGCCCTGTGCCTATAGTATCCCTTATATGTAGCAGCAAATGCTACAAATGCTGCTTCCAACAGATATGAAAGGATGCCAAGTCCATTTGTAGTAAGTATCTCTTTGAGGGGTAAGTATATCTACACTTGTCAAAACAGTCACATCGGGAAAACAAAATCTCTGTTTTAGGAATTTCTCCAGCTCGACTAGTTTAATGTAAACCAAGCTTTACCCTAGTCAATTCAACACAAACGCCTGTTTGGTGAATATAATGTATAGGTTATATATATATATTGACATGAGGGTGACCTTTTCATTGACATGTTCTGTGGGTGAGAGTATTACTTGAATTGTATTTTCCTCACTATTATAACAATATCAATAATTTCCTTCTCATCTAACAAACCGCTTGCACTGCGCGACCACCAGAATTAGAAAACAAAATCCATTTGCCTTCTCACCCCACCGAGAAACACTGATTTATCGGGTTCCTGCATTGCAATGTAAGAGAAATGGTTTTGATTTGTACGGAGAGTGTGTCTACTGTGTTGGAGTGAATAATATCTGGAATTGGTTTGCAGGGATGCTGCCCCTGTTAAGATCACGTTGAGCCTGCAAGAAATGAGCGTCTATCTGTTATGTTTGTGAGCAGATTCGGAGATAGATTATGCCCACAGCAGTGGCCAAGAAGGGATATCTCTGATTGATGTGGAAGTGAAACTCCTATGACGTCACACTTTGCTGTTTTTTAGCTTTTTAATCTCGATTTAAATTTTCACTGATGTACCTGTTTTTTAAGTATAACACAGTCTTTCTATCAACGCGGCTAATTTAGTTGCTTTTGATGGCTTTATGTGCGCTGATCCATTTTGAACAATGCAAATGTATTTATATTTTACATTTTTTTTTTCTGTAAATGTCAGCATGGTGAAAAAATGTCAAGTTGATTTCAAGTTCATATAGTGCAGTGCTCCCCAGGGTCATTAACAGGTTGGACAAAAAATACAAAGTGATCTGTGTAAAGGCGCTTATATACTTAAATATTAAAGATTAGCAGCTACCACAAATGGTGAGTATCTCCTTTACAACACACGCTATAGAGTAAGTGGATGTAGGGAAACTGAGTGGAAACCAGTTACCACCAGCGATAGTAGTATAGCGCTAAAAACGTCACTTACATAATTAATATACAGCAATTTTGGAATGAATATACAGCAGTTTGCTAGATGAATAGGAAAACACAATATATTGTAGTATGGTAGTATTTTAGAAAAAGCCAATCTGAGTGTAAATATAATCGCTATGCACTCACATGGGTTAGAGCCATAGAACATATATATCTATAGCTCACATTGAGCCACTATGGACAAAGACTGAAGAGGGCCTGTGTCCCCTTAGAACACATCTGCTTGTGAGATCTGAGCCTGTCCTTTTCTGGCTCAAACCCATGTGAGTGCATATCGATTATATTAACAATCACATTGGCTTTATCTAAAATACTACACTATATTGTGTTTTCCTATTTATCTAGCAAACTGCTGTATATTCATTCCAAAATTGCTGCATATTAATTACGTAAGTGAAATTTTTTTGCTCTCCACTACCATCACTGGTTTCCACTCAGTTTCTCTACATCCACTCATTAACAGGTTAGTTATCATGATATCATAATAATATATCTTCTTTAGCACCGGTTATTCAGTCAATGGTTCAGCCAATACTCATTGTCATTGTCACTAGGATAACTGTGTATCACAAGGGACATACTCAAATCCAGGCCTGCTCCTGGGGCAGATTTTAAGGTTCTGGGGAACTTGTTCCCCTACAATGCCACATACAAGGTTGCCTAGGTATGTCTGAGACTTGGAGCATGGTGGTGTCGGGGGTTGGTGTCCAGGCAAAGGCCGTTAAGAAGATCTAAAGCTCTTGATTTCAGTTGTAGTGGTGAGTCGTTCCTGGTGGAATATAGAGATACTTGAGGGTGGAGACTAGGGGTTAGAGTGAATGTGGGGATGAAGAAGACCGTGGAAAATCGAGACAAAGTGCGATATTATGGGTGTAAACCTTTTGAAATTTAAAGTGAAGATGAGATAGGAAGGGAGACACCGAGGAGGTGGTTGGACACTATTTGAGGGTGTGGGATGGATGCTCCTGAAAAGTTAAGAATTGTGGATTTAAATCTGCAGGAAGTGGTTTGACTTTGCACTATTAATTACCTACAGAATCTTGAAGGTACCTTCTGCCTTCTAAGACTGAGAACTATAACCAGCTCGCCCTAATCTGGCTAAAACAGACTATATTATGCCTAGTTTTATCCAGGTCTGTAATCACTTACACGTATACTTCATTTCACAAAGACTGTCATATTCCCATTAAAATAATATTTTAGAAAACTTTATCAGAATTCCCTTTTGGGTTAATTTTTAGTGAATAGCAACTTTTCTTATAAGACAGTTATTTCAATCCCTGTTACGCAAGTCAGTGAATAAATGTCGCATTGAGATTTCCTAAGCTGCACCTCTGCAAACATAACTTTGCAAAATGATTTTTTTTTTTCGTTTTGAATTTTGCAGCTTCAATAATTTAATTTATCTTTTTTTTTTCTAAATCTGATTTCTGCTCCTTTCTAACTTTTTACTATTTGTACTATTTTTACTATTTAGATCTACCTAAATTTTCTTTAACGCAATAAAATAAAGATTGTTTTGTGTAGACATTGGCAAGTTGACAAGACATACTTATTTTTTTTAATTCCTCTCTTTTCCATATTTATCTAACCTTTTTTATGAAATGGGTGACGTATGGTAAAGTGGGGTTAACACGCTCTGAGAGTCTCTTAAACAGGCAACTCAGATATATTAATACATTTGACATTTAAGTAACATGTATTCATATTTAAGAGTACAAGGAGGCCCTAACAAACCACTTTATCAGTGTGATTGGTCTGACAAATTGGGTTTCGTAATCAGCCACGTCTATTTACAGACATTACAGAAAGATTTTTATAGTACAAAAAAAAAATATGGAAATCCACACTCCTGCAGATTAAAGTATTTTAATAATATAAAGTAAAAATTTTTAGATGCAAAGTAAATAATATACGTGACACTTAATTGTGCGATTGACACATTTTGTATATATATATTTTTTTAATTGGGTCTACTAAATATTGTAAAATAACATAATTGCCATTTCTTAATACTGCAGTGAAAATATTTTGCTGAATTTTTACATAGTCCTGTTTTGTTTTAAAAAAAAAAAGACTTTTAAAAGTTGTTGTACTACCAGGCATCGTAGCCTATATGCATAGAGTCTGGTATTGTTTTAAATATGACCTGTACATATTATATATATATATAACTTTAACAATTATTAATAACAGAGCCTCGGTTTAAAATACAGGAAAGCAGTTTATGATGTTATAGGTATTAAAATGAAGCCTGGTCACATTAATGAACAATAGTAAAATACATAGAAAAATATAAACAAAACAGACCCTTGTGCCTTAATGTTTGTAAAAATTCAATGTTTTACAATGAAATATGACATTTTCCAAATTAAACTGAAATGATGCAAACAAGTCACGGAAGAGATCATTAAAGTTCCCTACTGAATGGAATGGGTTAATCCTTTATGTTTTAGTCTAATTAAATATGTAACAGGCAATTAGTTTTAACAGATTTCTAGACTTCTTCCTTAAGCTATACTTGTTAATATATTATGTTTGCATGCTGAATTTATACCGGAAAACAAGTGCTACGATAATTTTTTTTTTTACTAGTATTTAATAACCATAAGCACAAGTCAGAAGAGCAATACTGATATAAACTAAATGGGGATTATTTGTTAAACTTGGCGTTGAGCAGAATTGACTAGGGAATTTAAATTTTACTCTAATTTATCCAAGCTAAAATAGCCAGGTTCTGAAAATTTTACCTATATGAGAATTTTCCTTTAGAATTTGTAATTTTCTCATCAGATCCCAACAATTCCTTTTTTACAGCGTTATTTAATAAACTTAGAATTCAAAATGGCCAAATATTTAAGGCCAAAGTAGTTGTATTGAAAGAATAGCTGACTTAGATAATTTTTGCAGTTGGTTTATTTAGAATTTTACTTTGAATTGTCACTTAACGGAATAATCCTGTAAGTGAGTAAACATTTAATGTCGACATGGTGTCACGGTATCACTGGACATAGCATCACGCAAGCAATCTGTTTCTTCTTAAATCTAGGATGGTAGAATGTGAAATGTGAATAATCTACCCAGAACTACAGTATAATATTTTGGCCAAACTGCGCATGCACCGAGTAAGATTTCTTTATGAAATTAGCTCATGCGAACATATTTGTAGTGCATCTCTCCTAAAATTGGGCAAAGACAGCCTGGGATGCTGCATGTTAACACGGACAACATGATCACTAGTACGTGTACTTACATTTATTGTACCACTCAGCCATAGGTACTCACACTGAGTGCCCATTTCCACGTGCCAGTGATTTTTGCTCGTAGCAGGAGAACCTTGATGCCAGAAAAATCATCTTGGATATATATGTAAATCATAGCATGTTTTATAGACGAGATGGCATGGTATTCAAGTAATTGGTAGCTTGTCAGTGTGCAATGTGGGTATCATGGTGTCATGTAAAGGATGTCTGTGTGGCATGGGTACATATGGGTGCCACCTGGCTTGTGAAATATTAATAGAATAAAAGATTCTCCCCCATAGAGTTTAGATCCCAAGTTTTTGGGTGGGTTCGAGGCCCAGACCACCATTTTAAGGCTGGTTTAATTAAGCATGCTTTAAAAAAAAAAAAATATATATATATATATTAAATTACAGGGCATTATTAATTTTTTACTTTACATTAATCCGTTTTCCTTTCCTCAAAATTCATTATGTTTGTGGCATGCATTCAACACATAACTCCTTGTCACACCATCTTCTCTGTCAAAATACCTTCTGCCAGTGGAGTCCTGCACCAGTTACGCAGGTTGAAACGTACACCGCATGCAATAGGGTGTCTGACGGTGAATATAATAAAAACATTGGTAACAAAATGTTATTATTGGCTCTGTAAAAGTAAAGCTGTTTTTAGGTCATAGGTCATAAAAAAGATACCTCTCTAAACCATTCTCAAAGTAGCTCATTGTGCAAAAGAGCTGATGAAGACGTCAAAAAACCCAACGTCACATTAATTCCAGGCATCATATTTACACAGGTGGTTGCCCTGGGAGAAGTGCCGGATGGCTCTGTGGTCACAGTCATGGCTGGGAACGATGAAAACTATTCGGCGGAACTCAGAAACGCTTCTGCAGTCATGAAAAATCAAGTGGCGAGGTTTAACGATCTGAGATTTGTAGGAAGAAGTGGAAGAGGTAAGGCCTAGTCTTGCAACACCTGCTTTAAAGGGATAGGCGGGTCAAATGGGTTAGATAAACTGCTTACATGATAGAATAGGCGATAGAATATTTTCTCTCTTAAAGTGGCACTGTCACCAATAATGCGTTTTTATCTAATGTGTTGCAATATAGCTTCCTGTGTTTGAATCTATTTTTATTTTTTTCCCTGAGTGCTCCAGTGTTTGTAAGGACATGGAGACTACTTTTCCTCATGTATAGCAGTCAAGTTGACAAACCCTGACAAAAGTCAGAGATCGAGCAAGGTTTTTTTAAAGTTTTCTTAAATCTAATTTAACCACAATCCGTCAGTAAAATCAATCCCACAGAAAGTAAAACTGCAGATATTACGGGCCGGGGGAAAACAAAATGGTTGCCCTCAGATATTGATATCCTGCACAAGGAAGAACGATAAATGTAGATAAAGGCAACGATAAATGTAGATAAATGTACAATCCTTGAGATCCAAGTGACATTAGAAAACAAAAGCCAAGAGAGAAAAAAACAATGACAGGGCCATTTTAATTCAGAATTTTCAGCATAGCAGCGGCTTACTTTTCCATCCAGGTTTCATTTTAGCTTTGATATTTTCTTGTGATTCACCAGACAGCCATGGTGATGGTGTCCTCTTTATTTATTAATTTTTTTTTGCTGAGGTTCCTTCTACACATACATGATGCATTCGCAGGTGACATCATCACCATGACGTCACTAAGCATTGTGGAAAAAAACCACCATCATACAATGGCCTCAAAGTTAAGTAACTTTTCCAAATGATTCTGTTCTGTTTTAAAAAAAATTCCAAATGAATTATCTGCAAATATTTAAAATGGTAAAATATTTGATAAATAAACAAATAAATTAAATTAAATATTCCATAGACATTAATTGTGACTAATGCAGATAAATCATTTCTTAAGTTTTTCTAACAGTGTTGAGAAATATAGAAATCTTATTAAATTGAGGCCAGTGGCTTTGCATTTGTTTTTAGGGCCATCAGAGACTTGTAAAGGTAACGTGGGACATTGCGGCTGCTCTACTAGTGAACACTAACTAAAAGAAAGCAGTGACTGTTTTATATTACTGCTTTCACGAGTTATTGTTGTCTTATAATCTATTTATCTAACCAATGACCTATTTTGACCACAGTGTGCGCTGTAAAGGTTTGTGATATTTATTGCACTAGCGTAGAGTCCGTTTGCGGTGTATCCAAAAATCACCTTTTTTCTATTGATGAATGAAAATTGCGTATCGATGGTTGCAAGCATTAGGCTGGTCTTGCATCATCAGATATGTGTATGATATTAATCTTAGGTGCCACACTTGCAATGTGTACATGTAACCAATGGAACCATATTACATAACATTCTAGACACCATAACCTTTGCAGCTTTTTGTAGTTAAGGAGTCTTTGGGTGCCATCTGCCTGTTTTTATCAAAGTACTTTGACAGAAAAAAACAGGCCTTCTTGGCACCCACAGGCTAGCCTGTTAGTCACCAACATAATAATGTGGATGCATCTTCATCATTATCTGTCTGTATGTTTCCACGGGACACTGGCATTCAAAACTTCTTGCATCTTAAATATTACAATACGTTTTACTGTTATAGTGCTCATAATGTAAAGGGGACCTTTCATGCCTGTAAAAACGAAAGCTCTTTTAAAATAGCATACCATTCTACCTATGCATCATACTAGTAGATTTACTAGCAAATGTATAGAGTGATAGAAAATTTTATTTAAAAATAGGTCTTTCTCGCACCTCGAGGAATTGATTGAGAAAGGAGAGCAGAAAAAACCTTCCATACTCAGTCTTTCTGTTTCCCACACATAGCAACCACTGCGCATGTACTCTGGTTGCCATGCTAACTCCTTAGCCAATGCTGCTAGTGCTGACTAGGGAGTCGAGGGACGGAGTGACTGACATCACTCTGTTCAAATCCCAACGTGCTATTGTGTTTGCATCACAGAGAAGTTTTTCCCGATATCGGGAAGCATTCCAAAACCGGGCAAATGAAAGAAGAGACCAGGCTAAGCGCGGGAGGACCGAAAGGCGAACAGGAGATGGATGTTACAGAAGAGTTACACCCACAAAGCTGAGGACACGGCGGCGCTGGATCGGAGGTCAACATTTTATTTGGGGCTAAATCAGGCAAATTTAAAATCTACGGGACAGGTTCACTTTAAGCTTCAGTTGTAAATAGCTGGGAACAGTGTCCAGTCTGACATTTTTCCTGTTGACTGAAGGTCAGGGCTCTTATCCACGAACCTTGAGACCATTTTCAAGTGATAAGTGATATAAACATTTACCTCATTTCTATTTCACTGCAAGTAGCGAGGAGACACTTATTATCAAAAAAAGATTTATTTTGTGTTAATTTCCTTTTTTCTTAAACTATTAAATATCAGAAAGGCATTACATACATATGGAATATATAACATACCAGTGCATCAAGCTCAGAAGCTGTATGTTGTCATTTTCAATTTAATCCAATGACTTTCTTCAATAATCTTCAAGTACTACTAGTTGTGATTATTGTTTAGTGCAAAAACAAAGTGAAAAAGAAAAGCCTTTTTAGTACACTTTCCATCTTTTCAGCTGAATTTTCAAATTATTTTGTTTCTTTCTGGATTGCTAAACAATGGGCAATAAGAGATTTTAATGGAGTACTTATTGTTCCTTATTTAACTGACAGCGATACACCATAGATACATATAGAGTTGCACGATTCCTTAGTTGAACTGATAATTGACTCCTATGATTCCTCTATGCTATATTTCACTTCCAGAAAGGATTTGGCTGTTCCTATGCCTTTAATAGCAAAACCATATCAGAGAGGGACATGCAGATAAAATATCGAAGCCATTTATTAATTCATTTTATTTAAAGTCCATTTATACACCCCAAAACCCTGGCATCATTGTCATAGAATTTGTGCATAGCTAGAGTGACGTTGGTCATTCTGTTCCTTTAAACCTCTGGCACAGGACAGTGAGCTTGAGGTCTCTTCCTGATCAGAGAAAGAACAAGGTCTAGTGTGCATGCACTACTCCTAACATCATGCACAAGTGCGTAGCAACTCAAAAATGCACTCTGTGTTCCTGACCCTATAGTGTTCCTTTAATTGGGTCTATGTAGAATGTAGGTCCAAAGATTTTCCAAACGTGTATTCCTGACCCTATTGTGTTAAAAACTTTATTTATTACCCTGGTCCTACCCCTATACGCCTCGCCTGGCATCCTAAGAATTGACAATCTCAGCCAATCCAGTGCTTTCTAATAGGATCGTCAATTCTGATGATCTCAGCCACTGAAGGGGCAGAGCCAATTGTTGCCCTGGCCAATCAGCATCTCCCCATAGAACTGCATTGAATAATCTCTATATTGTGCAGCACTGACCTAGGAAGCCCCTCCAGTGGCTGTCTGAGTGACTGCCACTGTAGGTGTCCCTAGGCAATTAATGTAAACACTTCCTTTTCTCTGAAAAGGCAGAGTTTGCATGAAAATGCCTACAGGGACATACTATGCTCACCAGAACAAATTCAATAAGCGGTAGTTTTTCTGGTGACTATAGTGTGCCTCTCGGTATGACAGGTGGAATTGGCTTATCTACTATTGTTTATTTTTTTTCTCCCCTTTTTTTTCTGTAAAATTAAAAACAAAAGTAAATAAATAAAAATGATACACACACAGTACAGCTGGTCCATGTTTGTGTATTTTGTGTGATATAAGGTAATTTCCTTTGAACAATGCACGTTCTGGTTAGTCCTTCCCAGTCCAGTTTATTGCGTGCCTAATGAGAAAATGACTAACCTATTTTATTTTAGTTCTGTCTGTTTTATAGACGTTCCTGTCAGTATCTACCCTTATCTGTCCAGTTCAGAATATCACACTTTACACTAATTAGTTTTGCTGTTAGTCTAAACATAGCCTTATCTATGACATGACTTCACAATTTGCTCAGCAAGTGGGTCCTGGCATTTTCTGAGGTCACATGGAGTAATTTGACTTCTGTTTTAATCTGTTGTTAGTGAACCTGAATGCTCCTTAAACATCGTATAGTTATACTTTAAATTAATTAAAGGGACACCTGCCTCTTCTTTTTTTTAATGCATTATAGCTATAATGCATTTGAAGATGTAAATAATTGCAGCAGATTTAAAGCTTCTTGGGGGGGTTGGAGGGGGGTCTGTTCTCATTGTGAATGCTGTGCTTATACCATAATCCTCAACAGACGTTTATGGTGTCGGTACTTAAGCAGGTCCAAGTGGTTTACTAGGTGGAGACTAGATTGAGGATAGAGCTTGTCTTATGTTTGCTTGTCTAGTTTTCAAAGTTATATTTGTTTTTGTTTTTTTTCATTAAATTTGAAATTTATAAACGACCATTTTCAGAAACGTTAAATTATAAAAGTTATAGAACTTCGAAATATTGTCATGATTTGGCCTTCTACATGTCTTTACCTGACCTCGTTTTACAATGTGATCAGTCTAGGTCTCAGATTATTAATTTGCACTAATCACTGTGTGTGATCAAGCAGCCACCAATTAGACCTGTGTGAACCTCCCACGCATCTAATTCCGCATCAGTGATGGAGAACGTTTTCCCCACAATGCAGTCATCCAAGGCCGAGTGGTCTGTACTTCGAATGCTTGAGAAATCTCTGTTGCAATGACTTAATCTGAGGAATCCCTTCAGTGATGTAATCTAGGGAAATTCTTGTAGCCATGACATCAGTTTTTTGTCCTCTACAAACAGAGACCCATGACGAGATGTTGGAGTCTTCTGTGTTTTGCACTGATATCTCGCATCTAAAAAATAAATAAATACTAACTTCATAAAGATTTAAAAAAATAAATCTAGAAACCTCTTAATAGAAATAATAATTAAAAAAGTAGATGCTCTTACTCCCAAGCCCTAAACGTCCTTCTAAATAGTGTTTTTAGCTCTTTAAATCTTCTGAGAAAGGTTCTGTATAGGACATGCACTGAGACTAAACCATGTATTGTGAAACACTGGAAAGGACTCCATTATCCTGAGGAGGAACACAAACATGACCATAAAAAAACCAACAGCTTCTGTATTTATCAATTCCGCGCCTTTCTTTAAGATCTGGACTCTCTCAGCATACCTGGTTGCGGTATGTCAACAATATATCAAGTTTGTTCAGGTGAACTTATTTTGGGGGTGATATGTATAGACGGGGATTTCTGACTTTCTCTGATATTTACTTCTTTTTTTACTCTCACTTACTAATATGTCTCTTTTTTCGCTCCCAAAAATGTAAACTTGCAAAGTGCATACTGTCTCTTTCCCACACATCCCACGAATCTTTTGAGCTACTCACCCCTTCATTGTTTGAATTGTTTATCATTTTTTTTAACACTGAAGGTTCTCACAGTAGTTGCGTAAAGCTAGTGTGTAGAGTATTTGTTGTGAATTGTTCACACAAATTGTCAGAATTTAGAATAGGATCTGCGTTCGCTACCGTGCAGGCAAAATAAAAATTGAATTGGTAAGAAGTATATGTAACCCACAAAGTATTATGGCGTCTGTCAGCAGTTAGTGTACTGACTTACAGGGACTTGTTCACTAAACTTTTACAATAATTTTACAATTATTTTAGCCTATATTGGCAAAGATTAAAAAGGACGGTTTACATTTATTTCAGTATTTTAATATGACTCATTATTTTTAAGTTATTTTGCTTTCTTGTTTGTGGTTTTGTGGACTGGTGAACAATCTTTTATCAGCATCCAGGTTTAATGATTCCAGTTGACGTGCAGACCGTCCTGATGTTAAGAGGCAAATAAACTCAACCAAGCCGTTAAAGATATTCACTGTCTGTTTTGTAAATGTTACCTAGAAATAATGTGGCAACAGAAAATTTCCATGTTCTTTCTGGTTCGTTTCTGACTGTTAATAAACACAGTTTGCACAGGATGTCACAAAAATAATAAAACACGACAACGTAAGTGAAACAAATGCTTTTTATCACAGCGAACTGATGAATAACAAACTGTGAATTCCAATCCCACACAAATGTACCTCATTTACTGAAAACTCACCCCCACGGGACGGGAATTTAAAGATCGACACTCCCCTGTATATAGAGTCCCCGATCATGGCTACAATTCCAAGCCAGGTGTCAATTCCCATCATTCTCTGACAGCCAAAAGCTAAAAAAATATATAGTTGTTAAAATCCAGTGGCAGGTGATGAAGTTCGATACTTGTTCTGAGCTGAGCTCATGGGAAGACCACCATTTCATTGGGGTATTGCAGAAACCCAAAACGGGCTGCTTTTCATTGATTCTGCTCAGTTATTACCATAGTCCAGATACATTGTTACATACCCAGCCTATTATTCTCTTTGTACAACCCATTTCTCACCATCACCACTACCCAAAAAGCCTTTCCTGTTATCACAGTGAATATTGTATTTGTGGCCTTGGTGCCCAGGGACAATTGGGTTGCAAATATGGTAATTTGCCCTCAGGCCGTTTCTATCTAACGCGCAAGGGTTGTAGTGATAAATGGGCACTACAAATGCTCTACTTACAGAGCCAAAACGTTGCTATGCTTGTAAACACGTATGGTAAGTAAAATACTCTGAAAAAAAACAGATTAATCTAGTACTGGACTAGGATAGAGGCAATTTCTCAAGAATGCATTTTCAAAGTAGAGTACCATATTGTTTTTGCATATTATATATAAATGTATATTTACATCCCATTGATCCTGAGTTCCTTCCGAGTCTGAGGGTAATTACGGTGAAGAAAATAGCTATCTTGTCAAGAAATAAAGTGTGTGGTTTACTGACTAAACTATGTATTGCAGAGAACTGTCAGGTAATTGTGATATTTCAGAATTGGCTTGTTTTGACATGCAATTTTCACTTTTGTTGTCGAAATCTTCACAATTTCCAGTTTGGTTAATAATTTAACTAAATGTCTTACTGTCATTTTCTTCTTCTGCCTGAACTTAATGTAACTGGGCTGTGTGTTCATCTCCCACCCATTGACATAAAACATGGATGGAGGAATCTTGCTTCTTTATAAGAAACTCCTAAACATATTTATTCTAGAGCCAAAAATAAAAACAAAAGATGTTCTCCATCTAACTGTATCGACTCTCGGCTTTGGCCAGCTTCCCAAATAGCAATTTCAATATTTAAAAAGGAGGGAAAAGGGACAGACGTAACTGCTAGCAGGCTTTACACGCATGGGAGATGAAGAAAGTCTCTTTTGATGGTGGGTAATTATGTCCAAACAGAACTGACCCCTCCCCTCCGGTTTCTTATGATCTTAACGGAGGAAACACAGTTTTGTTTCTCTTTGAAGCAGACTGGAGTTTGAGATTGTCCTCCGTCTGATGCCAGAGGCAGCCTTGAGATATTGGCCTATACTTGCCTTCTATCAGTTCATTTCCCATCTCACATTGCAGAAGAGGAAAGCCTCCTAGATACACGCAGAGAGGCATGGTCTGCCGGCGTGCTTGTCTGATAATGTCTTCTCCAAACACTCTCAGCCATCAGAAGAACATGACTCCGTTCACCAAAATGGAGATTGTGCAAAATCGGCAAAGGCTTAATTTAAAATAGACTTAAATCAAAAAAGCTAAACTGGAAAAACTTGGTAAATTTGCCAATTTTTCCAATTCGGTCGTTTTGGACAAAAATCTGCAGTTGTTTTACCAATTCTCTAATTCTCGATTTAGTGACAACCCCAAGGAATGTGAAAAATTTACATTGCATTTTTTCTTGTTAAGACGTAACCTTAAAATACGGTTATAGTAGCATTCTAAAGATTTGGTAAGGGAATAGGAATCATTGCTGACAGTTAAACATTTCACCACCATCAATGTTAGGTAAAGCATTTCTTTGTTTTTTGGCACTGTTGATATGTCATTGGTGCCACAGGGATTAACGATAAAAAAAAAATAAAAAAATATTAGTCATTATGTGCAAAGCATGGACAATTTAACATGTGGAATAAACTAATGTCTACATGGTTTTAAGTACGTCTTGCGGTGGTATAAAAAAATATGTAAAACTGGAAAAATAAATCATAGTGTAATGTTATAGACCATGATACCATAATGAGATATGGCAACAAATGCACTCACATATACAGGGAGAAGCATTACAACTCTCTAGCCATGTATCTGAAGATGAGTTTGACTTTTGTTGCAGTGTAATTACTTCCCACAAACACACTAAAGCGGGTCTGCCACTTTTCAGTAATTCATAAAGACATATTTGTCTACTTAGTAGGGACTACTTTGTCTTATAGACAAGCCTGAGATTGACAAAAAGGCGGAGCTCCGTCGTCAATATTTCTCCAATTCCAGCATGTGGCTCCTGGTAACTAAAAACGCCAGGAGCTGATGAGGACATACAGTATGACGGTAAGTAATACTTGAGGTAAGTAAAACTTACCTTCCCTGCAGCCTCCTGCCACTGGATCCACACCGGTTATGTCACTTTTGGGGGTATTTGTGAAATACACAAAGACCCCTGAAAGTTCCAGACCAACATAATTGTAAAGCGCTGTGTAATATGTTGGCGCTTTATAAACGCTGATAATAGCCAGAATCAAGAATTCTGAGTTGGCAAGTTAGTTCATTCCCGTATAGTTGTGTGATTTTTCTAGTTTGGCAATTTTAAAAATGAGCAATCCCCTAATCTCTGCAATTTCCAGTTTAGTAAAGAAATTTAAAGACTGTTACGTGTTTCGTAGGAGTAAGGCTGCTAACATCTCTTACAGTGCAGTTTCTCCATAATGTTGCTCTGCAAGGTCAGAGATAAGTGTAGTGCTAAAAGACACACACATATTCATTTTCCTGTTAGTACTTGTGTCTCATAATCTGTAATCCCCTCCACCCCCATGGTGTCATATGCATGTTATCAGAATTATTAAAACCAGCACATAGCCAAGCAACATCTAATTCCTAATAAATGTGACACGTTATAAATAATAGATAAAGGATAAATAGGGATTGAAGGTAGTAAGGTGCATGCTTTGTATTGGACAGAGTATGTGTGAAGAATTCTCATAGATGTGTCCTGCAGCGCATGTTGCTGCTAAGAAACCATTTAAGTGGAATTCAAGCGGAAGTTGTAGTGCTAAGATTTAGCGGTGGGTTGTTCTATTTTTTTTAAAGTGATACTCCACTACCCAAAAACATAAAAATAAAAATCAGACCTTTAGTAGATATATGCCAAGTGAAAGAATGGATGCATTTAATTATTCATTTTTTAATTGGGAGTATATCATAACACAGCTTGCAAAATCTGCAGATATCTTGTCTGCAGCCTTTGCAAGACCTCCCTTTTCTAACCCCACCCAGACTTTCTGTGGCTGTCCAATCACAGACTTCCCAATGCAGCTCAATGAGAAGTCTTTGCAAGGCAGACCTTTTGAGTTTAGCTCCACTGAGCTAATTAAACCAGGAAGTAACAGGACCACTTGTCTGACTGACAGCCAGGGACGTGTAACCACGTTAATTTATAAAAGTGTAAATTTCCATTGAAATCTGAACATTTTGTAAAATAAAAAAAAAGCAGGCAAACCAGAGAGCTCACTCTTCATACATAAGGCACATAAACAAGCTAAAGTGCTTTAGGAGTTTGAATATTTCGGATTAAATCAGATGCCAGCCAGAAAGGGCACATGATGGCACAGAGATGTAGATCACTTTAATCTCTGTTATACGGGGATGCGTTGACTTTGCCATTAAAGACTCATGCCTGTGTACATTAAATGGATGCTGAATCTCCTTACCCTCACTCCCCATCATTCTGTTAACCTGGGAGCCATCATAAAAATAATAAAAATTTATACTTGCAGTATAAATCTTGTTCTCAAAAAATACTTGTTTGCCAAAAATATTGTAATATTTATAAACAATTAAAATAAGTCTAATAGTTATTCATATTTGTTCAGCGCACAATATGTGATTAATATTTTTTTCATGGTTGCATTGATTAACTGTTACTATAACTCAACCCTACGTTTGACTGCTTTAGTGATGAAGGAAACTTGATGGTTTAAGTGCCGTTCCTATCTTCCAACTGTCTCTCTTCCTCTCGCTCTGTCTGTCGTCTTCCTCCATCCTTGTATCACTCTATACCTCTTTCTGTCTACCTCAATCTATCATATTCATCTCTTTATCTGCCTCCCACCTTCTCTGTCTCACAACCTCAGTTTCTCTCCATCTCATTAATCTCTCTCTGTCTCTGAATCCCAGTGTCTCTCCATCTCGTTAATCTCTATCTGTTTCTGAACTCCAGTGTCTCTCCGTTTCATTAATCTCTCTCTGTCTCTGAACCCCGGTGTCTCTCCGTCTCGTTAATCTCTATCTGTCTCTGAACCCCAGTGTCTCTCCATTTTGTTAATCTCTATCTGTCTCTGAACCCCAGTGTCTGTCCGTCTCATTAACCTCTCTCTGTCTCTGAACCCCAGTGTCTCTCCGTCTCGTTAATCTCTAAATCTCTATCTGTCTCTGAACCCCAGTGTCTCTTCATCTCATTAATCTCTCTCTCTGTCTCTGAACCCCAGTGTCTCTCAATTTTGTTAATCTCTCTGTCTGTCTCTGAACCCCACTGTCTCTACATATTGTCAATCTCTCTCTCTGTCTCTGAACCCCAGTGTCTCTCCATCTTGTAAATCTCTCTCTCTGTCTCTGTACCCCAGTGTCTCTAATCTCGTTAATCTCTCTCTCTCTCTCTCTCTGAACCCCAGTGACTCTCCATTTTGTTAATTTCTCTCTGTCTCTGAACCCCAGTGTCTCTCCGTTTCGTTAATTTCTCTCTGTCTCTGAACCCCAGTGTCTCTCCATTTTGTTAATCTCTCTCTCTGTCTCTGAACCCCAGTGTCTCTCCATCTTGTAAATCTCTCTCTCTGTCTCTGTACCCCAGTGTCTCTCATCTCGTATCTCTCTCTCTCTGAACCCCAGTGTCTCTCCATTTTGTTAATTTCTCTCTGTCTCTGAACCCCAGTGTCTCTCCGTTTCGTTAATCTCTTTCTCTGTCTCTGAACCCCAGTGTCTCTCCATTTTGTTAATCTTTCTCTCCGTCTCTGAACCCCAGTGTCTCTCCATCTTGTTAATCTCTCTCTGAACCAAATCCATCAATCCCCCTCTCTCTATATCTGTATATCTTTTCCCGTCTGTCTCTGTACAACAATCTCTCTCTCCCTCCATCTCCCTATTTCTCTCCCCCTCTCTCTGTCTCCATTGAGGAAAAAGCTGTGTTAAACCGCTGACAGACTAGAAGAAATCTTTGTATTTTAGAGGCCTAGCAGCAAGTGAGACCCTGGCAGGCCATCTGATCCTTTAACCAAGAACAGAAGCATCTTCACAGATCAGTCGGGCTTCGAGACTCCTGGCTGTTTATTGAGTCACTGCCTCCCGCCCACATCTTCCTGTCTTTAAACAGTTTGCAGAACTGAATGACAAGAATAAGCATCACATATCTAACTGATTACAACTGTCAGTGAGTCTGCAGAAGCCTGGTCAGCATTCTGCGTCTCTCGCCGTGGGGAGAAATTCCCTCACATGTGTAAACCCTGCAGCGCTGGAAGTCTGGAACCTGTACCCAGATTGGTGTCTCTTGCTGGCCGTCTCTGAAGAGACAGCGGGGACATTCACGGTTAATGACGGTCCATTCACAGCAGTAGTAATGCTGTATTATATGGACTCAGCGCTGGGGAGGAGATGTGAAAAAGCCTTGCTGCGTCCCAGCTATGGCTGCGCATGCGTGCTGTGCCAGAATTCCCTCTCAGCAAACATACAAACATTCTGAAAATAGATAAAAACACAGGGCTTATCTAGCAAGTTAATTTTTTGGTTTTCCTGTTTGTCTATCTAACTGTCTGCCTATGTCTCTGTCTGTTTGCCTATCTGTCTGTCTGTCTTCTAACAGTGTGCGCTCAATATGTCTCAGTTTGATGTCACAGCTTTCCATTGTCTGTCTGAGTAGCAGTGAAATGGCGCACTGTTGTAATACAAAGTTTTGGATAAAGGGACCTACTTATGTTTAGAGGAATTTTACGTTTAGATTTTATACGCATTCGAGATGCTGTAAACGGTAAATCCCGTAATTAAGGCTGAAAGTGATGGGGGTTGCAAATCGACAGTGTTGACAAAGTTTGGGGAACACAACACTGTAAGGACGTCTGGTTGTACTACATGGCACTCTTTTTAATGAAAGCTAATTTAATTCATCTACTAAACAGCAACTGGTAAATAGTCGAATCCTGTCCAGAAAATAAGGGGTTTGCACTTAAACCATTCAGCACGCATGTTCCGAGCTTAGCAGTAGTAACACAGATCAGTCAGCTGGATAACTATTTTTGATGACTGATGTTACAAGTTTTATTAATATGCCACCCATAATAAAGTATTTTTGGGATCTTTTTATAACAAACTTACAAGGGACGTGTTACATAGTCTAATGTAAAAAAAAAATGGGGGGGCGAGGGGGGGGGAGGGCGGCGGAGAATACACACACAGACTTGATAATGGGATAACTTAGTGCCAAGTGGCTAATTTTGAATCCTAGATGTTTGTGAACCACAACTTGTGATGATCAGAGAACCTTAAAATACAAAAAGAAGCTCTCTCTCTCTCTCTCTCTCTCTCTCTCTATATATATATATATACAACTAAGCCTGGCACTCCTCAGACTAATATACATAAATCATCATCCTGCCTGGGTGCAAACCCATGTTGTGCATATAATAAACCAAAAAAAGGGTGCACTCTAAGGTTTTCAAATCCCAAAAATTCTGTGTTTTTGATAAAGTTCTAAATGAAAACATTGTCATCTGGAAATAAAAAAATCAACGTTTCTACCAGTTCGAGTCTTTATCAAGATCATGATAAAGACCCAAACAGGTAGAAACGTCAATTTTTCCCCCCACAGATAGCAATGTTTTGATTTAGAACTTTATCAGACACAGAATTTTTGGATTTGAAGACCTTGGAGTGCACCCCTTTTTTAGTTTATTATATATATATATAAATATAGATATGAGGTAAGTGGCAGCAGGGTACGCAATTAACACAGATCTGACTTTCCACATTTAGTTTTCTATACTTTATCAGGTTATTAACAATTACATTATCACTCAGCAGGCTACCTGGCTCACACAGGACTTTTTGTCATCCCATTTGCAGGAAAGAGCTTTACGTTGACAATAACGGTTTTCACAAACCCACCTCAAGTTGCCACTTACCACAGAGCCATAAAGGTGACGGTGGACGGACCCAGAGAACCAAGACGTGAGTACAAACTTCCTCTCTATCCATCAGTATTATCTGTGGTGGGGGGGGGGGGTAAGCTGGTGGGATATTGTTATCTGAGTGGATTTCCAAGGGTTAAATTTGTCCTGTCACTTCAATTTAATATTATTATATTTTTTAATATTTGACAACGTGCAAACCTCGTTACCTGTGGTTTTTTAAATCGGCAGTTTTTTATAATATTTTCCATAAACCCACTTAATTCTTAAAAGGCAGAGATTTGAGCAGCGCGATTGCAGGGTATGATCTGTACACCAAAACTGCCAAATTAAGCTGTAGTTGTTTTAGTGCCTGTAATGTCCCTTTAAATATGTGAGGAATGACTCTCTTGGGTTTTTCAACACAGCTGTACATGCTTGAAACTGTCATGGACTTTATTGTTTTTTTGAGATATTAATCAAAGAGGTTGGCATGTATAGGCCACCCAGTAAATGTGTAGGGCAGTCCCTGACTGAAACTTTTCATTCCAAATTTATATTTAACATGCTTAACTATAAATCTAGACTGAGTATGCACTAAAAAACTCAGATGAAAATCTCAAGTGGGTATTTCCCCGTCGCTGGACACTGTAGAAATATATATAAAACATCTGTTCATTTTGCTATGACCTCAAGTAAACAGCAAAGAAAAAGTATCCTTTTGTGTGGTTAGTTTTTAAAATTCTATGTTTGGTTTCATCGATAAAATTATAAAACCGTTTTTGCGGCATTTTCAAATTTTAAGAACATTATTTGAACTCCAGCAAATTTTTTATTAAAAAATATCCTATTTTTATTCTCATAAAATCACCTTTTTTAAAAGAGCAGATATCAGGTTAGATTTTAACCCCTTAAGGACACATGACATGTGTGACATGTCATGATTTCCTTTTATTCCAGAAGTTTGGTCCTTAAGGGGTTAAATATGTCACAAGTATGTTGAGGTTGGTTGATTGACTAATTAAAGCCTTTATCATAGCTTTTCAACATTTTCCTGTGCAATTAGATGATTGTAGTTAGGCATTGGTTAAACATATGGCATCTTTAAATAAGTCAAGTAAAACCATCTCAAACTATTCAAGAGCTGGACCTCCATATAACCAGGAGGGAGACACGGCCCAATCCATTGGACCATAATTTATTATTTAAGTCACGGAATGTTTTACATAATCTTAAGGAGCACGGTTTCATTTTTAAAATTCTCTGACAATGGTAACATTTCATAGCAGAATTATAAATTGGGATGATACCGATTTTCCACAAGCCTGGCATAGATTTTGTTCCTTTTTAGTTTATTGCAGGTGAGTTTACAGAGTGCTAAGAAAAAGAATTTAGGCTTATTCTCACGCTATTATTTATTTTCCAAACTCATGCTTGCGAAATTTTGCATGCTCCTCTGAATTTAGTTTTTCCCCAGCCAAAAGCAAAGAATCGTATTGATGGAGAAATAGAATGTCGTAGTCCACTCTTGGCAAAGTCCATTTATATACACATACAGACAAATTCATGTTCACAGTTTTGGGTCCCTCAAAATTAAAGTAAAAATCAAATATATTTTGGGAATATTCACTGGATGAGCAAAAAAACACTGATTTAATTTAGATTTTTTTTCAACTGCTGACACTTTTTATCTAAAATTTTTAAAAATCTGTTCACCATTTGGGTGAATAGTGAATACTCAATAATACATTCTAGTAATATAGACACTCCATACTGTGTAAACATAGAATTTAAACAAAAAGTGAGATGTATTGAATTATATTTTTGGAACTCTATTCATTTTGCGTGTCTAGTCTGGAAAATGTAATGTAAGTTACTAAATTAATTTATTTCAACTGACTGGATCAGAGACAGACTGGGTTATTCATTAAATCTGTGAAACGTTAAACATTTTCAACTTAGTTATTTATCATGCTCAACTATTTTGGGCTAAATTTCAAATTCTCTGGGTAATTCTCATCAATCATGGGTTTTGTAAATACTTCCAGCATTGGGAGGTATGAAACCAGAACAGGGGGTGAGGGCAAGCCTTTAGGTGTGTGTCACTAATACCCCTTGTATCATCGGCAATGCCCAAAATGGAGGTTGTGATTGGAGTTAATGGATGCCAAGCTGATTGACAACCTCACTGAAGCACTCTCTGTATGGTCCCAGGGCCATCAACATATATTATCATAACAAATATGTGATTTATCATGTATTGGAAATCTATTATATTATGCAAAGTATTTTTCTTTCATTGTTCATTTGAACAATTTCCAATAACTATTATATCAAGTCATAAAAGTCAAAAGTGAAAAGAATAAAATAGTGCCGTTTGTGAAACTGTGTGTAGATTTAAAAAAACTGCAACATCTTGCCTAAAAAAAGGAAAGACAGTACAGCAGATAAAGTGTAAGATAAAACTGGTGATTAACCACAACAGAGATGTCACGCTTAAGACATAAAGCAGGAATCTGAGGATATAATACATGAGAACATGCTTGTAGGAGAACTTTTCATTTCTATTCTCTTGAAGTCCTTGTACTTCCTGAATAAACAAGGATACAAAAGGGGTGGACCTGTTCACAAGAGTAGACATCAACATGGATTCACGTGGAACCCAGATTCAAAATGCAGAAGGTCTGAATAAAATTTGGAAAGCCACAGACTCTTCATGTGAAAATGTTAACAGTCCTTACGATCACTCAACAGAGCAGCTCTGTCATACGGTGATGAATAACTGGAGCAAGTACATCCATGTCCAAGTGCATGCGCAGCCCTGATTGGCTACACTGCAGATGTAGCCATGTATCTTGGCCCAGATGCGTCAGTGGCCGGCCGCCATCTCAACACAAAGCAAGTCTGAAGCTATCTGCCAGGGAAGCAGATATATCAAGCAGTGGTTGTAACCAATAGAAAGATCTCTATGGGTTAAAGGGATTCTACACTGCCAGGAAAACATACCCTGCAGTGCCCCTCTCTGGCCCAGCCTCCATCCCATGTTGCTGAAGGGGTTAAAACTCCTTCAGTGACTTGCCTGAATCCAGCACCGATGTCTCTCGGTGCTGGATCAATCTCCACCCACGTTCCTCCCCCGCCGACGTGAGCCGGCGGGGGAGACCTAATGCGCATGTGTGGCAATGCTTTCCTATGGGGATTCCGGCGATGCTGGAGGTCCTCATGCATAGCGTGAGAACGTCCAGTGTTGTTTAAAACACTTTTCATGTTCTAAGTACACAGAAGCCCCTCTAGTGGCTGTCTGATAGACAGCCACTAGAGGAGGACTTAACCCTGCAAGGTAATTATTGCAGTTTATAAAAACTGCAATAATTACACTTTCAGGGTTAAGGGTAGTGGGAGTTAGCACTCCAGACCACTTCTGCCCACTGGAGTGGTCTGGGTGCCTGGAGTGTCTCTTTAAGACAACACGGGAGTCATGAGTGAACCATCATTTAAAAGTAAGAATTAAATGTTAAAGAACTAAAAAATTGTGTAAATTCTTACGAAACAACCTGAATATCATGTTATAAGGCCTTGTTAGGTAAGCAGTGAGTTAAGAAATCACTCAGAATATTTAGGTTAAAACATCCAAATCTAGGGGAAAATCTAAAAACTGCTATTTTAGTTTTAATTTGTGTGTTTCCAACTAACTCTAAGTATTTTTAGTTACTAATCCCCTTAGATCCAGTTGCATTGGTGATGTCATGTTATAATTTTAGGACTGGGCTTGTACTTCCTCTTGTCCCGGGAGGCTTGGGTTGAGCAGTTTATATTAGCGTCATGCATAAATTCACTTTAAAAGTGACACATGGATAATAATTATATAATTGGAAAATAGTGGAAATAATTGATTTAGTGGATTAGCAATAATTACCGCGGCTAAAATGGGTCAACAGAGTCTGCGGTTTTTCTAGTGTTTTAAATGTGTAATTGACTTTATTGTCAGCTTACTGATTTCATATGTAAACTAAATGGAATGATTCAAGCAGAACTGTCACAACTGAGACCTTAATACGACACAATAGCTCTCTAAAAATTACCCGTGACGGCACCCGACAGACCCCAGGTAAGTTGTCAAACAAATGGTTTGGCTACTTATCCCAGGAGGGTTCCAGGGCGCTGTTGTGGTTATGGTGCTTGGAGTGTTGCTTTGAAATGTGTTAAAGAGGCACATGATGCTCCAGTACACTCCACCATTCACTACTGTTCACACAGCCACTAGAGGCGCTTCCTGCTTGCTAGGTGACTTTGGTTGCCTAACTGGTGCTGGACGTCCTCACGATCTGCATGCTTTCCTATGGGGAGGACCAAGCACGCTTGCGGCATTCGCCGTGCATGCGCCTCAGTGCCCCCATGAGGTGACGTCTGAGTTGAAGCTGGGTAGAGGGGCGTGAGGGAGATAGAAGCCAAAGGGAAGTATACTGCCAGAAATACACATTTATGTATCCAATATCACAGGATAACGTGATGCAAAAAAGCACATGCACTTCCACCAGCCCCAAATAACTCAAGGGCTGGACACACAGGCTAGGTTGGGGGGGAGACATACCCGCAAAGCAAGCATTAGGAAATAAAAAAATACCTAGATATACACTTTAACCCCTTAAGGACCAAACTTCAGGAATAAAAGGGAATCATGACATGTCACACATGTCATGTGTCCTTAAGGGGTTAAAGGTATATATCTAGCAATGTATACATAGATTAGGTTAGGATTAAACTACGCTCATATTTTTCTATCTTTATTTATGTGGTTTTCAGAATTAATATAATGGAACCAAATGTTCTTTTGTTTTACAACAATATCTCCTCAATCTGTCCATTGAATATATAGGGGATGTGTCCGAGGAATATTTTTGTGTAGGAACACCAGAGATGATCTTTTGTCCCTGGACCTTCCTCATTAGAAAGATACACACAGTTATGTATCTTTGATGTTCATCTGTTTCCAGTCATTCTAAGTTACGAAGAAAATGTATAAGCATGGCGGGGAAAAAAATACTTAAATTTCAAATATGGGGTGTGCTTGACCTGAGTTTCTATGTAAACGTTCAGGAAATCCACAACCTGATGTGTGGTTCACACAGCATTCAGAGGTCAGGTAAGGTGACCACCACTGACACGGACCCTGGACTCAGCAGTGCAGAAGAACAAAGGGTTTCCTGTTAAGTCCAGCTGCATACATCAGTTGACCAAATGGTTTTCTTTAAATGTCACAAAGTTGTGTTTAGACTTAGTGCATCCCTTCCAGTTGGACCTCAGTTGACCTACAATGGGTGACAATTGTCAGGTTGTTACCCAAATAATATCACTTTGGAGTGAATCCCTGGGATCTAGTAAAGGCTTTACAATTAGTAGATGTTTCTTTGTTTATTGAGAATAACTTTTTTTCTGGGAGCTTTGTACCATTTTAATGTAGTTTTCTAGAATCACTGACTTACCCTGGGATGGGGAATGGCCTGGATGTGTATGAGGAGTTGGTGGAACGAACTCTGAGAAGCAGTCGTTTCATTCTCAGATCACTCTGTGTATGTCAGGAGCTGGGCAGGTCGCCAAGCAGGAAATGACACATTCAGAGGCATTCGTATTGTGCAACCTTCCGAGGAATTGATGCACGGATACACAGGCTGTTTACACATTCCATTAGTTGCAAGCAGCATGGCAGACCTGGCTATCCATATACACATGGCAAAATTAAGTCATCTGGGATCCTTGCTGTGCTCGCAGTCTATTTTCTTTTCTGCCATTATATTTCGTATGCCTACAGGCAGAGGATTGTGTTAACCTTTCAGTGACCACGAGTATAATAAACCATTGCAATTGAACAATATCAGACCAATACAGTGGGGCTTATATTCTATTGAGGTGACTTCTGTTGTTACTCCCAAAGAGTGATATTTTATAATAATACAGTGGTTTATAAATTATTTTACAACCAGTCCATTTTGACAGATAAACACATTGCTAAAACTTTGCAAACCCGTAGTGGATATTAACTTTTAGTTCTAATACAAGCACTATATGTTGAGACATTATTCAGTAACAGAACCCTGTATTCTGAACACCGTAGTGTTCTCCTCTTTATTTAGATTCAGGCCACCCTTAAATATAAATAAAAATTGGAAAGAAAAATGTTTTGGTTAAAAAAAATTTAAAGCACCACTTGATCGACCTCCCTCGACATCATTCTGATGCATCTAAATGTCCAATCCAATACTCCCTATATAAGGAGCACTGGGGTAAAAAAAAATGCATGCAACGCCATGCTCATATTGGAGGTTAGCTGTCAGAACTCGGTTGACTCGGCTCTCACAGTGGAAGTACCTCTTGGCTGTCAGGTAGACAGCCACTCGAGGCGTATCTAACCCTGCAATGTAAACATTCCTCTATGTACTAAACGGCAATGGGTTAAAACTGAAAGTCCACTGCCTCCAAACCACTTCATTGAGATGAAGTGTTCTGGGTGCCTTCAGCTGTCCTTTGGGTTTCCTTTTATTATTGGTCATGCAGTGCTTCTACTTTTGGTAAATTTTGTAAGGCACTTATCTCCTTCCTTGCATTGGCTTCCTACTCAATTTGTAGCCACAGATCAGATGTCAAAGGGAAATCAACGAAATCCTCCTAATAGACTTCCAACAGCCAAGCAACCACAATACATACTGGGAAAGTCTTGGTCTGATGAGGGTTGCCAAGAGACATCAGAATGGACGTCCACAGCGATATTCCTAATTGGACATGTTCCTTGAGTGTAGCCGAGAACCCATAGAAAAGGTCTATGGAGACATTGTTTCTTGAAGGAACACTCCAAACATCTAAAGCGAATAAGCTTGCTAAAGTGTTTATGGTTGAAGAGTGTGTCCTCTTTTTTTCATTTTACAAAAGTGAAAATTTCAATAAAAATTGGCACTTTTAAAAATTAAAAGCATTACGTAAGCATATCTGTAATCCTAGCACTTTAGTCACCTTGTCCATAGTTAAATATAGGCCCTCCCCCCCAGTTAGTCACTCTTTAGGGGTTTTTTTACTTTTATTTTGGTTCTGCTTCCATTGGGAGAAGATGAAGAACGACAACATAGTTGACAACGTCGTGTTTGGTTTAAAAAAAAACAAAAAACACACACACAAAACACGCACATACACTCTCGTTCTCTTATATTTTATACCATCATTTTATATCTCCTTTACAGCAATATTTTGCATCTTTTTGCTGTATCACTTTTATGAAGTTAAAAATTATATAATTATAATTTATTATAAAATGCCAGCATGTTTAGCAGCTCTATTTCATATGGGTAAAGATTGTATTAAAGGACCACTCTAGGCACCCAGACCACTTCAGCTTAATGAAGTGGTCTGGGTGCCAGGTCCAGCTAGGATTAACCCATTTTTTCATAAACATAGCAGTTTCAGAGAAACTGCTATGTTTATGAATGGGTTAAGCCTTCCCCCTAATCCTCTAGTGGCTGTCTCATTGACAGCTACTAGAGGCGCTTGCGTGCTTCTCACTGTGATTTTCACAGTGAGAGCACGCCAGCGTCCATAGGAAAGCATTATGAATGCTTTTCTATGTGACCGGCTGAATGCGCGCGCAGCTCTTGCCGCGCGTGCGCATTCAGCCAACGGGGAGGAGAAGAGGAGGATCGGAGGAGGAGAGCTCTCCGCCCAGCACTGGAAAAAGGTAAGTTTTAACCCCTTTCCCCTTTCCAGAGCCGGGCGGGAGGGGGACCCTGAGGGTGGGGGCACCCTCAGGGCACTATAGTGCCAGGAAAACAAGTATGTTTTCCTGGCACTATAGTGGTCCTTTAAGCAAGACAAACTGGTCCTACTCTAATAAACCATCCTAAGATAATGGCTTATCTTTATGTATAGGGAAACTAGGCAAATTAAAGTCCAAGTGGCTTAAATTTAGTGCTATAAAAATAAATGATTTGTATGTCAGCCCCAAGGATTCCCATTATCCTATACGGTAAGCCATGTCCTCATCAGCTGTAGATTTTATAAATGTGAATCTTGGTTGGTCCAGCTTATTTTATAACTCCTATTTCTTTTTATAAGTCCTTAACAAAGTAATGCAGACATTACCCATTGCTCTCTCCTAATTCTGTGTACCTTATATGTATAGCTCAGCCTGGCTATGCTTGTATTTGAGGCGATGACATATTTAAAGTGACAGGTGATAATCTTTCTGAGCATTCCTCTTCATCCCACCCCACACATTTATACTCTAAAACAAGAATAGTCTTTTTTTAAATATAGTTTTATATTTCCCTGAGGTGTCAGCAAGCACATAAGGACCACACAGGTTAAGCTTTGCTGTAAGCAATCAAGTCAGATTGTCTGCATCTTTATTTACGTTGGATTGGAATCTTGCAGTTCTTTGAATTTGGAAAATCAAATTTCTGTGGTGAAAGTATGAAATTGAGAATTAGATTAATATTTTTAAGGTGAGGAATGGCTGTCGCCGCAGTTGGGTCCCAGAGGGTCAAACAAATAGTGATCTACAAGTAAATGTTCTCCTTTGAGTTTTGGCAAAAGCAACCATTACTTGCAGATCGCTTATCCACCCTCCCCTCTCCCTAAAAATGATATTTCAAGGTTCTGTTCAGTAAAACAAAGAGAGAAAAGTGTATTTAAATATTAGTGACATTGACACTGATGTACGTGTGTTTTTTTAATGGTGATTAAAGGGTTTGCAGTCTAGAACATTGTTTCTGATGTGTGAGTAACAGCCAATTCGCCAAGTTATTTAGTAGATTTCTTTATTCCCGAATAAATGGGATTGTTTTAATTTGATTCACTTTTTAGTATGCGTAATACATATACAGGTAAATAACTTGCCATTCGACCTATAAGTAAATAAATTGGTAATAAATCACTGTGACTGTGTATTTGATTACTATAATAAAAAATTATCTTTTGTCGGTACTTTTCACCATGAAATCTTGTAGGCTATTCAATATTAAACCGTATGATATCAGAATGTAACTAAACAGTGCAGAGATAAAGAATAACTGTCATCAGATTGTGGTATTTTTTTATTATAAGAATCCTTGCAGAATGTAATGAAAAGATAAAATTTATTTAAAATGAAGCATATGAAAAAATAAATACCTGAATATCTGGTCCCTACTTTCACAGAACACGTGCTCCTTCTGCAATCTTCATACACCTTCGGTCAGACTGAGGTAGAATCCGACTGTTTAAGAATTGGTTGGGCCGCTAATCTGCAAATTCTGACCGCATTTGGCTGTAGTAAAGAGGAGAATTGCCAATGTGGTCGGAATTCAGTCAGAATTCGGAGCAGGCTGAGCACACAGGGCGATTGCTGATGAAATCATTGCTCCGTGCAGGGAGTGAAGCAGGAGCGTAATGGTCGGATTCTACCTCAGTCCGCCCAAAAGTGTCTGAATATGGCAGAGGGATGTCTGTGTTCCGTGAAAGTAGGGGCCAGATTTTCAGTTATTTTTACACATACTTATAATGCTGCAAGAATTCTTATAATAATAAAAATAATAAAATCTGGTAACAGTTATTTTTTTAAATGTAAATAATATTGCGTTTAATCTTGATATTGAATTTAAAATTTTAGACCAAATAAAGTGTGAGCTGAAATTATAGCTGAATTGAAGAATTTTTCAAATTCGGCTATTAGGGCAGAAATTAAAAATATACTTAGTAACTTAGTATTCCCAACAGTTCACATTTAAAGGGCCAGTCACACTTCTACTCCTTCTAGGCATTGTTTGCAACAAAAATACTGAACAATAACTATATTGCTTTTCTATTTTGGTGAGGCTGACAAGACGGTGCATGTTAGTGGTGGTAAATGTTTTATATATAGCCACAGACCTTTTCTGTGTTGCAAATTCCACGTTTCACACTTTTACTCATCACATTCTGTGTCTCAGTCAGTGTTTTGTTTTGTTTCAAAATCACTTTTCATCCAGCAATTTAAAGGCTATGGACTGAAACACTTAACATTTTAGCCAGTAAGACAGAGATGGGACTTGCTGACCATGATGAGAGTTGCAGTCCCTGACCCCTGCTGTGTCAGAGATAACCAGTCCACAGACGCCAGATAATGGACCTCGATACAGAGCTTGTATTTAGACTCAGCTTGTACTTTTGCATTGCATGTATTTCCTGTTTCCTAAACCACAGGAGACCCTGCGTCTCTATTTAAAGTGGTTTTTAGACCCTGTTATCATGCACAAAGCCTGTGTGAGGATGCTCTGATATTTGCTCTCTGCTGTTTTATTGCTGAAAGCCCTTTCTCTCATTTCCTGCTCAAGCAATGTGAGAAAGGCAGATGTCGTCAAATCTTAACTGCTTTTCTCCGTTGACCGCGTAGAAGTACAGGAAGCAGCAGACTTTGCATATGGCGGACGTTCTTTGGCGCAATTGCGACATCTGTGCGTCACCAATACAAGAAGACAGCCGAGGAGAAACTGTAGGCTCATACAGCTTGTGTGAAACTCATAATGAGAATTGTTTATTCAGATGGCTTTAGTAAAAATGATATGCCAACCCTGACATTGGACGCAACGTTTGGTGCTGCCATCCTATTGTCAGACCTCGCTGTGTTTAGCTAACATCAGAAAACAGGTAGCTAGCTAATCTGCAGATGAACAGAAACTGCCTTAACCCTCTGGCAGAACTCTGGCAAGTAGAGGATCATGGGATTTGTAGTTTAAGAAAAGCTGGCAATCCCTGGTGTAAGGAATATTAGTGGGACTTGGAAAACTCAGCCTAATCAGATTGGTAACCACTGATCTGATGTTCTGTTCACATTTCATGTAAACTGTGAGGATGTGGGTGATCTGTCACCCTTATTCACCAACCTGTGAAGAGTAGAAAATTGGCCGGATATAAGCCAAAATTGTTGAGCAGGATACATTCAGCTAGTTGTTGTAATTGGATTTCATGGTCTAAAATTTGCACTACCCTTGTTAAGTCTCTGTAATTCCAAGTTTTATGAATAGCCTCAGCCATCATTGAGTCCCATTGACTCAAAGTCCTTTATACATGGTGATTACACTGCCTATTATTAATTTCTGTCTTACTATGATCATACTGACTTTTTTAGAGCTTAGTATGATATGTAAGTGTCATTACTGTCCCTTTGATTAAGGTTTGTTTTGAATATGAAGACCTAAGGGCTGTGGCTGTACTGTACCTTTAATTAGAATTCAGTATTCTATACTTAACTTTGTTTTATCTATATTGTAGTTTGAATTACAGCCTAGTGTGCCATAGTGTGCATATAATGTCTATTACTATCCTTTAATTAGGACTTGATGGACTTTACATTACCCCCTATTGTCCCATTAATTAGGCATAATTACCATCAAACTTATAACTTATTATAATCATAATTATCATCAAAATTATTGTATATAGATTGCATTCCTCTCAGATGTCCCTATTTAGCAGGGACAGTCCATAACAGTCATAAATCCCTCTGTTGTAGGAGCTCCATATTGTGTTTGGGTGTATAACTGAGCTCCACAACAATAATACTACAGTAATGTGTCTTTAACCCCTTCAGGACCGGACTGTTTGAGCCATGTTGTACGTTAAGGACCAGAGCTGTTTTAACACTTTTGTGTTAAATTATATATAGTTTTTTTCAGGACAAGAAGGGCTTTTTTTAAATACCATTATTTGTATCATGTCATATAATTCACTTAAAAAAATAAATAAAATAAAATAAAATATGGTGAAAAATTGAAAACAAACAATGATCACAATGATCACAACAATGATATCATCAGTGAAAGCGCCGTTTGTGTGTGAAAAATGCAAAAAATGTCACTTTCACTGACAATATCATCGCTAATATTTGTGTTCAGCGAAGTCTCCAAAGTAAAACAGTACCCCCCATGTACAGGTTTTAGGGTGTCGTAGAACGTTACAGGGTAAAATACAGTGCTAGCAAATTAAATTCTCTGGACTTTCGGCCTGGGTTGTCAGGCAGGTCCCTCAAATTGCAATCAATAAAATGACCTGATAATGTAAAAATATTACATAAATACGCATGAAGAATTTAAATATATATACACATTTATATATTTGAAGTCTATGTGTATATTTATGAAATTATTTATGTAATTATGTATATGGACATATGTATATTTCGTATTATTTTTATTTATTTATACATAGATATATATATAATTTCATTCTAAGTGTATTTTGATATAAATATATATATATTAATATCAAAATACAGTTAGACTAAAATTACATATATATAGTTTGTTTTTTCTTTATTATTTTTAGATTTTTTTATTTATTTGTATTTACTTACTTATATTTTATAATAATATATATATACATGTGTAATTTAATTATACTTGTAGTTTTACATTAATATATACATATATTAATATAAAAATACACTTAGTATGACATTATATATACAAGATATATACACATTATATATAGATATGATATATGCAAATATATCTCATATATACATATATTATATATATATTTTTTTTAAATTTATTAACATATTTTTATTTTCATTTTCTAGCAGCAGGCAGATACTTGGACACCTATTGCGGCCATGTGACCGCTCTGTTAGAGTGATCACATGGCCCGTGAGGGCCTAATTTGCCGAGGGGGGACTGTCTGGGCAGTCAGGCAGTCCTCCCAGAACCGGAGCAACGCCGATCGCTGGCCGGGGAACGGCGGCAATCGGGGAAGTAATTATGATGGTTCAGGACCGTCATCAGTCCTCAAGGGCATGTTTCTGATGACGGTCCTGAACCGTCATTGGTCCTTAAGGGGTTAAATTACAATAAATGTGTTTAGAAATCAGTCCATATGAAAACGATACATTGGTCTTGTTCTAATTTGCATTTCATTTGTAGAAATTATTATTTCTAAATCACCTAAAATGCCTCAAAACAGCCCCCGGCCACCCCCCCCATAACAATTCTCATATTCACTATGCTACCTGAGAACACAAAACAGACTCACATAGTCATGGGGTAATCGGTCACATGTGTTTAAATTCCGAGTCCAAAATGGGTTTTCAAATGTATTGAGATAAATTGTGAATTTATTTAATTGGAGGATGATCTTAATACATTTGAAGATTTGATGCTGTGATACATTAAAGGGACACTATAGTCACCAGAACAACTATAGCTTAATGTAATTGTTCTGGTGAGTATAATAGCTCCCTTTTTTCAGATAAAAGGCAGTGTTTACATAGCCCGTAGGGACACCTCCAAGTGGCCACACCTTAGATGGCCACTGTAGGTGCTTCCTGGCTCAGGGCTGCACAGTAAGCAGCCCTGCCGTTCAGCGTCCCCACGCTCTGCATAGAGACGCTGAATTTTCCTCATAGAGATGCATTGATTCTATGCATCTCTATGAGGAGGTCCTGATTGCCCAAAACGGCATTTGGTCCTGCCCCAGTGCCGATTTTAGATAAAAATTGCCCATTTTGATGTTGTCACAAAGGGGCGGACCCACGCGGTGCTGGAAATAAGGTGAGTTTTAAACTTTTATAGGGGGGCTAAGTGGGGTCAAGTCATCTAAATGGTGGGTTTAACACAATAGGGTCAGGAATACATGTTTGTGTTCGTGACCCTATAGTGATCCTTTAATATAGTAGTTTGCGCAGTTTACCCATCGCTGCAGGCGTTGGTTGTTGTCTGGTCCACACTCACACTATGCTACACCTTTCAATGAACTTGAAACCAGATACTTATGAAATTCACTGGAATGTTTATGAGAAAGATGACACCATTGTGTTCACACCTGACCGCAGAGCTCATTTGATGACTAGATAAATAACTCTTCCTCCCAGAAATCTCCATATTGTCACTGATGACTGGAATGAGGAAAACATGAGACATTGTGTCTTTATTTCTCACTACGTTCCCTTTGAAATCTTTCCCCACATACGCCAAACATCTTTGGGTTTTTTGTTGGTAGACAAACATTCCCACTTTAATATTCTATTTATTTGGTTTTTTTTTATTGGTGTTTTTGTGAGCTCGTCCAAACAATGTTTCCTCCTTATATAATGTATTGCAACATCCTGTAGATAACCAAAGCTGCTTCTCACACTCCTGACTTGTTTTAGTTAGGCTTGTTAACGAGTCAGTATTTATATGAAGAGCAGACACTTTGCAGGATATTCAAACTCCTAATTGGGTTACTTTTTGCCAATACTCATTACTTTGCTTGCAGGTGGCTAAAGTTTACTCTCTAAACAGTGAGCTGTTGTGAGTTGTAAACCAACAAAATTTAGGCTGGGATAGCTAGGATGAACTGATGACTTTTCAGACAGATTGGCTTTTGTGGCCTGTATTTTACAAACCAATTGGCAGCTCAGCCCAACTAACTGTTTAGTGATAAATAGTTGTCTGCAAAAAAAATATTTAAAAAATAATAATAATAATTAGAATTATGCACAGTGTTTAGGAAGTTTATTGAATACTCAGTGTCCAACAATAATGCCCATTTAGAGGGAGATTTAGGAATTTTTATTGAATGCAAATTTACAGAACAAGTGCTCCATTTGCCCCGTGTTCACAGCACATAACCAGCACATTATGGGTTATACTGAAAGAAATAGTTAAGTCACCCACATCGTTCCTATTAATCAGAGGGGGCTGCGGCCTGGCTCCCATTCTGATCTGATGTATCCACATGCCTTCTAAATACTATATAAACACTCATACTATTGCACCATGATATGAAGGAAAATGGAGGACATTCTGTCAGAGACACCCTTTATTTTTGTTTTTATTTAATACCTCCTAACTGTCCTGGATCTAGAAGGATTGTACTTATTTTTGACCCCTGCCCCAACATCTCAAGTGAAGAGTAGGTGCGACCCTAGTGCGACTACCTTCGCTCTAGAACTCACTTAACATGCACAAGGGCTTTTTGTAGCAGTGAGTTTGTGGGGACCTGGTTAACACGCTGGCAGATTGCATTGTTTAATGTAAACACAGCATTTGTGACAGTAACACGTGAGCTGCATCAGTAATTTGCCCTTTACCTCAGCCACTCCCCCTTCCCTACCCAGTTTATGAAGTTCAAAAATTTGGCAAGTTTGCAATTTGTGCCTCGCTGCAAAATATGTCGTTTATTGAGGTGAGAATATAAAAAAAATTTAACTGGAAAAAAAAATAAAATGTGGGGCACTCCATTCAAGTAGCAAATTTAAAATAATTAGATACACTAGCTACAAGATTGTATAGGTGACCCCATGAATTAATGAACACCTTTATTATGTCACTTGCAAGCTGCCTGTACCAATGCTTGTTTTGGCTTTGGCCTTGTGGTGTACGTTTAATTGTTCTAAAGACAATGACGGGAACATAGATATATATTAATGCAGGTCATTTTTTACCTATTTTTCTGTAGAAGGCTTTCCACTGACAATAATAATTAACTGTTATTTTATAATTTGCTGTTTCTAGGACACAGACAGAAGCTTGATGACTCTAAACCTAGTCTGTTCTCTGAACGGCTCAGTGATTTAGGGCGCATCCCTCATCCCAGTATGAGAGTGGGGGTCCCAACTCAGAGTCCACGCCCCTCCATGAACTCTGCACCAAGTCCTTTTAATCCACAAGGACAGAGTCAGATTGCAGGTAAGGGGCAGCCGTGGGGGATTCATAGAATTTATTAAATTAGGATTGGGGAATAATTCATCTCAAAAGGGGTAACTGTTTTAAATAAGTACCATAGTGGTCCCCCATATTTATCGTAGTCTTTTGCTTGCAGCGGGTATTTTAATGGCCATCACTAGTAGTTTGGAAGGCTTTGTTGTCAAAGAAGGAGAAGAAAAGGTTTCTACATAGTTATACGTGTTTAAACATATTGTGGAAAGATAGTCAATGAACAACCTCTTAATTTTCTTTAGTTAGTGTTCTCTGTGAATGGTTTGTCATTGGTTAGCCTGCTAGAGTTTTCTCTCAATATTTTGCAGAGGAGTTAGAGCAATTATTTTATTTTAAATTTATTTTATTTAATATTTTATAATGAATAAAAAAAGTGCATGTTCTGTGTACTCTATATTAATATAATATTAAACAAGAAAAGTCCATATAGGTTATAAGACGCCTTACATATAATGTAAAGTAGAGATCGAGATACCACTGGTGGGTTAACTAGTGTCTAAGTCTGTCTGACATATTCACAATTGTTTGTAAACATTCTACACATGACTGTAAAATGTATCTTATTCGGAGCATCAGAGCAAAGTACTGGGTGTCCCTAGACCAGGGCTGTCCAACCTGCGGCCCCCCAGATGTTGCTGAACTACAACTCCCACGATTCCCTGGCTATCTGTTTCATTGAAAGAATCATGGGAGTTGTAGTTCAGCAACATCTGGGGGGCCGCAGGTTGGACAGGCCTGCCCTAGACATTGTAACATTACTTCATCATTAGGGAGCTCCAACGCTACAAATTTGCTGAATATTTTCACCTAAGCTCAGATGGATATTGGCAAAAAGTATAATTGTAATTTTACACTTTTTTTTTTTCTGTTAAAGAAAATACTAAAAACATACTATTGGGATTATGTAAGCAGAGCCTATTGAAATCTATGTGCAAATGACTGTGCTAAGAGTAGAAGACAATCATACTCAAATGTCATTTGGAAGAGATGCATGGACCTGACTACTAGAGAGAACCTGGGATGGGAATGAGATTAGATAAAGGATTGAGGCTTTGGAATGGGCTTATCCAAGGTGTCAGAAAAGCAAGGAGTAGTGTACAATCAGTCAGGCAGCGAGGTTGCATTCCAGGGGAATGGTGTGCATCTGGGATAATGTCTGAAAATCCATTGAGCTGCCTACGTAATGCTGGTGGCTTGTTGTCAGACTTTCTGGCCCTTAGGCATCATTGTGGATAAGACACACTATTGTGGTGTACTGATAAATGCACGACCCTACAAACCTGTAAATGGCCTTGTAAATGGACTCTCGGATTGACGTTAACCAGCACTTTCTTGCTATGGGGTCCTACCATTAAATATACCTGCAGCCTAGCTTGCTGACGCACTTTGTGTATGAATAGTGTGTGTGTAATAGTGTGCAAATACGTGTCATTAAGCTGCAGTGGAAGCCTGTGATTGGACAGCCAGAGGAAGTCTGGTCTGGGGAAGAAAGTCAGGGCTTGCAAAGGCTGCAGACAGCAGATCTGCAGGTTTTAGATATACCCCCAATTTCAAAAAGGCTTTATTAAAGGAACACTATAGTCACCACAACAACTACAGTTTACAGCTCACTCAGCCGGCCACTAGAGGTGCTTACATGTTCTGCATGGAGGCGCTGAATGTTCCCCACAGAGATACATTGACCCATATGAGGAGAAGCTGATAAGCCGGCGCAGCGTTTTGCCTCGTTTGTGTATTAGGTTCCCAATGCTTTCCTATGAGATCATAAGAATTGTCGATCTCAGCCAAGGAGGCGGAGCGGGGTCAGGACCAGCATTTTAACAATTTTTAGGGGGGGCTGGGCTACCTAACGTGATTAACACTATAGGGTCAGGAATGCATGTTTGTATTTTTGATCCTATAGTGTTCTTTTAAATGCACGTCTTCATTTGGGTATAACTACTTAGTATGGATTATTTATTATTTTGTATTTTGGGCGGTGTAGTGTCCCTTTAACTTAAATGGTTCTTTTGAAAAAGGCTGTACATTGACAGCTTCATGAGTTATACATTGGTGTGTGTGAGTTTAGCTTTCCGATATGACTATCTGTATACATGGCTTTTTTTACAAAGTTATGGTTGCCTTGTGATTAATACTGAGAACCTGATTCATGGAGCATTAATAAGTGAACTACATATATATATATATAGCTTGTTTGTGTTAATGTCTTCCATTAAGGAAAAACTAGTTCCATACTATTCATATGCATTCCACTTACATCTCTGGAGATTCTGAGACATTCCTCTGCAATATTCTAAAATTTTTCCAACACATTCATGGGTAGATAGTTTTATCAAATACATGTTGAATTGTATTAGATAAAAAAAAGCCACACAACACAAGGCTTACGTTTTTAAGAATTCTCCTGTGACAGACTTGGAAAAAAAAGCTGTCAGGAGGGTTTAGTCATCGAGTGTGATCTCGTTGTGCACTTACTGCATGCGGAATTTCCAAACACGTATACTGTCATCACCTAACCTTAGATCTGCTGCTGATGGCCTCCGGCTAGTGATTTAGCTGAGTGATTTGTCCTTTGCAGCCACAGTTATTAGTTGTAAAATTAGCCTTTCGACTTGACAAGTCCTAGTTTGTCGATAAGTACACAAGTATAATCTTCCCAGACATTGGCATGTAATATACACCGACTTGGCAGATGTCTGTACTTTAACGTGAGTTGGATGCTCAGTTACTTGTCTCTTTCAAAGCAAGTGTAGTGCAAGAAGTAAATAGTGTCTCTTTCTTTCAAGGAGGGGGAATATTATTACAGAGCATCCACGAAAGCCACCGTTAGACGTAGGGTCTTATTCCTATGTAAAAAACAATGTCTCTTGTCATATACAGTGCTAGCAATAATATTTTCAATGAGTTGGTCATATTTTTCACATTTTCTCCCTTATGTATAAATACAGTTTAATGGATGGCAGATTTGACATGGTATTTTTTTGCGCCTGTTAAAAACAGTACGAAATCAGACATTAGTGTCATTTTAAAAAACAAAAGAAGGACTATCCCACATTTCTATGCACATTTAAATAACTGGAGGGTTTTTATGGTATCACTCCAATGGCCATTAAAGTGTAAGCTTACCTACCACGTCAAGGCAAAAACTCTTGGGTAAGTCCTACACTAGCAATTCACCTTGCACTACATTAACCCTTATTAACCCTTAATAGGGAACACATTGGTAGACGGCAGCATTGTAACATAGCTGTGTAATACAAACGCAAATAGGAACATAAAAAAATGAAGCACTAAAACTCCCATTACTCATGGGCGGCAGCAATGACTACAGTACATATCAGCCCCAATGCATACAATGAAAATCAAGAGTGTTAACTCAACAAGAGATGGCACGGAACATCTACAAATCAGGCAGGGCTATTGGCTAAACTCCGAATGCTCACAAATAATATACCAGTGCCCAAGCTGAGGCTAAAATGTGGTTGATCTCGAGAATTTTTCCAGATCAACAATTTTTCCAGATCAACAATCTTCGGAAACTATAAAGTAATTTGAAAACTGTATCTAGAAAATATTATCATCTCTGGGCATTTATTATGTCGGTAGGGGAACACACGAATTATATACCGGTAGTTCCATTTATTAAATGACAGGAAAGGCAAATTAAATATAATACACACATGTGCTTAGTGCAAAAAGCTTGAAACCAATAAGCACAGATATAGAATCCCTTTAAACATCGAGAATGTGGATCACAACCAAGATTAAAAATGTTGACCACAGATCCTGGTGCTCAACACAAGGGATCTAGCTAATCATGCCAACAAATTATCAGTAAATATTAATTGTAAAGCACAGCGGAATTTGTGTCATATCAGCGTAAGAGTTTCACCAAAGTAAAGGCTAGAAGAATGTCTTGCGTTCGCCAAAACATGTACAGGTTAAAATGTTAATGCATAAAGTCACAGAATTGAGACAGAACGCTGGACTCCCCTTTTCATTCACCTCCCGTAGAATACACATTTCTATGGTTTATATATTCTCAACGTTTATTGTAAAGACCAGCTTAAATCAGGGACTACTGCAGTCTACGAATTTTTAGATGACACGTGAAATCTTCACTCGCTCCACACTTGGCACTGGCATTTGCTATTACTTTTAGGTGATATAAGTCATTTTATAGATCCTATGACTTTTTGCAAGCGATGGTAAATATGTGTGTTTGTCTATTGGTGCAATGTATGATGTTAAACTAAATTAAACTTACCAGCAAATATTGAATCCAGAATCTTTGAGATTCCCTCTTATTTTAGGAGTGGAAGAGAGTTTCCTAGTCTTAAATATCTTAGAGACTCCGTTAATCACCCAGCGTTCGTACATACTGTGTTAAGATAATTTTGTCTATTAGGAAACTGTCACCAGATAATTTGAATGGGACCCAGTTTGCTCTAGTCTGTGGGACTGACCCTTTCATTGATGGAGGATATTGTAAGAAAAAGGCGGTTGTGTTTGGCAACTGATAAGTTAAGCTCTGTCTTGTTTTCTTTTTTTTGTTTGTTTGTGAGCCATGCTGAAAATATCACTGAGCGGATAAAAAGAAACCTCAGATCTTCAGCATGTGCAGCGTACGAGTGCTGGGGTTGATCTTCAAAGCGAGAGCGCGACTTGTTTGGAAGCAGATAACTAGCAAGGCTCAGTGTTTGAAGCTTGGTGAAATGTTTGCCTGTAGCACTCACAGGAAGGAGCTGTTTGCATGCGAGCCTGTATCTCGAGCTTGCTTCCTCGCTCTTCTTGTGTTCAGGAAGTTTAGCTTCTCATGCAGACTATGCGTGCTGCGACCTATTCTTTATCACTCATACCTACCTTACAGAATTAAAATGGGTTATTGTTTGATCCTTATCACATTTCTCTTAGAAACTGTTTATCATATTATTTTTTCATTTGAGATCAACTAACCAACCTAATGTAATGCATTAAGAGACACACACATAAACTACACTATACATTCACAATGTAGATCCTTATATTCTATTTACTATTCTGGTCAGTAGAATACGCTACTATATAATATTTGGTATAGGATTGGTGTCCTTGGCAGACCTTTGAGTTGGAGATCCTTGAGAAAAAATATAATCGGCATCAATTTTAAGGTTTCTAAAATATTATTGGCAATGCTATTAGCTAAAGGGAAGGTCTAGTCTTGTGTACGCTCATCTTTATCTTTGTTATCAGTTTAGTTTATCTAACCTTTTACGGTCTAAGCACAGCAATATATAACTATGTACATTTCTATTTATGGAAAGTCTTACTGAGCCACGTTTAGACCCACTTGTCCCTCTTTTCTTGGAGCACAACATTTTCTGTGTTACAAGTATGTTGTCATAGAGGTCCCAGTAACAAACCTTACCGTAATGTGTGGGGTGTGTGAGTGTATAAAGAGCTCTGTTGCAATAAAACATAACGTACTGTGTGCAGTGTATGAGTGTATCGTGGATCTATACTATAGTGGAACTTAAGGTAATGTTCAATGTGTGCGTGAATGTAGGAGGTAAGGTCCTTCACTTGCTGGCTGTAAATGGCTCTAAAAATAGAAAACAAGGTCTGATCAAAGTATCTCTGTCGCCTGAACATTTCAGTGGAATATTAATTGTCATCATGGGGGTTGCAACTTTATTTGCAATTACCCCTTGAAAGTCTGCTAGGGTTTTCCCATGTGGGTAGCCATATTTGAATTACATGTGATGTCAGCAGCCTCTAGCTATATGTTGTGCATGAATAAGGGGAATGGTTCTATGAACTATCCGATGCTGTGTGCTCAACATGCCAAAGATTCGCTGTTAACTTTTTTTTTTTTTTTATAAAAAAAATCAACTCAACATATAGACTTTTTAAAATAATTTTTAATGCTGTTAGGGATTGTTTTTGGTGTCAGAGCCACTTTAACTAATTACTTTGCTGTAGAGAAAAGGAATATCTTACAAATGGCAATGGCACCAGAGAAGATACCCTTAGGTTTGCATATATGATTGTATAGGAGTTAAAATCCATTTGAATTTATTGACATCACAAATGTCTAAGATAATACATAGTAGATAGGTTAGAATATGAAAGTTGAGCCTCCCGTGATCTGACAAGGAATCTTTAGATCGTTAGTGTCTTCAAAGACATTAACCTTATCAATGTTCTCCATCACTTTTTTCTTTATAACAAACATACATTCCTCCAATCTGTTCGCCTGCTAACATGGGACCACGTTTTCTGTCACATATGTTTAATATAAAGGTTTGTGGAAGATAGTTAATAGATGTAAAGTCTAGAAACCTAAACTTGAACTCCGTCAGACATCTTGGAGTCATAGTACATAATTAAACCCCGGTATCCCCGAATATGCACTTTTTATTCCCCACATTTGTATCCATCACTCATAGCCATATGGACTTCTCGTCGGGAGCACTAATTTCCTTTCGTCCTGTTATTCTAGTGCTATTAGGGTGGTGCTGTACAGCCGTTTTGGCAGCATGGAGTGTCGTGCCGTTTCCATAAGTCATATTGTTTGTTTTATTTCAATTTTATTTCCTAAAATTTTCAACCAAAGGAAATCTAAACTGCAGGGTTTCGTTGAGAAGCCAATTTATGCAAGAGGGAGAAAACCTATCTGGAGTTTTGTAGGTCAGACTAATGAGGTCTGGTTTAATAATTGAGAAACCATTTAGTCTGTAAACAGTGATCCACCATACTTACTGCATGTCCGTTTAAATCGAGGAGGACAGAGATACAAGTCGGACGTCGTCCAACCAAGACTTGGTCCAACTCCTGGACGGTCATTAATGGGATTAATGATTTCTTTCCTCTTGGAATTACTTGACTTTGCTGAAAGTGCTTCTGGTTAATGCAGAAATTAAGCATTTTGGCAACTTGTACAGAACATGAAGCAGATTTCTTTACTTTGTTTTTGTTTTGCACTGTCCTTGTTTTTTTTGTTGTAAGGGCATGATTAACAGGCAATAGGTAGCTTAATGGAATATCACACACTGGGTGGGGATGCATTTATATTTTTGGGTCAGGACTATCAAAATAAAATATATATTTTACTTTTGTATTAATACAAGGATAGAAAATAACAGATATATGTAATATTTCTTTTTGTTGACAGACACATGCACAATACATGGTTAATTAACGCTTAAATAACAACGGGGAAAAATAGTTTATGTGGTAATTCAATACACAATGTATTGACCATCAGCTGGCAAACGTTAGATCAAAGTACCTTGATGCATAAAATATATTGACTTGAATGCTTAGGACATTTTATTCAATTTTAGCTATTGTGCCCAAAGTATTGTTGGCTGTCAATGTACTGCAGAGCACTGTTTATTGAAAACATCCCTTTATGAGAGAATGCATTTTTAAAGCTTGAAGTAGTCAGGGAGGTATTTCATCCCACTTCAGGTAAAAGATATCAACAACTTAAAATATTCTTTTTTTTTTACTTTTAGACCCCAGGCAGACACAGTCATCCCCTCCATGGTCATATGACCAGTCATATCCGTCCTACTTGAGTCAGATGACATCTCCATCCATTCATTCCACAACTCCATTGTCGTCCACCCGAGGTACAGGGCTTCCAGCTATCACCGATGTGCCCAGACGCCTCTCAGGTAATGTGCAGACCATGTCCCAGTACCAGCACTCATACCATTACGGTAAACATTGCAAACCAACATGTATCTCTTGACCATTTCCTTGATCTGCAGTGATTTTGCTTCACTAGATATTTTCTCTTGGTGTTATAAAGTAACCTAAAACAGTATGGATAGACTGTGTAGGCAGTTGTCTCCTAAAGTAGTCCTTGAAGTGTCATCATCAAGGCTCTGATCCTGAGTGTTCTTCAAAAGGATGATAATATGCCACGATTCAATAGCCAGTAGCATTAGATTGAACACATGAGAGCATATGAAAATAATTATTAATAAAAATAGAAGAGAATAGAAAAAAACTACAATAATATTCCCAGACGTGTTCAATTATAAAACATACCTTTTCTTTAAAAACATCATTTAAAAACAAGTTTTAGACTTGCATATGTGTATGAAGTATAAAGAATTTGAGGCAATGCCAGTCACAAAATAAATCATGATTAATTCTGCTTCTGTGTAATAAAGTGTGTAAAGAGGTCAGGAGTGGTAAACAAATCGAAGCAGAATTAAACATGATTCTCTTCTGATATCTCGAATAAGCTAGGGGTTACGCTCCCACCCTCCCATCTATCTTGACACGGGTTCCTTAATGTATTTCTGTTATGTTAATAAAAATAGACTGTCACATTTTCTCTTTTAATGTTTATAGTCTACACAGTCTACATATCCCAATAAATCCTATATATATATATATATAAAGTAGTTGCCATTTGTAATGGGAAAACTAACCTTTGTATTATTAATACACATTGACTTAAAAATAGTCATGGAAACCTATCTAAAGGCTTGTTTGAAAAAGGGAATCTGTTAGTGTTAGGGATACAAATCATTATAGTGACCTTTGGTCCTCCCCCATCCTTCACACACCCCCTGGCTTCCAAGGGGTTAAAAAAAACTTTTAAAACTTACCCGATTCCAGCTCCGTAGTCCCCCGGTGCTGGGTCGGTGCTCCGCCTCCCCCACATCATCTGATGGGGGGTCGAGGGGGTGGCTAATGCGCGTGCGCCAAGTGCATTAGACCCTCACCGTAGGAAAGCCTTGATCAGCCTGGATTGACACTTACTAGAGGCAGCATTAGTCTTGCAATGTATTTATTGCAGTTTCTCATACTGCAATGTTTTACATTGCAGGACTAAATGGGACAGGGACACTGAGATGAAGTGGTCTGGGTGAATATAGTGTCCCTTTAAGTTGAGATGAACCAAGCATCATCATAAACCAAAGTTGATTTGCATTAAATGCCTTGGCTATGCCTTATCAGAAGGCAATGTTAACATCACAGCACATTTAAAACACAAACACAATAACACTGATTTAATACGTGTTTAGACTTACTTGGTTGTGTGGGTGTGTAAAAAACACTCCTTGGGAAGTTGGTAGTTTACATATGAATACTACAAGACAACATGGATAATTAATTTATACAAAAATATGTTTCATTATTATTTGTAAATAAAGTTTTTGTTTTGATAAAAACTTTAATGACATAAAAAAAAATCATTGCAGATAATTTAACCTGTAAGTCTTTAATCTATTATCCAATCTCTGAGTGGTGTTACCCTCGAGCTATGCCGCTTTTAATCCGAGCCGGAAAGGCAGACAATTAAAAATCACAAAGCAGACTAAACAGACACATTGTGCGGCTATTGTGCGACTATGTTGATTGTTTTTCAGTCTGTTCATTTGCACTAATTATGCTGGTGTGTGGGTGTTATAATTGCTGCAGTCACACCCAGCTCTGCCCAAGTTGGTATCTAGCCAAGGAAATAGGGGCATTAAACCGTCTTTACTCTTAGAACCAAACATCACAAAGAAAACAAGCTTCGTGTATTAATAAACAGATACGCAATATTGCATCACACCACTTAGGGACCTCTTACCCTGCCCAGAGTTTACGTTTAAAACAAATGCTGCCATTGAGTCTTTTATAATGGTGTAAATAATACACAATCCCTTTATTAATAAAATCATTGAAATAATTATCAGCCCCTTGTCTCTAGTGAATAAACATCCCATGGACAATAATATATAATTAAAGGGGCACTATAAGGTACCCACACATTAGGTTTCCAATACTGAATATTTTTTTATTTTTAAATTAATCTTCTTTAGGTTTGTAAGTTTTTTACAAAATAATTTGTTTTGCTCCATTAGACAAATCCTTGTGTGTCAGCATTTGGACCTCCTTGCACCAAAACAAATTCATTCGGGTTACATTTTTATTGTGCCCCTTTAATCATATACCTGGCTTTATTCAGGAATGATCACTTTGCAGTATCTGTCTTCATGTGCTACTTTTCATGACGCCATGAAACCTGGGTTCTGGTGTGAATTCAGTAGTGAATGGCTTACATAATTAAAACCTGGAACATGTTCCTTTTCTTTAAATTGAATCCACTGTTGTCACACAGTTCTGTAACCTCTAAGCCACCCTCCAGAAAAGTATTTATGTAGTACGGGTGATCGTTTGTCAGTACAAACGTACAACTTTGTAGAACTCCTTCAGACTTATAAACACTGAATGTTAGTGAATTAAATCTGAAGGGCAAAATTGAGGCTACCGTTACCAAGCTGTGACTATCAGTGTGTTGGAGAAATTTTCCAAATCAGTTAATTTAGTCTCAGTTTTGCCTTTTGATTCACTAAAATTTGGTGTTAATAAATAAACTTGTGATATGACTTTTCGCTGAAAAACCCCCCAAAAACAGCGCTTCCCAAGAAATATAGCTAAGAAAGAATAACTACAACTTAGTAGACAGATAACGTGTGGCCCCTTTTTGGGGTGACATGCGACTGGGCTCCTAATCAAACAAGTGGATTGCATAAGCTTAGGCTTTCAGCTTTTTCTGGACTACAACTCCCTTTACTCTCAGCCAGCCGTAGTTATAACTACATTCTCGCTCTTTCTTTGGTGGACAGGATGAGCTTCTACAGTCAGAGCGTGTGCTAGATCTACCCTGGGTCAGGCGATTCAAATCCTCGTTGCAGATATCTTGTAGAGAAATCACGTTCTTTATTCCTTCTTGATCCTTGGTAACAAATTTTCAGCTCTGCGCACTCCCAGGGGCCATGAGTCACACTGACCTCTGCATAAGGCTTTTAAAACATGCTTCATCAAAGGTTAAACCCTCACGTAACCTCTCCCCGAAGCTTCTTTTGGGGAGATTAACTTTTCAGAAATTCACTGGGATTATAAATGATACTTAGAAACAAAAACGCTAATTAACCACACATGTTATCAAATAAAGCGCAGGCTTTGTACTTGTGTTTTTTTCTCTGATACTAGACAGGAATTTGATCAATTGTAGAAATGGCAGGTGCTAGTTACTGTTGGAAGAAGGCAGACTCCTACAATTTGCCGAAGTCATAAATCATCAGATTCTTTCTTTTGGGATTACCCCCCGCCCCCCCATTTTCTGCGGCTCCCCACCCTTGATAAAAGCTAAAACAAAGGCAGACCGGGTGGGTTTGTCGTCTGCGCGTGTTTAAAGTCTTATCATGGTCTCGTAACCACATCTGAAGCCACTCGGCTAGTTATGAATTTCATGGAAACGGATTCTATCAAAGTGTTTCCATATGCTGTTTCCCAGTATATCTCGTCCTTTCGGAGCGGAATACAAACGCACGCAAGGCTGTAAATGACTTGAGGATGTGACAGTGAAGTCACATGACCGCCGTGGCTCTGTGTGTGGCCCCCTGTTAGATAAACCAGCTGCCAGAGGGTTGGCATTTGTTTTGCAGTATATCTGGTTTCAAAGCAAAGCCTTTTCCCAGTTTTTGGAGTTCCTAATCAATCTGTCAGGGAGCCCTGCTGGTTTCCTCTCATTGAAAAGTGTCTTTTTTTGAAGGAGAAGGCTTTATTATGGAATACATGGCAAATCTAAAGTAATGTCTCATCTGCCAGCGTTACTTTCTCTTGAAATATGGGCACTTGAAAGATCTCGCTTGTTAGAGATTTATTACATTATTATAAAATTCTACGGCCAGCATGATCTTTCTGTTTTTTCAATTCGAAATAATATGCTTGCACATCTCATCACCTAGAGCAGGAGGTAGGACACCGTCGGACCTCCAGATGTTGTGGACTACATCTCCCTTGATGCTTTGCCAACATTACGGCTGTTAAGAGCATTATGGGACATGCAGTCCACAACACGTGGAGTGCCAAAGGTTGCCTATCCTTGAACTATAGAACTTCTAAACGCAGAAAAGTAGTTATTTTCTATAATATCCTATCTTTGTTTATTAGATTAGCCCCAAATCGTGTGAAGGACCAATGTCAGATGATGCTTTTGTCCTATGACACCCTGCTCAGTGATAGCTTGTCCTGGTCATGTGTTGTGTAAGGCACCTGACCGTATAAAGCAGGTAACTCCATCTGCATGGACAGAATTGATACGATGACATGGATTGTCAATTTGTCACCGCTCTCTAAGGGGTTAATACATGTATTGGAATAAACACTGGTGACTCTCGCAGGAGTGGAATACATTCTGTAAACATTCCAGAAAATAGAAAATAGAATTGAAAAATGCTAGACCGGAAAGTAAGCTTAATTTTATTTATTTATCAACAGTCATACTTCTTTGCTACTCCGTAAGTTATATTTAACCCTTAATGATGAGAGAGAGTGCTAAGGCTCTATATATATGAGATTAAACGATTGAGAGCCCCAGTAGGGAACATAGATTATATGAGTTAGAGTTCAGGATTATGAGAGTTAAATTTAGGGATTGTAGGGGTTAAGTCAGTTAGGAGCAAGAGTTTAAGGCTTGGGGCTACTGAATTTGGGAGTTATAGGTGTTAGAGAGGAGTTGGGTTAGAGATTTAGGAGTTACAGGTAGGTACAGGCGTACCTTGGATCTCTAGTGCCCTTGGCGAGAAGCTGTCTCGGCCCCCCCTCCACTCCCCCATGAAAAAGTAAACATTTCAGTTTTGTCTGGTTTTTGGATCAATTTCAATCATTTTTTATTGTCTGCATTTCCATAGTGAGCATGGCACTTGGTATTTGAGCATAGTACCCAAATGAGATTTAGGTTAAACATGCTGTATCACATTCAAACGAAATATAAAACCTGTTCCTGAGGATTCTTAGGACCAGAGTCCTGCCAATCACCCAAAGTCCTCCCCTCTATATGAAATCAGTGCAAGGAGAACTCACACAAATCCGCCCATCTGCTAGTACACATGGAATAGCAAAGCTCCATACGCAATGCTTTCCCAATAATGCCAATAATAATAATAATAATATGTGTTAACAGCTACAAATCATACATATATATTTACACACACATATTTAGACTTGTGTGATGATGGTGATGTGCCAGAGGAATGCTTGTCACCATCACACAGGCACATCTTTGTCTCCCCCGATGTCTTCCAACCCCTTACATCTTTGTCTCCCCCGATGTCTTCCAACCCCTTACATCTATGTCTCCCCCGATGTCTTCCTACCCCTTACATCTATGTCCCCCCCATGTCTTCCTTCCCCTTACATCAATGTCTCCCCCCATGTCTCACTACCCCTTACATCAATGTCTCCCCCCATATCTCCCTACCCCTTACATCTATGTCTCCTCCCATGTCTTCCTACCCCTTACATCAATGTCTCCCCATGTCTTCCTACCCCATCAATGTCTCCTCCCATGTCTTCCTTCCCCTTACATCCTATGTCCCCCCATGTCTTCCTTCCCTTACATCAATGTCTCCCCCATGTCTCACTACCCACATCTATGTCTCCCCCATGTCTTCCTACCCCTTACATCTATGTCTCCCCCATGTCTCCCTACCCCTTACATCTATGTCTTCCCCCATGTCTCAATACTACTTACATCTATGACCTCCCTCCCATGCCCCCCCCATCCTTTTCATCCATATTTCCCTCCTCCTTCCCTAAGGCAGGCAGCTTTAAGACTAACAGCCTGCTCTATGCTACACACTGTTGCCCCCCTCCCTGCTGTTTTACCTCACATAGCAGGGGAGAGGGACCTCTGAACGACCACACCTGGTGGCGCATTGATTCATACTGAGCGCCGGGTGGTCACATGACACCTGTCGCTCCTAAGCAGAGTCACCATTCTATCATTCCGGACAAACCATAAGAAGGTCCTGTGCACCATTCACTTCCTAGCACTAATCATGTTTGTCCATCAGCCCCAATCTCAGATGCATTTTTCTTTGAAATTCTTTAAAATACTTTTGTATGTCGTGTGCCTACGTGAATCTCAAGTCATTGCGTAAAGCAAATATTTGATTTGTAAATGTCTGCGATCACACTCTGTCAAGAGTCCAGGGCTCTTATCTCTCCGTGGGATGAATGTATCAATGCGTAGGGTGCTTTACTCTGAATATAGCTCTATTACGCGAGGGCTGAACCATAATTATTATTTTACTTGTGAGTAGATGAAATAGCCGTGGCTTTATAGTTTTGTGTCTTATTAAAATAAATAAAGCAGCTTATTAAAATAAATGTTTACAAACAAAAACATGGGGACTTCCCTGTGAAGGTTTCCACTACTTAATGAAGGGAAATGGAATGTTTATAAAGTTACTGCAAACATTTTCCTTGCTCCACCTGTTTTAATGTGCAATCATAGAGCATTGCCGGGTTTTTATCTATAACAAGTTTGCCATTGTTAAATTCCTTTTTTTTAATTTTTTTTTTTTTTTATACTCAACCCTCCCTAGAGTTTTTCCAATGGAACTGTCATTGCCTAGGTGTTCTCTTTAACGCCAACCTCACCTTCACCCTTCGTGTCCAGTCAAATCCTGCCCCTTCCATCTCATCCCCCCTATTTAACGCTGGACACGGCTAAGGTGCTGGTCCATATACCACTATCCTCTCTCGCCTTGACTACTGCAATCTGCTTCTCAGTGGTCTTATGTATTCCCAACTTGCCCTGTTACAGTCTATACAGTATTATTATTATTACTATTTATAAAGCGCCAGCAAGTAGCGCTGTACAATGGGTGGACTAACAGACACGTATTTGTAACCAGACAAGTTGGACACACAGCAACAAAGGGATTGAGGGCCCTGCTCAATGAGCTTACATGCTAGTGGGAGTGGGGTAATGTGATACAAAAGGTAAGGGTAGGGTACCCTTAGGCTTAGTGTTTTGTATATAAGCAAGGATTATCTTCCTTTTCACCTGCACCTCTCTAGCCTCCTCCCTCTGGCTGATATCGGGCTCAATTTAAGATCCTGGTACTTGCTTACAAATCTCTACATATTGCTGCTGCCACTTACCTATCCTCCCTAATACACAAGTATGTCTTGTCCAGGTCCCCACTCTCTGCCAAAAACCTGCTTCTGTCCCCTGTTTGTACTCTCACCTCTGACGTTCATCTTCAAGACTTCTCTAGGGCTGCACTGTCCCTGTGGAACTCCCTTTTCTGCTAAACTCTTACCCAGTCTTTGTTCCCTCAAAAACCTATTGAAAACTCTCTTCTTCAGGAAAGCATAACAATTAAACTGTTAATAGCTTTCCCTCCCTCTCTTAAATAGTCATTTATTTTAATTCATTCAGAATGAGTGGAGAAATACACTATTGCTGCCTGATAGTAATGGGTAGTTGAGTCTCATGTACAGCAGAGCCTTACCATTACTTTGACCATATTAATCTATATTATGAGAGCATCTTTATGTTTTTTTACACTGGTTTCATTTTATATGAAATATAGGAAGACCCGTGTGGGGAGTATTTGTGCTGCTTGTAACCGGTCACTGCAGTGTCTGCTCAGCTCATTGTTATAATGATCTTCTGGCTTGCTGAGCATCACGGGGAATGTGCCTAACAAGCATAATCATTGGCATTGTTAGCTATCACCGGCTGGGGTGACCAGACCTCAGTTAAAATGGACCTTGCACTAAAACCACTGGAGCCTTGTAAAGTGTACTTCCTATTTTATACAACAAAGATCTTCTCTTTTTATAAGATATGTAGTACATCTCGACATCTGGTCTTTTTACTGAAGTGCCTGAGAATAGATGTAACCCTCCCTGCTCCCCATTTTAAGGAATGCTGTTTAAAAATGCATATTTATTTCTTTTAATACAGATCTGTTGGATTCATTTCCCCTTAAATGTGAATTTTAGTTTTCTATAACACATACATCCCAAATGTCCTGATTTCTGTTAGACATTCCCTTATTCCTCCTCCCATGTCCAATACTTTGCAGGCATTGTAGGTAAATAGAATATAAAACCAGAATCCTATGCATTATTCCCAGGTTGGGCTTGTATTGCGATGCTCAATTACTCCACATGCGCTGTTATTTAATCTGTTCCAATTACGATACTCATTAACCCAGACAACAGACTGCACCTTGCACGTGGAGTTCTAGAAGATACGCTAATGTACCACACATTGGTATATTATATAGTGCTAATTGTGCAGTTTCAGTCTAGTGTATTCAAGCTCTGAGTATGATGTGACCCCTATCTATAGTTTAATGGAGGCATTGTTATTCGCTAAAGTTGTCAGGAGTTAAAAACGTATTAAAGGTGAATTTTGAAATTAGCTTTGATTCTCTGACACTTCACATTTCAGTGGATAGACCTGAGAAAGTTGTATTCATTAAACTGGGAACTATGGACAATTACCTAGGCAATTGCAAATTCAGGGCAAAATAAAAGATCAGCTGAAGACATCCCTTCTGACCACCCCAACTCATTTTTTATTTATTAACTAAATCCCAGTGTTATATGTGGCATTCAAGACCCTTCGATAACCCCTTTCCTAGAATCCCTAGCAGTAATTGTAGAATTTTACCAAACGTTGAGCTCAGTTCATATAAAATAATGCAAAGTGACTGCAGAAAAGTTGGCAGGGTGTTTAGTGTAGGTTATCAAATTAATATTGCCATTATTATATAATTAGCCTGACATTGCAATGAGGAGTCAGTTACAACCGCACTATTGTAATTGAGCCTGAAGGGGCAAACTGCTGAGAGGCTGGGAGAAATTTACTCTTGATTAGTCCAATCAAACCACAACTTTGGGCTAGTAATTGTTAAACGAGAGGCAACATATGAAGGGAGGGGGCCGTGTGCTACCTTAAGGGATTGTAAAAGCTAATGCAGATAGAGGAGAGAGAGAGAGAGGGAGATGGTGTGTGTGTGTGTGTGTGTGTCGGGAGTAGAGGAGGCTGCAGAAAGGAAGAAAAGTCCATTGAGGAGACTTATAGCCTGGAATGGGGCCAATCTTGGGTTCTTAATGAGACGCTTGCAACAAAATAAATGGAAACACATGTTTTTTAATCGTTTCGTTTCTGACCAAAATATACAGGGGAAAAGAGGGGAAAAAAATTAAAGGGCAGTGTGACTTTTAGTATTAAGTTTGTAGGTTTCTTTTTTTTCTCCTTTTAGAATTTAAATTATTATTATTATTATTTTTTAATAGAATCAATGAACGCAAATGCAGTATATACATTTCCATAAGGAATGCTCACAGATATGAATTAAAATACTCCCAAACGATATAAAACACATATTATTGTACTCACAATCACACTGTATAATATAAACAAGTTAATACATTAATGGAGAGTTTGGGCTTTCACACCTGCACTAACAATCCCATTGCATCAGACTGAGTCCTGAATGAGATAACTGTGATATAAAGTAACAAAGAACGAAAGAGAGGTCACATTGCAAAAAACATACATATAGCATCAAAAAATCTACACACGTAAGATTTGGTTACGGTTAGACTTGTGCATTCGGTTTTGGCTGAATTGCAGTTCATCTGAATTTAGGCCAATCTGCTATTTGGCCAAATGCTGTATCTGGATGTAAAACCAAACAAGTGATTGGCCCAATAGCTGAACATGTTCATTTAATCTACAAAAAAAAAAAAGGAGACGATTGATGGAAAAAAGGATGATTAATGGCTAATGTACAACCAATAAATTCACAGATTGACTAAGAAGTGACCAAAAGAGGGGGAAAAGGAGGAGCAGTCTATATTTATATATTTAATGATTATATACAGAATGTATAGATTTTATTTTACGGCTTCCCTTCTTACATTTTCTATGTATATATTTATATCATGTGTATCATTTTGACGCCCTTTTTGATTAGTCCAAATCATTTTTCTGAATATTTTGCATGGACAATATTCAGACCATCTGAGCTCCTGAAATAATTTATTTCCATAAAAATATGGTTTGACCGTAACACAATTTTCTGCCACGCACAAGCCTAGTTATTGCACAGATGGATTTTATTTGAGTATTATACAGCAATAAGTCACTGTCCTTGGAATCGTGTAATTAACCCGCTGCTTACTTTTTTCTGTTTTAGGTGCCTCAGAACTGGGCCCATTTTCCGATCCAAGGCAGTTTACAAGTATTTCATCCCTAACGGAGAGTCGCTTTTCCAACCCGCGCATGCACTATCCTGCAACATTTACATACACTCCTCCAGTCACCTCAGGGATGTCGTTGGGTATGTCTGCAACCACTCATTACCATACCTATCTACCACCACCTTATCCAGGCTCATCCCAGAACCAAAGTGGACCCTTCCAGACCAGCAGCACTCCTTACCTTTACTATGGTACATCATCTGGATCATACCAATTCCCTATGGTTCCAGGGGGTGACCGGTCGCCTTCTAGGATGCTTCCACCTTGTACTACTTCAAATGGTGGCACATTACTAAACCCCAATTTAGGTAACCAGAATGATGGTGTTGATGCTGACGGAAGCCATAGCAGTTCTCCTACCGTCCTGAATTCCAGTGGTCGAATGGATGAGTCTGTTTGGAGGCCTTATTGAGTACTTATTTTTACCTGTGGCCAAATTGCCTATACGATAACAATACGAAAGTGCCTTTTCAAAACCTATTCTATGCAATGTCAAGTTTAAATGCAACTCATTGAGACTTTTATATCATGATGCAATAGAACTTAACTGGCAATAATTATGCCTTTAAGTTACAAACGAGTTCGATAAAAGCACACTTTGCCTTAAATATTCATTTTTGTATTTTATTATAATAATATTTATATTGACCTTAACCATTCCAAAGAAAGTTGTACGGTAGTTTTTTTTCTCATTGAAGTGACTTGTGTCAACCAGGGAAAATAAGGGAAAAAAATAATAACATTTTTCGCTGCCACTTCCTGCCTTATCTACAACAAAAGGGAAATCCTGGATTTTGAATGATTTCCACTCGAGAAACTGCACAGAATACTTTTTTTCAATGACCAAATCCTTGCGGTACATTGTAGCGTCAACATCACACCTTTTCTGGACTAAGCAAGGTGCACTTATAAAAAACTTTTTTTTTGCTTTTTTTTGTCAAAGCAACAAGTACACAATAATAATAATAATAAAAAAAAATATTTTGCCTAAGCATAAAAAGTAGCAATATTCGCTCTAGTGGTATGAATTTTATGTTGTGATGTATGGCTAGTCTTATTTTTAAATTATCAATGTGTATAAAATTGGAGGAACTTTTTTTTTTTTTTTGCTAATTTTGATCAAGGTTTTACATTTTAATTTATAATTATTTAATGATATTTGGACCATCAAGTTTTTGTTCTACAATGTGCTGACAGGTCCCTAAACTTGTATATTTTTGTTGTTTTTTTTTGTTTTGTTTTTGTCAAACCAACTTAAATTTCTCCATCGAGATGATAAATATCTTTTCTATTCAATTTTATATTGGTTAACAAAATGTGCTCTAAATAACTCTGAGGATAGTGAGTAAGTTACGAAGGAATCTGTGTTTACTATTGTTTTGCTTAATTTCTGCAGAAACAAGCCCTTAGTTTATTTATGTGCAATGCATTGTAGGGAAAAAGATGCATCCATGGCTTAAAGGGACGGTATTTTTTCCAAAAATTACATTTCTTAGAAATCTCCAGCTTTTCCAAAGGCCACTGATAGAGGTATTAAATGTCTTTAAGTTATATTTATGTGATTTTCACTTTTTTATTGCGATCTGGGAGTTAAAGATGTCCCTGATGACCTTTTTTGGCTGTTCTTCAAATACTAACTTTACAGCCAAATTAGGGGCACAGAGATCATTTTTAACTTTGGTAGTTTAATAGCAATACTCCCGTTAACCCCTTAAGGACCAAACTTCTGGAATAAAAGGGAATCATGACATGTCACACATGTCATGTGTCCTTAAGGGGTTAAAGTCAATGGAAAAACTATTTAATTAGCAATGATAAATATATATATAATCAATTAGCCACAGTTCATTCAAATGAAGTTATTATGGTGCGACGATGTCCCAGGCAATGGCTTAACGTTACGGGTTAAACCGTTAATGAAAGGTTTAACTTTAAAGTCTTACGTCTGGCCCTCGTCAGCTCTGAAATTAAACTTCCTTAAATCAGTAAGCCTTGGACCTTTGGACCGAGGCTATCAACCTTTTTTGCTTTCCTGAACTGAGAATGCTGATAAGTACATTCATGAAAATTGAATTAATTATTCTTGATATTATACCATTGAGAACATTTGTTCATTTAGTGAGTGGTTTCTGGTAGATATCCTTGTTCTTTCGTCTCAGGTTACTAAGGACTGCTTCAGCGATTGAGTAATGCCAGCATTAGTAGCAATCTAAAGGAGCTAAAATGTAAAAATAGGATGGGAGGTGAAGAGAAATGTGTCAAAATACTGGGGTAGAATGCTGCAAGAATGGGACATGGTGGAAAGAATGGTGGAGGAAGATCGGTGGAAATGGCCATTGAAAAAAAGAGGGAGAAAAAGAGATAGCGAAAGATGCATAAAAAAGGCTAAGTGATGAAGAATTATTCTTCAAGTGATCTAGGTTTAGGCTTGGGCGCCACATTCTTTCCGTATAAGGAGGATAGACAGAGCAGCTGATCAAAGTTCCAGAGAAAGGACAACTAGGCACCCTACTATTAATACTTTGTAACTTGATTAGAGATGAGAGGGAGCCAAATGTGGGGCCATCACTACCCTAGATTAGACCTGAGTATAGCTTCCAGCCCAGTTGACCACAAAAAAACTAGGCACATGTAACTCTCTAGTATTTGAAGCCGTGTTCCCTCTAAGTAGTTTTAGCGAAAGATACAGCATTGAAACAGTACATTGATCTTTATATTGGCATGACCAAGCAGCTCGTAATAAATATCTGTCATTTTATTGTAAATGGCAAACTTTGGCTTCTCTTTGTGCTTGGAGCATACAGATCTTTGAAAGGGGGAACACAGCTTGTGGGAAGCGGATTTAACATTTTCAGTGTTATTTGCATCTATAATAAATTCAAGACACCTAGGGGATTATTCATTAAGTTTAGAACGGAAGATGATTGCATATTTTAAGTTAAAAGAGTTAAGCTAAAAATATTATGGAGCTAAAGCATTTTCCAATTCATCTGTTTTATAATAACCTTCTTAATCTACTGCCATCCCCAATTTAGTCAGTAAACTAAACAATTTACACGATTAGCATTCTCAATGCACTATATGTTTGATAAATGTTACAAAAAGCACAAATACTTGCAATGTGATAGAGAGACCAGTTGTCCCCAATATGATTCAAGTTACATAGTTAGCTAAGCAAAGGACCTCACATTGTACCAAGTTCGTTTTACGGAACATTAAATCTTAAGAGACACTCCTGAAATGTGATTTTTTATAAATACAGGGTACAGTCATTTAAAATATTTTAGTTCTGCGGTAAAAAAAAATTTCCACAGTAAATCACTCACAACCAAAATATTATAGAAGGAGTCTTGATGTTTGTGGACGATAGCATGTTCCCTAAAAATGCACTGCTAGTTTTATTTTTTAAATCAAAATATATTTTAAAAATCTGTTGTGTGTCTCTGATGCAGTTATAGTGGCAGGTGGGATAGCCACCAAGTCTTTGAAAGCCCAAGGTTAGGCACTGGGAGAGTCCGTTTTGTTTTCTGAATCCTGATTATGTCCATTGCTAGTCACCTTTCTAGTATATTGCTGGAGGAAATTGAGCAAGATTTCAGACTTAATTGTGGTTCTGTATAAAGTGTAATTCTGTGCAAGTTCTAAAAGTAAAGCAAACGGTATGCTTCTTTGGTTCCCATGGAAATTGTTCCACGTTTCGAGCAAAGAATTGCTCTTGAACATGAGTGGTAACATCTGGGGAACACAGTTCCGTGCAGAATGGACCAAAACCTTTGCAATTTGTATAATTGGGCAAGACAGGGTAATGCAATGAAACATTCCATTCAATGTTTTATTTTACATGTAGTTTACCATTCATATTTGCCTTGCATTTTCCTAAGCAAGCATTTTATTGCCTTTACATTACAGGTGGAAATAAATTGCAGTTTTAAAAAGAGTAAGCAATTTGTGTCCGAACCTAAATAACCCATGTATGCACTTATTGACTATATGTTGGCACTGATTCCAGCCTGTGTTCATTAATCATGTTCATAATTTGTCCAAATGCTATAATTTTCCAGGATCTCTTCACTAAATTAAGAGCTGCAATGACTGGAGAAACTATGAACTAGATTTAGGCCCAAATAGTTGGAATAATTTGTCCATCTTTGCTGCATTGGAGATGAGTCACCTTAACTTGTTCGGTGAATGGACTTCCACCATAATATTTTACTGGGTTTTTTTTGCACTCAACCTACAATTGTTAGGTTAGAAATATATACATTTCTATTGTCTCCGATTAGGATCCAGTCTGTTTGTGTATTTAATCATTTCTTTAATAATGCTAACTGGATAACATGCCCTTGCAGGTCCAATAACATAGGCCATTTGTGTGGCTGAGGTTGTTTATTTACCAATCTTTACTCTGTAAATGTATGTGTATCTTTAGGATGGCCAAGCAGCATGGAAACTATAGGCCACATATAGCAGTGTCTCTAAAAGCAAGCCATTGCTAACCTGGGCCTTAAAGCCGGGATCTCAAACTCAGCAACTCAGATGTTGGTGGCCTACAACCCCCAGAACTCTTTAATGTGATATATGGCCGGTTGTATTAAAAGGGATACTATAGCATTAGGATTAAAAACATGTATTCCTAATGCTTTAGTTCTCTCCTCCCTGTTTACATTAAAGCCCCCCCTAATTAAATAACTAAAGGAAAATAGGTTCTCCAGTGCTGAGATTCACTTGGTCCTGCTGTCCACTAATCGATCTTATAGGCTTTGCTTCCTCCGTGTTCTTGTCCAACTGAATGCTTCTCAAAGAGAAGCATTGGGGATGAGAAGCATTTATGTACCGAGTGCCACACTTATTCAATCAAATGCTTCTCATAGGGGAACATTGAATCCAGTACGTCTCTGTGATCAGCATTTGATAATATTCAAGGTTCAATGTCCCATAACAGAGTCAAACACGGTTATCAGTGGGGATGTCCCTTTAGTGGCTGTCTACTAAACAGCAATGTTTCCAATTACAGGGCTAAAGCACCCAGGAGCCCTTAAAATGAAGTGGTCTGTTTAGTGTCCGTTTAAGCAATACCTGTGGGGTCAGAATTTGAGACGCCTGCCTTAACTCCAAAAACCGTAACCAATACAGCTTATTGTAGTTGTTCAATGTGCAAGGCGTTACTCTCTGGAAGCTGTTCCTTTTATTTTTGATGAACCATTTTTGGTTTTAAAATGATAAAATTAAAGGTATAGGTATTCTTTAAATTTAAAAAGAAAAAAATATATATTTTTCAGAACAAAAAAGGGCTAAAAACACCTTGATCTAAGCATTTTAGTTGTAAGATTAACTTTCTATTTAGCTCACACCCAGTGGACATGCTGCCTTAAATGTGCCTTAAATAAAACCTTTTTTCTTTGCTATATTTTGCTGAGAGTGTAATGCCATTATCTCTGTAATTGTTTCTATTTATTTTGGTGGTAGCTGGAAGCAAACCATTGTCCTGTAATATTTGTCTGTGCTTGTCAGTGTCCACGGCACCTACATTAGCCAGTGTCTAGGTACATACTGTACATACTGCAGGTTTTTGCCTATAACAATCAAAAATTAAAATGGGAGGGAACATGTTACTTATTTAATAAAAAAATAAAAAAAGAGTACTTTTTGGTAATTGTATGGATGAAGATTTTTTTTTTAATATTACTATATAAGTTATTATAATGGCTGCAGGCAGCAATTCAGGAGAATTTTATGGTCAATACCAATGCCCTTATCCCTTTATTATTTTGGAAACATTGTGCAAATTAAGTTAACCCTTGACATGTCAATAAAATGCACGCTGCGTCTTAGCGGGCATTAAGTTAATTAGCACATGAAATGAATAAATATCCATTTCTATATTAATTAATGAATTCACCAGTGCTAGCTCTTTATATAGCATGGCATATATCCTGAAATGTTATTACTGCCACTGCTTTCAAGATATGTCACAATGCCAGATATGTCAGCTGCACAATCCACTACACCCAGAGGGTTAAATAATCAATTCTTTACTAATCAGCCTATAAGAGTCAATAAACATACAATTGCTGAATGGCTTGGCCATTATCAGAAATGCCAGCTGCTCTTAGCCATTGTGGGTATCTAGCTCTACTATGAGAAAAAAGTTATTTTATAAAATATGCATTTATGTCGTTATGTTTTTCTTTTTTTTATGCTACAAATTCCATATGGTCATCTATTTAGGGAGACCCGTCAATCCTCGCCCCATTCTATCTTAATAGCGGGAACATCCACAAAACTCTATACCAAATATTAATACAGAGAAAAGACTGAAAGTGCTATCAACATTACAAATATGGAATATGCAGCCTGTCAGCCATTTTATCCGGCCTAGAAAACTCGTACTTTTGCATAAATTAATAATGTTAATTAATGTTCTCTCCATACCTTCTCATCACCTCCACACCCTCGAAAAAAAATCTACTAACCGTAAATCTTTGCTGCCGAGCTATAAAGTACTTATTTTGTTTTTTTAACCAGTTCTCAGGAAACAGTTATATACCAAATCTTCAGCACTATGCCAATGTCACCCTCCAGCAGTGATGTTTATGTACCAATATTTATTCGCCGGTAAATTACAAGACCAAAGTCTTTTTTAACCATTGTTTTACTTTACTGGACAGTACGATCTCTCATTTTGTCTCGGTAGAAGTTTGAAATATAGTATATATTTCATGTTTACAAGGGCTATTTTAATTTTTCTGAACATTGTATTTTGAAACATATCAGTCATAAAACATGTTTTTACCATATTTGTATTTTTTAGGTACTCGCGACATTCCATTAAAAACAAAATATAGATTTTATATTCCAACAACTGCTTCAACCATTTTTTTGTAAATATATGCTTCTGTTACAAATTGCAATTTCCAATATTTGCTTGTTATGCACACATCTTTTTAAGAAGTTTTGCTTGTCATCCGCAGAATGTCTGTGGGAACGTTTACTCCTATTTGAAAGGGACTTTTTGTTTTTCTATTTTATTTTGCCGTTTGTAAATTTAATTGTGATGCTCTGCACCTGATTATTATTATAATTGGATGTTTGAATTTTATTTCTAATAAAATGGCTTTTTGATACTTCTTGAGTTGTTTTTATTAACGTAAAATAAGTGATGGATTTGTCGGAAACTGAATTCAAGTTCAGGAAATAAGATGCAAATTACATTGGGAGGGGGCAGAGAATATCAGGAAATGTCAGATGCTATTTTGTGTGCAAAGTGATAAATATTGAGAGAATCTGTTGGTTTCCATTGGTTTTCTAATTTAGCACCTCTTCCCAGAACATCACCTGTTTTTGCCTTAATAAGAGTCCCCCATGGTATACGAAATACTTAGGTACTCTTCCTCCCTTGTACATCTCATGCACTTTAGAATTAAGTTTTTTTTTATTAAAGTACTACAGTTGCTTAAAGCCTTATTTCAGCATCAGGAAGTCAGATTCTCCCAGACTAATTTGATAGGAGGACCACAGTGCGCATATTCCCCCAGTCATGTATACACATCTTTTGTATAACAATTCCACAACCGTTACAACACACCACACACAATTATTCACACTTGTGCAGCAATATGTGAGTGTCCATAAAACTTAAAAGCACACTTCAACGTTAATACCAATATTCTATGGGAGAGTCAAAATTGTACTACTTGATAGTAAAACACTACTTACACAGTCACTTAATTCAAATATATCTCTACATTTACACATTCTGGCTCTAGACACATATGTTTGCATTAACACGCACAGACACTACACACAAACTGGCAGCTGCGTTTAAAAACACTGTCAGACACCTACAGCCCTTACCATGTGTTCACACACACTTGCTATACTATCGAATGTCTCCTTGCATTCAGATTCAGTGACAGCATATAGAATGCATGCACACTGACGCACGAACATACACAAATGCATTTAGCAAGACACACTTAAATACAAAGGAATATTCTGACATAATCCTTTACACTATACACATACACACAAATACAGGAGTTTATTCATTAAAATGGAAATTTTTGAACATTGACAAGAGAATTGAACACTTTAGGGCAACATAGCAAAAGGCGTGTTCAAATGTATCTGTTTTATCTTAAATTTTAAAATGTGGTTATAGATGTATAACAAGTCACTGTTTACTGATGAAAGCCAAACAAAATAGTGTATTGTGCATTTGGAATACAAATGATATATAGTGTATTTAATTACCTGTGCAAATCTGGGTCATTGGATGTAAGCCACCTGTTTAAGGGGACACTATAGTCATCAACACAGCTTTAGCTTAATTAAACTGTTTTGGTGTCTGAATCATTCCCCTGCTGTCTTACTGCTTAGTCAGATTCAGACTTACACAGCCTTCCTAAACACTTCCTGTAAAGTAAGATCTAAGGTTTAAACATCCTACATTGCACAGTCTGTTTAATTTAGAATTTCTTAACTCTGCTCTGTTAATAACCTGTTAAACCAGGCAGGAGCCTGCTGTGTGTGATTAAAGCTCAATTTACAGAGCAGGAGATAAAAACATATAAAGCAAGTTAACATCTGATTAAAAATGAAAAAAAAATCATGCAGGCTTTGTCAGTAACCACCAGGGAAGGTGTGGCTAGGGTTGCATGGAAAGGAGCAAAAGTGTTTTAACTCCTAAATGGCAGAGAATTGAGCAGTCAGACTCTAGGGCTTTTCTCCGATTTTCTAAGTAAATTACTGCCCCCAGACTTTTTGGGATTCCTACACCCACAGGTGCAAATGTCTTTTACTACAGGTCAGTTTGAGGTAAACGTTTGAGGTAATATATTTAGTAGTAGGCTAGTCTAGTAGATGTGCACTATATTTACTCCATGTCACCATTGTAAGTAATATAATATAATAATTAGCTTTTTTCCCTGTGAGGCTCAAAGAAATATACAAATATATAAAATAGACATGAAAGTTAAGTGTTCCTGATAGTCAGATGACCGGACTGAATGTCTAATTTAAGATGTGCGTCTTTAGGTTTTTCAGCTCAATTAAGTGGTCTGGTTGCTAGGTCCCTCAGGTTTTAACCCTGCAGCTGTAAACATAGCAATTTCAGAGAAACTGCTTTGTTTACATAGCAGGGTTAACCTAGCCTCTAGAGGCTGTCTTCCTGACAGCCGCTAGAGGCGCTTCTGCGAAGCTCAATGCAAAAATCGCATTGAGCACGCAGAACGTTCATAGGAAAGCATTGGCCACGCATGCGCTTTCAGCTCCACTTGGGAGCTGACGTCTGAGTGGGAGGAAAGGGAGCCTGATGCTGGATAAAGATAAGTGGCTAAAGGGGTTTTAACGCTTTCAGCCCAGCGGGAGGGGGGCCCTCAGGGTGGGGGGACCCTAGGGATTATATAGTGTCAGGAAAACGAGTTTGTTTTCCTGACACTATAGTGATCCTTTAAGGATTTGAAGGTCAGCAGGCCAATTTTAAAATATGTTCACCATTTATTTAGAAGCCAATGCAGAGAGAGGAGACCAGGTGTTATGTGACATGATTGGGATTGGTTGGCCAGTAGTCTACAAATATGTAATACACAACCTAAAATATATAAAAACAGAGAGGGACCACAATGGTGTAGATAAAATAAATCACCATAAAAAGTGAAAACTTACATACACTCAGAAACATATGAGTAAAATAGGTGGAGTATGTAAATCTCATTGAAGGCTTCTTTTCTACTCTTTTCCCACTCTTATACTTTAAGGAAAAAGAGAAAAGCCAGACATAGTGTTCAACTGTATATATAAAAAGGTTAACTTTATTAGATTGATTAAACAATGGGTGGTACTCGACAGGGGCCTCATTGGACCAACGTTGGAGACGAAAATCTGGGGGGATCTTGAAAGATCGCCCTCCCGCTCGGTGGAGGAGGGATTGATCCTACAGACAATATGTGGATGGAAAACACTGAGGACTCAAGACCACGTGTCCCCTATGCCCAGCCCAATGACACCGATCACGTATAACACAGCTGTTGGGGGGGGACTCCCTCCTGCAGCATTTCCCTTCCAGGATACTGGGGCATACATACCCATACATAAGGCACTCGAAGGCGGGAGGATGCGAGACCTCCCCTCGATGCTAGGCGATAGACCACGGACGCCTATCCTCCAATTTAGATATCTACAACTGAAACACTTTTACGATTCCTTCCCGCACAAAGATCGCTTGCATAGAGACCTCACGTGGTTTGAGGGCCTCTGCGACCGAGGCACCAACATAGAACATGCCATCTCAGCGTTATACCAACATCTTCTAATCGGAGGCACCCCTACGGCTACTACGTTCAAAAGGCAGTGGGAAGAACAACTAGGAATAACATTTACAACACAGCAATGGGATACGGCGTTGCTTTGGCAGCATAAGAGCTCTATGAGCTCATACTACCAGGAGATGAATTATAAGTTGATATCTTTCTGGTATAGAACACCAGTTCTTCTGCACCGCATATTCCCTTCAATCCCTCCGATGTGTTGGAGATGCCAGGAAACACGCGGCACAGTACTGCACATATGGTGGGAATGCAGGGTTATCATCCCATTCTGGCAAATGATTAGAGAAGAAGTGACGATCATCCTGGGAGACTTACCGGAATGGAATGCGGAATTGGCATTGCTACACATCTCGACACAACCCATAAGATCATATAAGAAATCGATACTACGACACCTGCTTAATGCTGCCAAGGCCACTATTCCAGTCCATTGGAAAAGAAGTGAAATCCCGACCAAAAAAGAGTGGATCCGTAGAGTGGAAGAGATCCAAGGAGCAGAAGAAGCACATGCTATTGTAACGGGAAGAGGGACCAAGCACACGGAGATGTGGACGCCATGGTTCCTATACATATCTCGCTATCGAGGAGACGGAGCCGCACAGGGGCCCGCGCCGGGGGCGCAGGCTGGGTCAGACAGTGCCAGAGGGACCACACCCTAAGAGGCCCGACCGCCACTGCTCCTCACCTCTTCCTTACCCCTTATCCTTGAGCACCGGAACCGAGTGGAGGGGGGGTCGGGGCCGAGTAGACTGACTGTGGGATGGATAGCCAATACAACATTTCACAAGGATTCCAGGGAGGCACAACGTACACTAATAGAGGGATACTAATAAATGCACAGAGATTTGAATAGGCCTGGGAGACACGGGTCACAATGTGGCTCAGATACCTGACGAGTAGCCAGGATTATGACACACTTGTGAATAAATAACACTAGATAGCCGCCAACCATATCCTCCTCATACACTAGGGTAACACTCAGGCTAAATAACACCACGATAAGTACCACACTGGGGCCAGACACGAGCATCTGGCTACCACAATTGGGTGAAGGGACTCTCGAACGCTACACGAGCTCAGCCATAGGTAACAATCAAGGGAATACTGGTGCTCCGAGTAGTGAATACCTGTTATAAATGACACAAAGCTCCCACCTGTAATTGTTACACATGAAACTGTACTGTCATACAAGAAATGGATATGCATGTCCCTCACTATGGGGTAAGAGTGCCTAGATATACACCTTGGATAGTTATTACGGACCTGCGTGTCCACTCATCTCGTAAAACAAGCTGACTCATAGGCATGCAAGCTTGGTAGGGGGTGGATCTATTTAATAATTTATTTTATTTATGTTTTATTTCTTTTCTCCTTATCTAATGGATCACCAATTTTTCCTACCTCTGTTACACTTACAATGTATGCGTACCTAGACCTGCGAGTCTTTATATTGATCTAACTGCTGACTCTCCAACTTACTAAATAAACATATTTTCAAAAAAAAAAACTTTATTAGATTGTACTCACTCGAAATCAGTGGTTAAAAAACCTATCAAAATCGTAAGGTATCTTCAATATCCAGGAGGGAGCTGGTACACAATCAGAATAAGAAGCATACAATAAAAAAAATAAAATCAATAATAAAATAGCAATATCAAAAGGAATCCTGCCGCCCAGTAGTCTGGCTGCCGCATTTTGTACTGTCTGTAGGCCATGCAGATTTTTTAGGCTCAAATAGAATGCATTACATTAATCTAGACAAGAGGACCCAAATATATGGGTTAATGTTGGCATATCATCCCGAGGGATTAAGTATTGTATCCTTTTGTTTTTATAAAAGGTAAACATTTATTGGTTGTTAAATCATAAATCATAAAAAAAAACTATTATTTTAACCGATTCAAATTATTTATTTACCAGCTAATTTTCCCTTTACACAGTTAAAGAATGAGATACAGAGGCAATGCTTAGTGATAACTAGGTCTATATAATAAGATACTCAGTTCTCATTTTATTGTATGGCACACAACTAAAAAGTAATTCAGATGTACAAGTAGGGAATTAAATGGGTGGGTACACCAGTCAAACCCCTAATGGTCACGTATTTCAGGTCAATTTCCTACTCTACTGGTCTTTGGTAACGGCCATAACACAATGAATGTAATGAGCCACAGATCCAAAAGATGTGGATGTAAGTCTGTCTCCTTTTCCTTCACTAATAAGAATAGACAATGAAAAATAGGATATAACTGATGTAGTTGTTTCTGAAATGTGCAGTTTAGTCTCTAAATATAAACTCTTCAGATAAAGTATCCCAATGAGTCTATCACATTTCGGGGGATTTAATATGTGATGGAGAAACAATGTCTCCGTATAAAATGGGATCAGAGATAATGAAATGGAGGCGGGCGGAATCATGATAAGGCAGGAATTCTTATAAATGTGTTGTATTAGGTTTATTTTAAAAGATACAAGAACGAGGGTATATTTATCTGCACAAAAAATGATGCATCTGCAAGACAAGGCTTTCCTTTTATGAGAAAAGTCCATATCTTGGTGTCTAGGCAAATTGTAACTAGAAATTTGCTCTGTCATTCACAGACATTCCATTTTAAAGGAAGGTGAAATACCTAGCAGTCATAGCCAATTGAAGTCTTGTTACAGCTTTCCTATGATTTAAAGGGGATTTCTCAACATTCCAAATGCTTGTTTGCTGAAGGCGGCCATATTGGCCTGTTTGCATTATTACTCCTCTCCATTAATTGATCCGCTGATTTAGAGGAAGTTAGTGTACTTGTTGCAGGCTATCAGTAGAATATCAGACTCTGATTTCGCAGTTCTTGTTGTTTTGCTTCTTTCCATTTATTGTCATAGGCTGGCAGAAAGTGATTTGAGCTATAGTCCAACACCTCAGGCCATAATTTCCCTTGTGCTTACTACTCCTTCTGAAGCTAACAGGATATGCTAACTAATCTTGCAAATCAAGTCAATACGGCTTCCACCAGTAGGCAAGCATCATAAATGGTGACATAGATGCTTGATATAGCTACATTTACAGTTATATCACTTGCCATACTTAAGAATGCAAACTAACAACAATACAATGCTAATATATATCAGACTCTCAACAGCCAATCACAATGTATCCCTGAGCAAGCCTCGATCCTACAACAACTACAATTTTATGTAAAACACGGATTCAGATAATACAACTACTAACGGCCCTGACGGTGGGGGGGACCTAAGGACTATATAGTGCCAGGAAAACAAGTTTGGTCCTTTCATATTAAACTCATCCTGATGAATCCAACTTTACTAGGACGCATCAAAGGCTTTGTTGATTGTTGGAACCATATGACACTAAAGATTATTTTTTTTATTATTATTATTGCCATTTATATAGCGCCAACAGATTCCGTATCGCTTTACAATATTATGAGAGGGGATTTAACTATAAATAGGACAATTACAAATAAACTTACATTCTATAGGAGGTGGGGTGTAAAACACATTAGTACAGGAATTTGCAGTCAAATAAGGTGGGCTGCCCTTTAGGAGAGAGCAAGAGACAGGTATGTGAGGTAGAGGTTAGTCTTGGAGGCCATAAGCTTTCCTAATGAGATGGGTTTTAAGGCACTTCTTAAAAGATGCAAGACTAGGGGACAGTCTGATGGCGATAGGCAGGCTATTCCAAAGGAAGGGAGACGCCGCGAGAAGTCCTGCACTACCAAGCAACCAAGTCCTGCAGAATCTTCTGAGCAGAGGTATCATCTCTGGAAGATCTACTCAAGAAGTCCTGCATTACTGTTTCCTTTAAACTCTTATTTTAAAATTGTGTTCTATTCCATCTCCCTCCCGATACTATCACTACTTAATTGATAACTATATCTCCCATCCTGATCTTCTGTTCTTGTTTTTCTTAAAGTTTGTCTGATCATGTCATTTTATGTTCATTCTCCAAGATTCTTTGTTAATTGTTTGTTTAGCTAGTGTTACTACTCTCACTGATAATCTTGTAAATTTATGTTCATGGTTTATGACTTTCACCTATCTGATCCTTTCTATCTTTTTATCCCAAAGTTCTCTCCTTTAGTTTTTCATCTCTAATTAATTACCTCAATAGCCCCATGTGTCCTCACCCATAATAGTGTGTTTTATTTCTTTTTCTTTCTAACCTCAGACCTTATATTTCAGACTGGGCCCCTTAAAACAGCATTAGCACCCAGCACTCCCAAGCAACTAAGTCCTGCAGAGTTTTCTGAGCAGAGGTATCATCTCTGGAAGATTGCCCACCCCACCCCATCCCACGGTCATTACCTTACTTATAGAGCAAATCAGCTGGTTTCCTAAACACACCAATCAACTCACTAAACCTCTCCTCACCTGAAATCCTCAGTTAACACATTGCATCCTTACAATGGTTAAACACTCATTGATATTTGTGTGTGTGTATATATGATCTACATATCTATATAATACACATTTTCTCTAATGTTCTCACTTCTATTTTTCACTTTAACACTAACTTCTCTCATTACTAAAATATTCCTATCCTTTCGCTCACCTGTCCCTGGCAACACCATCGTCATTACTACCACCTTACTCCCCTCCCCTCT
>OW240913.1:24891656-24953060 GCA_933207985.1 Pelobates cultripes | reverse complement strand
ACTGGGAAATGGCACAGTATGCACCGTGAGCCTGACACAGAAGCTGGCAGCAGCGTGATGCAAATCGATCAAGCTATTCAATCTATAACAGTGAAAAAGTTTTTGTTTTAAATCCAAGCCATGCCAGGGATACCTCAGATGTAATTGGTGGTAACTCGGATCGGGGGCAAATGGGCACAGTATCCACTGTGAGCCTGACACAGAAGCTGGCAGCAGTGGCAGACAACTGACTGCTATTCAATCTATAACAGTGAAAAAAGTTTTTTGTTTTTAAATCCAAGCTATTGTGACACCAGATGTAATTGGTGGCACTGACTGGGGAAATGGGCACTGTGAGCCTGACACAGAAGCTGGCAGCAGTGGCAGACAACTAAGTGCATTTACATTAGATAGAAAAAAAAAATCCAAAAAAAGCATACCCTTATCCCTAACCTAGCTATGCTTTTCCCTATCTTATGAACAGCAGCTACACTTTCCCTCCTCTTACTAAGCATGCAGCTTGAGAATGAATCTAAAATGGATGTTGTCCAGTAGGTGGGAGGGTCTGCTTCACACTGCATTCACCATACACACACTGAAACCACAACACAAACATGCACTGCATTCACCATACACACACTAAAACCACAACACACACACTGCATTCACCATACACACACTAAATCCACAACACAAACACACACTGCATTCACCATAAACACACTAAAACTACAACACAAACACACACTGCATTCACCATACACACTAAAACTACAACACAAACACACACTGCATTCACCATACACACACTAAAACTACAACACAAACACACACTGCATACACCATACACACTAAAACTACAACACAAACACACACTGCATTCACCATACACACACTAAAACTACAACACAAACACACACTGCATACACCATACACACTAAAACTACAACACAAACACACACTGCATTCACCATACACACACTAAAACTACAACACAAACACTGCATTCACCATACACACACTGAAACCACAACACAAACATGCACTGCATTCACCATACACACACTAAAACTACAACACACACACTGCATTCACCATACACACACTGAAACCACAACACAAACACGCACTGCATTCACCATACACAAACTAAAACCACAACACAAACACACACTGCATTCACCATACGCACAATAAAACTACAATACAAACACACACTGCATTCACTGTACACACACTAAAACCACAACACACACACTGCATTCACCATACACACACTAAAACCACAACACAAACACACACTGTATTCACCATACACACACTAAAGCCACAACTAAAACAAACACTGCATTCACCATACACACACTAAAACCACAACACAAACACACACTACATTCACCATACACACACTAAAACCACAACACAAACACTCTGCATTCACTACACAAACACACACTTTATCTAAAACACACAAAACTACATCCATTATACAAATGTGCAATCTGTATCCATTTTACACACTACACAGGGCATCCTTGTGGGCGGACTCAGAATGGGCCCCCGGGGGCAGACTCAGTGGCGGGCCCAGGGGGCCCACACTTTGAACTGTGTCAGGGGCCCCAAAATTTCTGATGGCAGCCCTGCTAGGCAGAAGCAATTTGAAACTTCACCTTTTGCCATATTTTGCCAAAAAACTGTTTGTACATATGGTCACGCAATCACAATCTTTTCTTACCTCTTTGATTGTTCTAGCGCTTCATTAAAACTGAAACGTAAAACTCAAAAGTGACAGTGAGTCAGTGACAGTGAGTATGGGCACTATAATAACCAAAACAACTGTAGCTTAATGAAGCAGCTTTGGTATTTAGGTTTCACTACTCTATTCTATGTTTCTATTCTCTGCCATTTAGGAGTAAAATGACTTTGTTTATACAGCCCTAGTCACACCTTCCTGCACATGACTTACACAGTAATCACCAGTGGTTTTACTCCTAAGTGGCAGATAATTGAGATACATGAGGGCACGATCTATACACTAAAACCGCTTCAATAAGCTAAAGTTGTTTTGGTGCTTGGTGTAGTAAATTACTCTAGGATTTCTTTTGATCAATACCTATGTCTTTAACAAACCCCTTGTATTTCGTATACTCCGTTTGTTCGCACACTTCCGAAATGCTAGAGGCTTAAGTGATTAGAGCCCATTCTCATAGTACGCAGGTTCGTACTCTCCTAAGGTCGTAGGAAAAATCAATTGGTTCGCCGTTTACATACCAAAACATCAGTTGAGACTTGATGAAGGGTACAACTGTAATTTTTTTATTATGGGCAGACGGCCCACTGTATGCACAGACCCCGAGAATGTGGTCTCAAGCCAAGACATAGTAAAACATACCCAAGAGTCTCTGTGTCTGGGAGATAATTTAGTGTACTTTGCGGAAGCAAATGATCTATCAGGCACTTGAAGTACAAAATATAAAACATAAAATACTCCAAAATACATATAAAACATATAGAAACCCCAACAAATAATATATCCCCGGATAGCCTGGATCTGAGCGCCCAACATATCCAAATAGTACTCAGATCCCATGAACACAGCCAAATCGCAAGAGGGGTAAAGTTTTGTCCGACCGCACATGTGGCATCTGCCCAAATCAGTTCCAGAGAATCAGTGGTAGCTGTTGGTCACTTTCTGGACTTCCAAAACGAACAAAAAGGTCAAACGGTTCACCGGGCTCATAGGTAGAGATTGTTTGCCTTGTTCGTGCGAACTATCCTTCCAAAAAGCGCTCTCCTGGCATGTGGTGGAAAGAAGCAGGCGTTTATACCAAATCACCGGTGTTCGCAGGGTCAAGTGTCTGCGCTAGAGTTTCAGGCACTCAACGACCAGGTACCGCAGCCTGCTTTTGGGAGACAAGATGGCTGCCATTTTCCAGCGCATGTGGCGTCCACACAGACAGAGAACTTGAGTTTGTGGTTTCTTTGAAGTTCAATGAGCCAGGGGGTTGTCGGTGTTCGGTAGACCCATCTACCGAACACAGGGAAATTCAGCTAGGAAAAAATAATACAGAATTTTGTCACAATGTCTATATTATATTTTAAGTATATGTAAATTCTGCTTTAGTAAGGCATTTATTTCTGTTGTTCCTTCCGTAAAGAAAAACTGCAGAAAAACTAATACACACCTGAAGTTTAGTGAAATAAATTTCTCTGTCAATGTCGCCTTTTTATACGTGTGGTTATACAACACTGTCATCGTGAGCTGCAATTTCTAGCCTTTCAGATATTAATTTCCACCATCATTCTCATCTACACTTTCTTATTTTTTGATCTGAATCAGATTCTGAGAATGCAAACAGTTTTCTTAGAATCTGATAAAACCACAGAAACACGTTGCTCCCCAAGAGGAATTTAAGACAAAAATGAAATTGAAACAGGTCTCACTTTAAGATGTAATGAAATGTAACGTTATAGTATAGTTTGTATTTTATTTATTGTTTTCAATTTACAAATGTATTCAACACGAAAACACTCTCCATATATATATATATATATATATATATATAAAAAATGATACAATTAATTCTCCCTATAATTAATCTTATTTTTTATACTGTGTCAGCCCCCATGCAGTATCACAAATTACAAGCCTTTTTTTTTTTTTGTGTGTAACAAACTAAATTATTTGTAACCTTTTATATTACCACACATTAATTAGCTCAATCTAATATCTTCCCTATGGTCTTCCTAACCAGGACGTATTGTACACCAACATATATCACTGCTCATATATTATTGCCCAGGTTGCAATTAATGTTTAAAGAATTTTTCATGTATGAAGCCATTGCTAGGGTTTAAAATGCCATCTATTTATTACATCTAATGTATCTGGATACATCAGGATGAGAATATTGTTGGCACACATTGTAGCGGAGTGCTTGTCTCTCACAGACTATCTCCACTGGTAATCCTAGTGAGGCTAAGGAACAAGTAATAAAACCCAAGAGTATAATATCCACGGTTAGTAAAGTAATCCAAAAGTATGCCACACTTTTCCCAATGACTGGACGACACACAGCATTAGCAACAGAACTGAACTGAGGTTTAATTTCCCATCCCTGCTTTTAAGCAATTCTCCCATGCAAGGGAGACACCCACAGTAATTATTACAGTAACCAATAAAATACATGTTACCTCCTGCACATCTCCTCCCCTCAGTATGACACATAATCCACTTAATCCGTGTACATTATTTCCCCAGTTCCTGGATGTACCCCAAATACATAGGGTACACCCCTAAATATGGTATCTGATAGCCCAGATCTGGGTGAGTAACATACTCAAAAATCACCTAGATCGGACCAGGGGTTCAGGAGTTATGGAGGAGTAAAGTTTTGACCGACCGCACAGGCAACAGTTCCATAAGTTTTGGCCTTGCGGTCGTTCTCTGTTCGTGGGTATAAATCAGGGTCGGATTAACATAGGGGCTGATGGAGCTGCAGCTCCAGGCCCAGGCCCATGGAATAGGCCCATTTAAAAAAAAAACACACTACTCTTAGGTTTGCCACCTGACTGGTATTTTACCGTCACAGCCGGTATTTGAGGCTGTCTGGCCGTGCCAGTATTGCTGTAATACCGGCAATACAAATACATGTATTTTTCTCAGAATAAATGGAGATTACTCTGCAATACCAGCACCGGCCAGTAGGGGTCACTGTGTGTGGAAAGAGGCAGGGTTAGGAAGTTACAGCATATCCCTGCCTCTCTCTACTACTTACTGATCCGTGGGGGAGCAGCAACACAGCACAGAGTCCATACAGCAGCTCTACAGCTTAGGTGAGGGATGGGGGGAAAGGCGGGATGGGGGGAAAGGCAGCAGGGAGACATGGGGACACTGAGACACATGTGGACACTGAGACACTAGGGGACATATGGGGACACTGAGACACTAGGGGACACAGACACTAGGGGACATGGGGACACAGAGACTGGGAGACCTGGAAAACATGGGGACACTTGGGGACACTGGAAAACATGGGGACACTGGGACACTAGGGGACACATGGGGACACTGGGACACATGGGGACACATGGGGACGCTGAGACACATGGGGACGCTGAGACACATGGGGATGCTGAGACACATGGGGATGCTGTGAGACATAGTGAAATTGGGAGACACTGAGACATTGGGACACGGAGACACTATGTCCCCATTTCTCCCAGTTTCCCCATGTCCCCCATCCAGTGTCGATAGTGTCTCAGTGCCCCTAAGTCTCCCAGTGTCTGTGTCCCATGTCTCTCAGTGGGCCTAGTGTCCCTATATGTCCCAATGTCCCCATGTCTATGTCCACAACTGTCCCCAAGTCTCCCAGTGTCTGTGTCCCATAGTCTCCCAGTGTCCCCATGTCTCTATGTCCCTAGTGTCTTAGTGTCCCCTAAATGTTTGTGTCCCCATGTATCCCAGTGTCTGTGTTCCTAATGTCCATAACTGTCCCCATGTCTCCCAGTGTTCCCAAGTGTCTGTCTCCCAGCCAGTGTCCCCCTGTCCCCTAGTCTCCCAGTGTCTGTGTTCCCATGTCTTTGTGTCCCTAGTGTCTTAGTGTCCCCAAATGTTTCAGTGTCCCCATTTCTCCCAGTTTCCCTAAATGTATCAGTGTCCCCATGTCTCCCAGTGTCCCCATGTCTCTGTGTCCCCATGTCTCTGTGTCCCCATGTCTCACTGTATCCCCAGTATCCTAGTGACATGTGGACACACTGAGACATTGGGACACTGGGAGAAATGAGGACACTGAGACACTGGGAGACTAGGAGACTGGGCGACATGGGGACACTGACACATAGAAACATAGAAACATAGAATGTGACGGCAGATAAGAACCATTCGGCCCATCCCTGTGATACATAGGGACACTGAGACACTGGGTGACTTGCGAGACTGAGACACTGGGAGCAATCCATCTATACAGCAGAATCAAACTGTGAGTAGTTTGTTGGTGATTTTACAGAATTTTCTCTGATGTCACTCCTTGTGATTTACACGCATAACTAATTAATTATGCAAATGATTAAGGCTGGTATTTTTTTCCAAGAAAGGTGGGAACCTTAACTACTCTTCACATACTCTTGCTTAAAGGAGCACTATAGTGTCAGGAACACAATCATGTATTTCTTACCCTATTATGTTAAAACCACCACCCTGGCCCCTTCTTGCCTCCCTAAGTATAGTAAAATATAACTTGTATTCAAGTCTGCAGCTGCTGGCTCTGCCTCTGAATTAACTGTCTGCTGACATCATCAGAAGTGGGGGTCTGAGCAAATTACAAAACTTCCCCATAGGATTGGCTGAGACTGTCAACTAGGCAGATCAGGGGCAGAGCCAGCACAAGTCCAACATAGCCCTGGCCAATCAGCATCTCCTCATAAAGATAAATTGAATCAGTGCATCTCTATGAGGAAAGTTCAGTGTCTGCATGCAGAGGGTGGAGACACTAAATGGCAGTGCTGCACACTAGGCAGTACTGCCCCAGGAAGCACCTCTAGCAGCCATCTAAGGAGTGGCCAGTGGAGTTATTTTCTCTGAAAAGACAGTGTTTACTGCAAAAGGCCTAAATGGAATGATTCTACTTATCAGAACAAATACAATAAGCTGTAGCTGTTCTGGTGACTATAGTGTCCCTTTAAGTTTGGAATCTTAAGAGGGATGTATGGGAACAAAACTTGTATGGACTAGCTGACAATAAAATTAGTTTAGGTAATGCAGACGCTGATCTCTCTAAAACTGTGGCATGTCCCCTTTCTTCTACACTCACTACATACACCTTTTCTCTGTCTCAGACTATATACCAGGAGCTTCTGTCTGCTAGTAAGAAGGCAAGGTGACAAGTGGACCAGCGAGTGATAGGGGACAGTCCATAGAAAGCATGGAGTGAGTGCATCATTAGATGCATTTATGTCAAGCTCATGGTGCTGCCTGATAGTATGCCCTTAGTTGGACAGCCTGCAGGATTGGCGGGCAGCCTGACATGCATTCATGCCAGGTTGTCCTTCAAATTCTTTGGACAGACATGCCCCCTTTTTGGGCATGTTCTCCCCTTTTGGCAAGTCTGGTCACGTGACTCGCGTCAGTGGCACACTCTTTTACCCCGCCCATTGACTTCCTGCTTCGCTGGACACTGCTGTTAGGGGGTATGGATTTACTTGAAAGATGAAAGCATAAATTAGAAAGAGATTAGCATTGAGTATGTGTTTTCTTATAGCTGCATCCTTTGAGTTTCCCTCCAACACCAACTCCATCAGATACATGACGCTTGGGAGGTATGACTGGTTTAGTGTTTTTGGTTGATAAGATTCCGTAATAAGGCCCATCATATTTGTCAGCACCAGGCCCAGTGTGCTCTTAATCCGGCCCTGGTATAAATGGATAAAAATACCGAATGAAATAGCTGTTGTTTGCCTTCATGTGAATCCCCTTGTTCGTATCAGTCTTTCTACCGAACGGTGGCTCGTTCGGTTGTTTCAGCATGAAGATATGGAAGTCTGGAGGTCTCAGCGGTGTTTGCTTAGTCGAGTGTCCGATTTGGATTCCAGACACTGGACGACCAAACACCGCTGTTCGGGAGTTAAGATGGCCGCCACCACGTTCTCGTATCCCGAAGGGCGACCACCCATAGAACAAAGTACTGATTGCCAATTATGGGTTTGCAACATTGTTGCGAACAGTAATGAGAGGCACACTTATACCGGGGGGTGGTCTGATTGTTCGGTAGTTTCACTCGTATAATAAACGGAGTGATTTTACCGAACAATCAGACGAATGATGCATACAATGTGAATACATAGAATAAGCAATACACAAAAGCATATTAAAACACACGAATTTGGAGGATAACCTTAATGCAATCCGCTACACACATTTATATTTCCTGATTGATTTTTATACCCCCGTTACTTTTTTTTATTTATAATTTCTGTAGTTAGACATATTATTGGAGGAGAGGACAACTATCTCAAGAGATTATTAAAGAACTATAACCACTAAAGCTCACATACTCTGATGCAACAGTTTAATTTGACTGCTTCTTGTCGCCACTACCTCCGCCAGAGAACTGGAGCTTCTGTTAGCTCTTCTGAGCTAAATCCTGCAGTGCAGAGCTAGCTGATTGGCTGAGATTGTTAGCTGATCACTCATGGCCAATGAGCTAAGCATTGCACTGCACCAGCATCTGGCTCCTTGGCCGAGGTAGTGGGGGTGGGGATTGGTGCCCGGTGGACCACAGGTAAGAAGTTAGACTGTCCTAAAACAGTTTGACTACTTACATAGGGGACAGAGGACACCAGGGCACCCCTGTAAGCGTAACCAGTACAGTGCAATGTAGTGGTTATGGTGTTTGGAATGTTTATTTAGGCACATAATCTCATCTTTTAATGTATATATACAATTACTCAAACACAATTCTGTTTTACATACATAAATCAGGTGGAGCTTCTTAAAATAACAGTACAACAGATATTCTGTAAAACAAAATATAAAACATAGTGCAATACAGTAGTAAAAGTTAAATTGAAAATGTATATACAGTAGGTTATCCACTCACAAGCCTGGAGTCATAATCTCATATGACTCGGATGGTGTGTGCCTTTGGACCATTACAGGATGTCCAAAATCCTTTTTCCTTGCAGGACTCTGTTGGTGGCCACTCACAGACAGAAAATGTCAGGTCAGTAATGGATTTCCACAAAATTGTATTCCAAATTAAAATAAAAGAATTATTGAATTAAAAATAAATAAAAGCTTAAGTAGGGCTATATAGTCCTTTAAAATCCTTTGAAATCGCCAAAACGCGTTTCGCCTGGTACAACAGGCTTCCTCAGTCGGCTTAGTTATCCCCTGCTTAGTCTCTCCAATTTTAAAAAGTCCGCTTATTTCCACTTCCGGGTTCCGGTTTCTGTCTCTATGGAACGCAATTATGCGTTCCAGTGACGTCACTTCCGGTTTCGTAACTTCCGGTTCCTTTCTTCATCAATATGGAACGCATTAGTTCCTCTTACATCACTTCCGCATTTCAGTCTCGATCAGTTGGAACGCACAATGCGTTCCACTGACGTCATCTCTCGGCATCTCCACCATTCTCAAATAAACTGTGTAATTTTCAGCAAATGCACATGTTCATCACCAATTCTATCTATGTATCCACACCAGGAATCTGCTCTGCATATGTATACATATCTACCAATAAACTCCACATGTACATATAAAGTTACTACTTTATATACTGTAAAAATGCCATACAAAAATAATTAACCTTATCAATAATATAACTATTAAAAATACCTATATAATATACAAAACATATGTCTAAAAGTGTTCTTAAAGGAAGAGCATAATATAAATATTACTAAATACTCTTACATTGTGTGAGTGATGTGAACTTTAAAGTGATCTTATACAATTCTGTTTTACCTGTAATGAAAAACCCTCTGTACCTGTATACTTGCTTGCTTTGTGTCCTGATTGTATCCCAAACAGTAATGAATAAAGGATGCCATTGTAATTAAACTTAAAAAAAATGATGTGACATCTTATATACAATTGAAAATTGATGCCATTAACAACACTTTCTGCTACATACTAGTCTCGATTCCCGGATGGGATGAGCAAAGTTTACTAAAATTCAATATAAAAAATTATTTGCTATGGAAACGTGATGCTCTAAATAATTCTGGGTCAGCTAAAAAGTTATTTCACACATTGCACTCCACACACACACTGCTCCCCACACACAAACACACTGCATCCTCCCCACACACACTGCACCCCTCACACACACTGCACAACTCACACACACACAATGCATACCCCAAAACAAACACACACACTGCACCCCACTCACGCACACTTCATCCATCACATACATTGTACCACTCACATACAGACACACTGCACACCAGAAAACACACACACACACACCCATACACACTGCACTCCACACATGGACACTTCAGACCTCACACACACACTGCACACCAAAAAACATACACACACTACACCCCCACACACACTGCACCCCACACACGCACACTTCATCCCTCACAAACATTGTACCCCTCACACACACAAATAGCATCCCCTACACACACTTCACCCCTCAAACACACTACTGCCCCTATCCCCTACTACACCCCCTTTCCCTGCAACCCCAGGTAAGTTGTCAAACTGTTCTTAAACGGTTTGACTACTTACTCTGGGAGGGCTCCACGGTACTCCTGGCACAATAACCACGACATGGAGCTGTAGTGGTTATTGTGCCAGGATTTTTCCTTTAAATAATCTACCAGTGCCTCTCTCGAGATTAGGTTCTGGATCTGCCCCTGCCTGGTTGTGCCTGGACAGAACTAGACTGTTATTTAATTTGCTAAATCCTTAACATACATATTATAGAAAATGGAACATCTCATGAAATTATGGATGATTTACAAACTTTTATTCAATGATATAATTTCTTGGGAATTGACGGTTCCCCTTCCCATACAACAGGGTACATCCAACCCCCCTCCCAATATCCCTTTACCTCAAATGACATGACACTGTATAGAGGAATGTACTGTATGCTATTATACAAAGGATGGCGACAGCTGACCCTGTCTGTCCTTTTAGTTACAGAATGGCCATAAACATGTTTAAGTAGACAGCCGTACACATCTTCCTCTGACTCACTCAGTTTAATTCACTGATAGCATGCACGTGAGTTATTTTTGGCTCTTCACTCCGTTACTGTATGTTTGCATTTCTTATTTTGTACTTTTCCCAGAGCTATTAATCCATTGCAACATACGATGGGCACTTAATGTCTGCGTGTTTATTATTGTCTTTTAGAACATCACAGAGATCCGCAGCCAGGAATTCTAATGCTACATTCTTTATCAATCGCATGTATTTATTAGAATCAATTAAATGAAGCATTGATCTTAAAGCTTAAAGTGGGATAAATGTTTTTATATCTAATAAAGCTATGAACCTTTATGGGTTGAAAAAGATACATGTCCAACCTTTTACACATGCTGTTCATCCTAAAGAAGACAAATAACCCAAAATGAATCAATTTCTATTTGTGCCAAAAAACAGAAAAACAAATCCGTCTTGGTTCTGAAGAAGCAAGATTGTCCTTGAATTAACAAGCAAGCAATACCTGACATATTAGCAGTTATAGCTTTGAATATCCTGCTTTACCTGGATCATATCCAAACCCTTTTGTAACCATATGATAAGAAACCATATCTAGGCAGACAATTCTGCATCATTATTGCTCTTCAACCCAGCTTTACTTGTAGATGAAATCTCCTTTCTTTAAGTCTCTAGAAGGTTAAAGATCGATTTCCAAAGTGTTGTTATTTTAGGACAAGGCAACCAAGCCTGACTATATGTCCCTGTAAGACCACAATTGCACCAACATAGAGAAGATTGAAATTGTTTGATGTGTGCCAATTGAGTTGGCACTAGATTCCATCATAAAATGATTTGATATAATAGCCCCGGATGGGAGACATTATGTATGAGGCCCCTCATGGTCTCGTGTGAACAGGTCCACCTTTCATCAGAAATTGAAGATTTAACTCTTTTTCCCATATTACTTGGTGTGTAAGTGATTTGTTTTAAAAGTCTCCCAAATTGGAGTAACATAATTGGTCTGTGTAGTAAAAGTAGATGTAAAAAACACAATTTGTATCTTGTTTTACCTTTTTTATTGGACAAGCTTTCGGGAGAACCTTTCTTTCTCAAGTCTTAAGCATTTCTGAGCAAAGATGACACAGAATTCAGATATACCCATGGGTGAATACCTGCTTCCTGTGGATAAATTTACCTTTACATTATTTAATCACTGTTGCACTTTATCCCGAGTGAGTGTAAATAAAATATGTTATTATCTACAATAAATTCAGAGAGATCATGGGTACCAGTTGAGCCCATGGTTCTACAGAGTTCCATGTTGTCTCCCATGCAAAAGTATCTAGAAATATAATAACCAGAAATGAACATTGTGAGTAAACTGCCCTAAAGTCCCTAGAGTCTGGAAGCCTAAACTTCTGGAGAGAGTAGATTTACTCAAATACTCCACAAAGCTGATTTTACTAGCCTTGACACATTTCCGCAACCCATCCTAAAACTCAAAATCCACCTAACTTTACCTGCATCCTATGAGACATGGAGGCGATTATTTTCATGTTTCATCAGTAAAATCAGTATTGTATATGAATATACAGCTTACTGTATGTATTTATTTAAAGGGGATCATTCACTTCTCTGGATTTTTAATATTACATCTACGTATCCCCTATATTTAGCAAATATGTTTTTGGTTTTTTTGAGGTTTAAAAAAAAAAAGTAAATTAAATGTAAAAATCCCCACTGCTTGTTTTGTTTTCTGGTACTGGGCACCTCCATCTTGACTCACTACCAATCGTCATTATGAGTTGTGTCCAGTTCTGATATAGAACCTAGTTAATGGAAGTGGAGAAATGGGCTCTGCCTGGACTGAACTGGATTCTAAGGATAGTTGATAAGTCTTTAATATATGTATATTTTAAAAGAAACCGAGCAACAACGCAAGTGAAAGGTAATTTAAAATTTTGTATGCATTCGTGTAATTTCCGCAGAAGTGACAGTTCTGCTTTAACATTAAAATGTTCTTATCCAGAACTTTACAAATCAAGAAGTTGATCGTAGATAAAGTCTACACACTGAGGAATATAATATAAAACACAATGATACAATAGACATTAGAACCTTTCCCTTGGATTTAATCCAGTGCCAGCAAAACGAAGAGCTTTGCAAAGTGACGTGAGCTTACCACCTAAATAATGAGACAGTGTGCATTCAGAGACAAGATAGCAAGCAGGACATTCAGTTGATATAATAATTCAGAGTACCAACATAAATGGTATATTATAATGAGTTCAGAATAATCAGTAGATGTTCAGTTGATCATAAAGAGAGCAGGTTTGATTGAATTGAAGAAGTTTAAAAAGATCACTGCTTACACCAAGGTGGAGAAGATGTATGTTTTAGGTGCTCAGGAGAAATATGTTTTCAAGTGGTGGGGTTGCTAGGTGTGTGGCCTACATCCTTAGCTCGGTTATGTGCAAGGGTCAATTTGATTAAGTTGACTTTGAATAGTTGCAATTGTGGGCAGGGAGGTATTGGTAGAGGGTCAGTTGATGGTTATACTGGTGTGGAATAGGGAATCAAAAGAGACGTTTTTGTGAAATAACTGAGAAGGTCTAATAAAGCAATGGGTTATAATGTATTGGGAAGGCTGAAAGGTTGAATTGATCCAGTTGGAAATAAAAAAAGTTGTATTCTATTTTACAGTTGATGCACTACCCAAATAAATTCTCCAACTACTGTGTATCTTCAGACTAAATCAAGAAGAATTGCTAGTTTAGTGTAGTTCTTCCTAAAAAATATTACTGCTTGTTCAAATTATTTATAAAGGTTTTGATTTTGCATGCCTTATATATTAAATGTTATATCATCCAATCCTCGGTGTTTTTGGAAGTCCTTGACTTCACTCTCCACTCTTTCCTTTGTCTAAACCTGCCATCGGGATTCCCATGTGACTGAAAAGTTTAGCACTTTCTTTGGATTCCTGTCAAGAATGCCCAATTGAAAGATTAATAAAATTCTTTTTTATAATGCAGCCGAATAGAAAGTATAAGGACAATCCACCCTTCCAAGCCGCCAGCAGATCCGGCCAAAGCTTACATGCCAATCATGTCGTTTTCTGGGCCATGTTTGTGACACAGAAACTCTTCCCACATCTATTACATTTTTGAGAATTTTCTTCTAACATATATTTAATAAATGGACAAAGAAACTGAGGCCCGATGGCAGACGTCTCTCCCTCAGTAGTCAATTTGGGTATAGTGTTTCACAAAGAACATCAGACATTGGTGTGCCCTATCAATGGGTATCTGCAGGATAAATGCCGAACATTTAGTATTGCTCAGCAAATGGAAACTGAAGAAAATCAAAACAGCATGATGGTTTCACCACAAAGTGTGGAAAATCTTGCTTCCACACGCTTCTTTTCCATTATGTTACAGAGAACATATTAAATTAATGACAGCGATAGGTTCCATAACCTTGCTTTCTAGACGGTGATGCAGTTGCAGAGTCAAAATAAAAATTGTGGTGAGCTTGACAAAAAGACATGAGAATAATCCAGTAATACCCGCATTGATGCATACTTAATATTCAAGCTCAGTGAGAGCCAATAATGAAACCGCTGGCACATTAAAAAATCCAAAATCAAAGAATATTTTGCATCAAACAAGGCCATTTTGTCAGCGTTGGATGTTTAAGGAAACTAAGACAGTGGTCAAGACAAAAAAACAAGGGAGAAAAATACCTAATCGGATCGAAAATCTCAGCAAAATTAGAAAATATATATATATATTTTTTTTAAAGATAGAATTTGCATTATTAGAGAATTCTTTAGATTGTGGTTTTACCAGAAGCGGCATAAATGAAACTCTTTGTTGTCAACATGATAAATACCGGAACAGACTAGTGTTTGGGACCTGGTGTTTAACCCCTTCACTATGAAGTTCCTTTTGTTTATAAAAAAAATAGATATTTATTTTACATCTTGTTTTGGGGTTTTGGCACATATGCCTTAACTTTGCTTAGCACTCAGCTTTATTTTTCTTTACTGAAAGTCTAAAAACTAGGACTAAATCCATAAAAGCATTCAACATTTATAGGTGGAAACGATCTAGCAAGAAGGTATACAACTTTTTCTTGTTTTTAAGTAAGTCCTTCAGTGACACAATTTAATTAAACTTCTGTTATTTAGTTTAAAAGGAATAAAAGCTGAGGTGTCTTACCACAATGAAATATTAAAGCTGGAGTACTAACCACCAAGCTATCTTATTGGGTGGAAGGAGCATAGCATTTAATGTGATGACTTCTCAACTGTCCCTCAGAATCCTGAATTCTAGAATTATATATTTCATTGGCCTATTCACCAGACCGTAATTCAGCATAAGACGCATAGTGCTTTGGAGACCTATTGTTGAGTTTCAAATGAGATTTTCTGCCTCAAAGGCCAACGTGTTAACCACAAGGGCACCCTCCGTACAATTTTATAGCTCCCTTACCAGCTAGCTGAAAATGTTTTATGTGACTTTTTAATGAAAAGGCTTGTGTTCCCAAGAAGAAGATCGTGATAATTGACCACAGACTGCATAAATATTTACTAGCTAAAGAGACGGCATACATGAAAAGTTGTCTGTTTGTTTGTCAGCCTGGGGATTATGACGGACAATGAGAAGACTCCTGGTTCTCCTCCCCATGTCACCAGTAACAGACAGATGTATAAACAGCCCGGTAGCTTTTTCACATGGTAGACTCTGGAATGCACTGACATCAGAGTGAATCTTAATTGTTCCTGGAATTTATAACATTCACAAGAAAAATTAAACTCCCTGGAGCAAAGTACCCAGCACATCCTGTCTCCGTCTCTGCTCTCTGCTCTTCAGAATGGCGGAGCGTGTTGGGTTTTAAAACATTAATTTAAGACTAGACTCCTGCCTGCAATTAACCTATTTTGGAAAAATCATAATTTATTGTAAGCTTCCATTCAGGGCACATTTTGATCCATTTCGAAGACCACTTTATTTTCAAAGATTACAATCTGTTCTTTAAACTGCAGACAATTTAAAAATATACTATACTAACAAGATTAACATGTATCTGTCCTGCCAAACATGACTTGCTATCCCTTTACAGAAAATTACATTTGATCTATATTTTGCCCTAGGCCATACCACAGCAAATGTATAGATAAAAAGGTATTTTTGTACCTCGCTTCGTCATTACTGCTATGTTGTTGGCTGTGAATATGGAGGCCAGGAGTGGTTATGTGTCCACACCAAATGTGACCTGATGACAAGGCAACATTCTGCATCTACTGTACACTTACAGCAGATGTCGCCAGCCCTATTTATAGTTCAAATCTATACTTACCTACTGGTGAACTTGACATCCAATTAGTTGTGGTATCATACCTCTACTTGGCCGTCACTGTGTCGCTGGTCTTCCCTCAGCCAAATCTCCTCCGTTTGATGCCGCGTCCCGGCATTCATTCAGTCAGCTCCGAATGTATGCATACATTTGGGGCCATGCTAGAGGCCATTTCGGGTTCCAGATGTCTGGTTCAATCCTATGTTAAAGTGTGTTCCATCCTATGTTAAATATATATAGAAGAAAATAGTAATAGTTTTTCGGGGCAAAAATTGATATAAGACCCGGCCTTGTTTTAGGGGAAAGATGATATATAATAAGTCACTAAGTGTCCGAGTGTTCCCCAACCAATTAGCTCAGACTTATGCTCATTTAATTCCTTATCTGACATCTCTTTCTTGCTTTGTCGTGGTCTTAGTAGTCCTAGAGTGCGTTATAGTATTCATTGTGTCTTTCTGGCTTGACCTGACTGTCATTTTGACTATTTTTACCTCTGGAGTCCCTGACATTGGTTTTGTGTACTAGATTATTCAACCTTCTCCTATTCTTGACCTGTTTTAAATTATCTGTATTCTATATTAGGACTATATTCTATGCTCCTTACATTAAGGACAGCCACTCTTCGCTCCGGTAATATGTACCTTATCTTTACCTATTGCCTCTTGTTTGCGTGTTGCCTTGACCTGCGTGTTACCTTGACTTGTGGATGACAACTCGGTCCTGTGCCTGCTGTAGATGAACTGTCAAAATAAAAAAAAGAATTAAACCTTATTTATGTTTTAAAATTGGTCCTTAGTCATGTAGCATTGTACACTAGAAAGTATGTTTATTTACGTATGCTGTTGAATAATTGCCCATTACACAAAAGTTTGAAAGGCATCAAAAGTCAGAATATTTATCAGGGCAATGCATGACAGGTGCATAAAGCCACCGTGCGTTTTCTAAAAGCAAATACCCAACGTTTATTTAAATAATGTCATTTCAAGAAATAAATGGGGAGAAAAGTCCTTTAAAAAAATATATAAAGGGCTAATAAAAATAATTTGATAATGTACAGAGAAGAAAATAATTTGTGACCCAAAAATAATCATCAATCAATTTAATATAATCGTCTTAGGCGTATTATTGAATGTCTGAACAACCACACTCTGTAAATATACATTATAAAATATATAGGTCAGTGGAAAGGTTTTGAGCACAGTTACAGGCGTACTTTCCCACAGATTTCTTCAGAATACAGTGTTTATACCAGGGCTGGGGAATTCAGGTAGGAATATACTAGTGAAACATACAAATGCCATCTTTTAACTTACTTATTACCGTAAAAAAAAATAAAAAAATTCATTCTTTATTCTTTTGTGCATAGTTAAGACAAGATACATTTACACCAGCAATGCCACAACAGCTTATGTCAGTGATTTCATATTCATAAAAGGACAGTTGTATGGCATGGTTAAACTCTGCACTTTTTTTTATATTTAAGAAGAGTGAACAGTAGTGAAACAAACTTATGAGAATTTAAACAGGTTAGCTCAAGATGTGTCAGAACAGTAGTATGCATAAAAGTTGAGGGGTACATGCTGTCTAGCCTGACACTGCGTGAGTAAATATGATGGAGTAAAAGACGTACACAGTATGGCTTGAACTAAAAACATTTAGCTTTGGAGAAACACTGTGTGTGTCTGAGTTATCAAGATAAGGTACAGGGTGTTAACTGGGGTGCTATAACTATGCTTAACTAGGTATCGTGAGTCTGGTAGGAGGCCCCCAGGTACAAGGCAACAAGGTGTGTGAGTCCAGGCCTACAGAAATGATACTTTAGATATCCAGGGAGTAGGTAGTGTGGAGAGGCCGTTCACTCAGAAAGCCACCGTGAGGAGAGGAAAGGTGAGTGGTGTCTTGTTTTTGGTGTCCGGATCCCCTCTCAGCTCACCCCTACTTGGGGCAGAGCATAGTCCCAGAATGCTGAGGTTCTCCACAGAGCCTTTGAGCCCAGTAAGGTCCGGTCGGGCATCAAGGTGGGTTGGCTCAGGGCGTTTAAGTACTTTACCAGTACACCATGCTCTCCTGCTTTAAGCCACCTCTGGCGCTTCTCGGGCACTTTATGAATCCTGGCTTTGGCTTGGGGTGGTTTCCACTTGCGTGTCATCCGCTGTCAGAGGGATGGGAGTCAACCGCCTCGCCGCCATGTTAGGGCCTTCGTCCCCGCCGGGGCTGTGGGTGTTCGCCATGGAGGTGCAATATGCTAATGAGGTGAGTGTACCTGCGGCTGTGCTGGGTTGGTCTGGTGCCTCCTGTTTCTGCCAGAAGTTATCAAAGATTTAATTGAGCCTGGACAGCAGGTCAATCCGTTTTTCGACGGAGTCAGGGCGCCACGTGGCGTCCGCCATATCTGATGTTTCGCATGCTTTCTCCGTGGGCACAGCAGTTTTACCCCCTGAGAAGCCTCCCAGATATGGACCGGGATTACGGGGCGTTAGTACAGCGGTGAGGGCCGTCGAGTAGCACCGTCCTAGGAGATCAGCCCGCCTCTCGCGCCCGGTTCCCTCTAGGCCACATGTTTCAGGGTTTGCCACCAAGGAGGTTGTCGAGTCTCTGAACCCCACAGGGTGCTGCAGCTCGGTCGAGAGAGATATTAGTCGCTTGGAAAGATTTTTTTCTTAGCTTTAATAAGGCTATAACTGCTTGTATTATCACGCTTGGAGAGGAGCTCGAGTAAGACACATCTCTCCACCATGGCAGTCAGGCCCCGTCCCCCTCTCATTACCGGTTTTAATGAACAAATTAAGGTTTTAGCAAACTGGTTTTAAAAAAAAAACCATGAAAAAGTGGTCTATTTTTTTTAATGCACTCGTCCAAAGTACAACATTATAGCAAGTCAAATCAAACTTCGAAGGTGGAGTGTCATTATAAATAAAATAAAATATATATTTTTTTCTAGCAGGGGTATCTCTTAATAGTGTATGTTTCACTTTTGTTAATGGAAATTTGGAAGTTTACCCTTACATTCCAAAAAAACTATCCATTGTTCACATCTTTACCCCCAAAATACTAATATTAAATACCAAGAGCCACTATCAACAAGCCTCTACTTCTGATTGCTCATTCAGTCCTGCGTATTATGGGCATTATTATCTCCCAGCCAATCAGTTTCTACATGTCCACGTGAGATATTGCAACATGCAAAACATGTTAAAAATAAAAACTTGGGGGCTCTTTGAAATGCCCACCCATTCCCTCTCACATTGAAGGTAAAGTGAAGGCGATTATGCCTGACTCAAAGAGGCTGGAGATGTGAACTTTAACCCTATCATTCTTTCCTATCTAATCTATTTGGGGGGCATTCTGGGACATTTTGGATACATTTGGGTTTGCTTCATTTCAGAGCTCATTCAGATCAATTCAATTCAGACATTGTGAAATCTGTAGAATAAAATTGGTGAGTATCAGTGATATTCACATTGATGTATATTACACATTTTTAAAACTTTTTCTATGGATAAACCAAACTGATACATGTACCATGTACTGTGCATGAATATAGTGAACTTGGTGAATAAGAGAAGACCTTTAACCATCCTTTAAATATGATGTTTTTTTGGGTAAGATATCATGTTTCTTCTATCCCTTTGATGCTATAGGTTGAAAGGTTTTTTGCAAATAACTAATCATACATATCTTGTTTTTCAATATAAAATATATAAAAATGTAAATCATAATATAATAATATAAATAAATATATTAATTCATAATCAATAATTATTTCAGGATGTTCATACAGGAGGCCTTACATATACAGTTAAGTGGTGGTAAATACTGACACTAGTTTTCCATTGAGGATGGTGACAAAGGTAAAAAATATAGCCATTAAATGGGAGGACAGGAAATAATCCAAAATGGAATATAACAAACATATAATATGTTTTTGTGGCAGATAGGACAATGGACAGACTAGAATTGGAGACATAGCTTGGCGTGCTGACTGCTGTCAACATTGATTTTATTGTAGTAAGTGGTTCCTTCAATGATTTGCTGGTACGTGGTCAGGCAACATGCGGTTACAGCTGAGAAGATGTGTTCCTTTTTGAGACAAAATTATAATAATGTTCTGTATAAAGAGTTTCTACTAAAAACCCATTCTTAGGCAGCCTCTTGGATAGATCAGACTGTGAATGAAAATGAGCTACAATCAGCCAGCCAGAACGACGCTGCTGGGTTTATATTGGCTTCTAGAAGACTGATGGATTGAGATCAAGGTCTTGTCAACTACATTTACAGAGAAATCTCATTAACATGCAAGTAACTCCTGAAATAACAGTTTTTGTGTAGGGCAGATACAATCTGATTCCTTCTATTTGGCCTCCCAAAGATGATTCAAATTCTTATTTGTGTTATGTGTTTATTTGTTTTAACCTTTTAATTCCGAAATGCGTGTAGCGTGTGACCGGAACAAATAAAAAAACATAAGAAAACGGTACTGCTCACTAAATCTGGAATAGTGAAGAATGGACAAGGGGTTTGCCTATTTTCAACCATTTTATAGCTCACATATTTTAGTTTAAACCCACAGATATAGGTTTTCAGAGATTAGAATATTTAAAGGTGGGGGTACCTATGCATTAAAGGAACAATCCACTGTCTTAAACATATAGCAATGGTGAATTTTGCTATGCGTCCCTTTCCTGTTAAATAAAGGATTGCCTATGTCTGATCCAGTGGTGAGAGGGTCTCCTCATCGCAGTCTGACTCCACCTACCATGAGACCATCAGAACGGTTGATCTCCCAGCCACTAGAATGTTTCTCGTGGTGGCAATTTGGATGTGGAGTGCATGCACAGCAGGCCTCACAACTGTCCCAATTCCATATCTTCAAATGTTGGGAGGTATGGCATGGTAATCACAAAAAGCCACCAGGATGAGCGTCCTCCCGACTTTCTAAATGATAGCTGAAAGGGTGCAGCTCAGCACCTTCATAAAAATTACAATTAAATGTGAAATTGCCACTTTTGTAAAGTGTGACAGAGAGGACCATCTGTTAACCTCTGAAACACTTTGCTAAGCTGAAGTACTTAATTGGTTTAGGTATTCTTTTCATACGAGAAAATTATGTGTAAACATAAAAACCTGAAATAGAGTTCCAGCAAAATAACAAGAATATACTTTTGTGTTCCATGGAGATTCCTCTTTTATGAATATAAATTGACCCCATTAACAAACTTTCCATCGTTGGAAGCCGCAGCTTCAAATGACTGGAGGTAATGTCAGCTGAATGCATTTAATGCTTAGATGTTGCTTTTTTTTAACAGCCTCTTGCGTGTTGAGAAAGCACAATTTGAGCATGGATTGTATTCAGCAAACAAGTCGCACCCTCTGTCAAATCAGCTATAAACGTGCTCTATTTGTTTAATATGTGGATGTTCATTAAAAAGGATGACTTTTTAAGATTCTGGAAATCACTTTGTATTAATGTAGCCTGTTCGATTGTATCGACTGGGCTAGATGAAATCAGCCACTTGGCCATAACCCGGTATCCAGGGGATAGAAATAAGTCCTTGCTTAGATAATTTGGAGAGAAGAAGATCTCACACACTGACAGGAGCAGACCAGGTGACATCCAGGCCTGATTTGCTGTGGTACCTCACCAAGATGTGGCTCCTTCTTTCCTTGTCATAGATATTAACAGCAACACGCAGAGTAAGTGTTGGTTCTTAGAGGTGGCAGGCCTTCACGTAAGACAACGTGATAGAATAAACGTTAGACAAGCAGAAGGTCCAGGAACACCAGAAATCAGATAATTGAATAAACAAAGCCAGGTCAAGGGTATCAGAAGTTAAAATAGTCAACAAGCAAGCTGCATCAAGAATATAGAGAATTTGAACACTAAGAAAGCTCTACTGAGTCTATGAGAGACCACAACAAGGCACAGTACACTTGGAAATACTCCTATTTATATGATGGGAGTGTTCTTACTATAACCACAACCCCAAAAGAACATAGAGGGAATTGAATATGCTGCAAATCTGCATCACTAATGTAATGATGTGTCAAAAAGATGGGTTGGAGCCGCAGTGGCTTGCTTCAGGAGCTCCGTGGGAGTCTGCAAAATCGAGCAAGATGGCGGTCCACTGGATCAGAACACCACGTGACCAGTGGGCCGCAAGGATAAGTTCCAGCATTCGTCTTGCCCTCCAGTAAGGTGCCATGGAAGCACTGTCAGCATTCCAGTGAATGGAAGAAGTTATCATGAACCTTCTACCTGAAGATTTCAGGAGCTTTAGACTGACTTTATCCAGAGCTAGAAGCTGCTTTTCTGGGGTGTCTAGGTTCCTATGGTCTTATTCTATGACCCAGCCTTATCCCCCCTTCCCTAGGAGCAGTGGTAGTGGAAGAGAAAGAAAAACCAGAAGGATTCAGATAATGGGAAATGTAATCGAAACCACTCACACTATATGTGCAGTGTTACCAACAACCCACCACGTACCCCAATGTGCACTGTGAACAAAATGATTGCAGTTTAATTGGGAGAAAGGTATCTAGTAAGAGTGTAGGAAAATTAGTTTGCTATTGTTACTGTTATTTTTTTAATATTATTAATATTGTTATTTTTTATTATGTAGTCTCTGCTCGGCAGAATTATTATACATACTATAAGTTGCAACATAATTTTTTCATCTTGTAATTTAGCTATTGTTGCATTAAAAAAAATATTAGGAGCAAATTATGGAATATTTTGGGACTTCATGACCAAACAATTTGTGATTGTCCCACATTAGGGCTCTTTCCCATTTTTTGACTCTAGTCAACGTTGGCTTTTTTTGTGTAACTCATATGAACGTAAGTTTAGTATCATGGGCGTCCACAGGAATTTTTCCAGGGGGGGGCATAATTGTAATGACATCCATGCTTGGTACCTTTTTGACAGTGTCATGAAAGGGAAGGGGCATAGCCATTATCACATAAAGCCAGGGTGAATAGCGTTTTCACAACTATAGTGTCAGGAATATATGTTTGTATTCCTGACACTATAGTGTTCCTTTAAGCAAATTAAAGGACCATTCTGGTCACCATAACAACTTCACCTAAATGAAAATGCTATGATGCCAGGAAGCCCCTGGGTGCTCGCTTTCCTTTAAGGGGTTAAATCACTCTCAAATGGTTTAACCCCAAAGGCTTCCTCCAGCTCCAGGTCGCTCAGTGGTATTTGGCTTCTGAAACAGAGTGTCAGGAAGTGCAGATTGACGTCAGGCATGGGTGCCGCTGATTGGCTAGAGTGGACAGTTGACGCTCTAAGCCAATCGCTAGTTCCCGGTTCATAAAATATTTTTACTTTTTTATGAATGGGGAGCTACTGATTGGCTTAGAGTGCCAGCTGACTGCTCTAGCCAATCAGCAACACCCCTACCCAACGGCACTCTGTGCTTCCTGACACTCAGTAAATAAAAGTGAACACATTAATACTGATATTTTTTTACCTTTGGAGATGAGAAGATCCAGCGTTTCCCTGCCTGGCCCAGGTACCAAAGCCTTATGATGTGGTGTCCAGAATAAAGTGGAGGGTTCACTTCATTTGTCCTTCCTGCTCCAATCTCCTTTTCCTCTCCTTCCTTTGACAGTCTTTTTTTTATCTTCTGACACGGTTTTCTATCCTTGGCCCCTTCTGCTATTTTACCTTTCTGCTACTTTCTGCTTATTTTGCACCCTTCTGCTCCTTTCTCATTCTGATCCCTTTCTGCTCCTTGCAGACCCTTTCTGCTCCCTTTTCTACTTTATCTTTGTGCTCCTTGCTGTCCCTTTGTGCTCCTTCTCCTACTTTACCTTTGTGCTCCTTCTGATTCTTTCTGCTCCTTTACCTTTTGTGCTCCTTCCTGCTCATTCTCCTATTTTATGTTTGTGCTCCTTCTGCCCCTTCCAGCTCATTTCTGACCCTTTCTGCTCCTTCTACTTTACCTTTGTGCTGCTTTACCTTCCAGCTCCTTGCTGACCCTTCCTGTTCATTTCTGTTCCTTTGTGCTCCTTCTCCTACTTTACCTTTTGTGCTCCTTGCTGTCCCTTCCAGCTCCTTGCTGCCCCTTTCTGCTCCTTGATGTCCCTTCCTGCTCATTTCTGTTCCTTCTCCTTTTCTTACTTTACCTTCTTGCTCCTTGCTGACTCTTCATGTAGGCTGTCTCCCCCATCCCTCACTTCCATAGGCGTGCGCACAGGGTGTGCACGCCAATGGATTGAGACCGGCAGGGGAGATCTCTGGATCTCCCCGGTCGGCTCATGCAGAGCCGACGCTATCCGAGCGGCGGCTCTGGTCTAAGCCTCCATGGGCCGGTGGGGAGATCAAAGTTCTACCTCACCGGTCCACAGCAGCATGGAGGGAGGCAGCAGAGAACCCGGGCTAGAGTTCACTCTCCACTGAACCACCAGGGAAGGCAGCAGGACTGGGATAATAACTAATCTGCCCCCACCTCCACCCAAACATACAGCACACACACACACACAGCACACACAGCCCCCACACACATACATCACCCTCGCACACACAGCACCCACACACACCCAGCACACTAACAGCATCCTCACAAACACACAAACAGCACCCTCACACACAAACAGCACCCTGACAAACACACAACACACACAAACAGCACACTAACAGGACCCGAACAAACACGCACACACAAACACCCTCTCACACACACACACACACACACAGCACACTACCAGTTCCCTCACACACAGCACACTAACAGCACTCTCACAAACACACACAAAAACACCCTCACCCACATAGCACACTACCAGCACCCTCACACAGCAGTATATATATATATATATATATATATATATACATATACACACATACATATACACATGGCGTGTGTTTGTGCTTTAGGGTGCACACCCTAATGCAATAGGCTGCGCACGCCTATGCTCACTTCCCCTATGCTCACTCCCCTAATCTATAGGCTGCTGCTCCCCCAAGCCTCACTCCCTAATCTATAGGCTGCTGCTATAGGCCCCCCTCACTCACTCCCTAATCTATAGGCTGCTGCCCCACCAAAAAAAATCTATAATCTATAGGCTATCCCTCCCCCCATCCCTCACTTACCTGATCTGTAGGCTGTCTCTGGCTGCATGTGTTGCTCCCCTGCGGTTTCAATCAGCAGAGAGAAGCAGGGATAAGATGCAGCTTCCTATCCCTGTCTCTCTCCATACACAGCGCCACCTACTGGCCGGCGCCGGTATTGCAGTTCATTTTCAATCACGAAAAATAGCAGAACAAGCTGAAAAATCCAGAGGGGGGCAAGTGCCCCCCCCATGCCCCCCCTGCGGACGCCCATGTTTAGTATACTTTTGTCTCCAAACCGCCTCCAATTATCCTGACTTTTTTCTGGTATTGTTGTAAAAAAGTAACAAATGATAGGTTCGTGAATCACCCCATAAATATATTTCACAAGATTGTGGGTGGCATGGAGTCTAAGGTAATATCATATTTATAATATGATTTAAACTGAATACAATATTATGTAGTCATCATATAACACTACATCTTTTAACAAGGTACATCGTGGACATCTTGGAAAGTCCAATGAAGGCTGTTGGCAGATGATTACAGAAGGCACATTTGTATCAGTGACAAATATGATGCTATTTAACTCAAGCCACCACATTTGGAAAATTCAACACAATCTTGTCCAATGCACACAATGAACCGTAAGAGTCAACAGCACGTTTCATTGGGGGGGTACAGAACACCCAAATAATTTCTAAAAACAAAAAAGATGTTTTATTATGTTTTGTATCAAACATGAATTGAATACTCAGTCGTAAGGGTTGCTAGTCTTTATTTAATAAACAAATGTAAGTCAACTTATTTTATTACATTAACTAGACCACAGATAAAAAAATTTAAAAAGATTAAACAAAATCAGACACATTTAATTTGCATCGATAACAAGCTGTATGATCAGTCAATGATTTTTATCTTCGACCAAGTCACAAGGTAACCAATAGGGACCCAAATCTGTGGCATTAGTGTGTGCATGGGCATACCTAGTACACGAGTAATCATACAGCCTAGGAGTTCATTCACCAAACAAAGAATTCTGCCGAGAAACAAACTGCAAAATTTAAGCGACAGCAATCAAGTTGAACAAAATAGCTGAACAACTTTTCAGTATCTTGCATGCCCCTGTAGGTCATATGTGGAAATACTTTAAAAAAAATAAAATTAAGCCTTTTCTGTCTCTATCGAAAGACCTAACAACAAAAAACAGACAAAACAAAAAACATATTTACACCCTAAATGCTAGTTTTTGTAGCTTTCACTTGTAATGTTGCATAGAAGAAATTTGTTCAGCAAACTATACTTTTTGATTTTTTTTTAATTCTCTGTAGATCTCCTGTCATATTAAATTTATTAAATATCAATCTGAAGATGAAGAATTAATACTCGCCATGTCAGGCACAGATTCCCATAATTCTGTACTAGAACTACAAGACTTTAGAGTATTCAAACAGACTTGTGCACAAATGTGTTTCAGCTGGTAGAAACGAACAAAATACCCTATCATCCATCCATCCATCCATCCATCCATCTATCCATCCATCCGATTCAAACAGCACCTTATCTGCTCTTCTTCCTTTAATCTTGCATTTTCACATATTTGCTAATTTGCTCTTTTCTACTTGTTCAATCCACCTAAGAGGTTTGCCTTAACGTGGCAGGTGGGCTTACACCTAATGGCCATTGGAGTTACTAAAAGTTATTTAAATGTGCATGGGGATTTGGAATAGTACGCAAGTAACCCTTTGTCTTTGGTCTAAACTCTTACATCCTGCGACCCAAACGCAGCATTTATTAATATTCACCTTGCACTTAGTACTGACAACCCTCGCAGCCAAAGCTATGTACAGAGGGAGCATTTTATTCGTATAAAATAAAATAAAATAAAAAATAACATGGGTAAAGGACTCCTGGGTGTGCATGCCTATTTTAATGGCACAAATCTTTTATTCATCTTTTTGAAATGTATTTACCCAACGATAATATAGCTGGGGCAGAGAGTACCTGTTCCCTTTCCAACTGACTTTTAAGTCTGAAGAATCAAACATAGTTACATAGTTACATAGTTACATAGCTGAAAAGAGACTTGCGTCCATCAAGTTCAGCCTTCCTCACATTTGTTTTTTGCTGTTGATCCAAAAGAAGGCAAAAAACCCAGTTTGAAGCACAATTTTGCAACAAGCTAGGAAAAAAATTCCTTCTTGACCCCAGAATGGCAGTCAGATTTATCCTTGGATCAAGCAGTTATTACCCTACATTGAAAGATTATATCCTTGAATATTCTGTTCTTGCAAGTATGCATCTAGTAGCCGTTTGAACATCTGTATGGACTCTGATAAAACCACTTCCTCTCAAACGGAATTCCCACATCCTGATTGTTCTTACAGTAAAAAACCTTTCTGCACTAGGCGGAAATCTTCTTCAGTGTGATGGTGTAGCGCTGGCCTGCGTGTCTACCTTAAAGTCGGTTTGTGAATAGATTTTCCACGTAGTTTGTATTGGCCCGAATATATTTGTATAATGTTATGTATCCCTCTCAGGCAACGTTTTTCTAAACTAAATAGGTTTAAATTTGTTAACCTTTCTTCATAGCTGATATGTTCCATTCTTTTTATTAATTTTGTAGCCCACCTCTGCACTTTCTAGTGCCATAATATCCTTCTTTAGAACAGGTGCCCAAAATTGCACAGCATATTCAATATGGGGTCTTACTAGTGATTTATAAAGAGGCAAAATTATATTCTCGTCCCGAGAATGAATGCCCTTTTTCATGCATGACAATACTTTACTGGCCTTGGCCACTGCTGATTGACATTGCACATTGTTGCATAGTTTGTTGTCTATAACAATTCCCAAGTCCTTTTCGTGTGTTGTTATCCCTAATTCGCTTCCATTAAGGGTATACGTTGCTTGTGTATTCTTTACGCTTGAAGTGCACTTAGCTTTGCATTTTCGGTAAATTTCATACGCATTTGAGTGCCCAGTCTCCCGAATTCTCTAATCCTCTTCGTAAATAATATCTTGCTCACATTGTATTGTTTTACAAAGTTTTGTGTCATCTGCAAACACTGAAACGCTTGACTTTCAATGGGTCTTCAAGATCATTTATATAAACATGTTAAATAGAAGAGGTCCCAGAACAGACCCCTGAGGGACACCACTTGCCACCTCTGTCCAGCTTGAAAATTTACCATTAATGACAACTCTTTGTACTCTGTTTTTAAGCCAATGTTCTACCCAAGAACAAGCATTTTTATCTAGACCGATTTCCTTGAGTTTGAACACTAATCTATTGTGTGGAACTGTATCAAATGCCTTGGCAAAATCCAAATAGATCACATCCACGCAACACCCTGATCTATACTTCTACTTACTTCTTCGTAGAACGCAATCAAGTTAGTTTGACATGACCTGTGCTTCATAAAACCATGCTGATTTTTGCTGATAACCATGTTCTTCTCAAAGAATTCTTGAATATTATCCCTTAATAAACTTTCAAATATTTTACCAGCCACAGAAGTTAAGCTCACAGGTCTATAATTTCCAGGCAAGGATTTTGAACCCTTTTTGAATATAGGAACCACATCTGCCTTCCTCCAATCCTCTGGAACACTTCCTGAAAGAAAAGAATCTTGAAAGATTAAAAACAGAGGTTCATTTATTTCTGCACTTAGTTCCTTAAGTACACGTGGATGGATACCGTCAGGCCCTGGAGCTTTGTTTATATTAACTTTCTTTAGTTGCTGCAGCACCTTGTCTTGAGTTAACCAATTACAATTATTCTGCAAGTTTTTAGTAGCAATCATTTGCACATCTATTGCCATGGGTTCTTCCTTAATATATACGGAGGAGAAAAAGTTATTTAAAATTCCTGCCTTTTCCTGGTCTTCATTAATTAACACCCCCGTTTCAGTTTTTAGTGTACCTACACTTTCATTTTGTTTTTTTTTTAGAATTTATGTACTTAAAAATGCTTTGGGGTTGGTTTTGCTCTCTTCAGCTATCATTATTTCATTTTGAAGTTTAGCAAGTCTAATTGCCTTTTTGCACGCATTATTTGCATCCTTATATCTTTTATAAGATGCATCTGATTTGTCCGATTTAAATGCTTTAAATGCCCTTCTCTTAGTTGTAATCTCTTGTTTTACTTCTCTACTAAGCCATGTTGGTTTTAATTTGTTTCTTTTATATTTATTTCCCAATGGTACATACTGAGAAATAACCGGAGACTTTTTGCTGCGCTCTTGCATTAGATAATGATGTTTCAAGGATTTCATTAAGGGTGCAGAGTAGCAGTATACTTCAGGATTTAAGAGGGTTTGTGCCTGAGAGCTCACAGGTCTCAACCCGGTGTATAATTTAACTTTATCCCAAGTTAACTTTATCCCAAATATTCCCTAATCAGGCATTCTTATCTCCTCGTCTCTTTGTCCAGTGATTGCTAACATACATCACCTGCTGCCTATCTGGTGTGTAGACTGCTTATAAATTTCATCCCTAACTGCAATCGGTGCTGGACCATTGAGTCAATTCAAGGTATCCTACCACAAATGTGATTCATCCTTGGCTTTGTGGCCTCTAACCTCAGTCTACTACTGCTTGCTTGTTTGTATCCTCGACCATGGTATAATGTTGCATCTTTGTCTTGTGTCGTGGTGTTCCTCAGTCTTAGCTTACACTGTATCGTGTATTCTGATAATGTCACCTAGACCTGAGTTCGTGTCTGCTCACAACCTGGGAAGATACACAAGGAGAGTCATTGCTCTGAACAGGATCTTTTCCCAGAATTTGCGGTCCAGAAGGTATTTCTTTAATAAATTTGTTCTGATCCATCAGGGAGGGCATGTCCACACCCACAATCTAAATGGCCGGCACTTGTTGACTTATTTATGGTTTGTTATGGGATATGTCATCTTAGTAATCATTTGTTTGAGTTTGGCAAGGATGGGATGCCATTTTCTTAGCTGTGGTTGTTTCCACCCTGACACGGAATGTAATGTGTTGTTGATAAACTGCTAAATAGCATGTATTTGTTATTTGAAGTGTTATGAAGCAAAACTCCCCAAATTTATGTGTTGCAATGTTAACTGGATAGTTCATTGGTACAACAAAAATAACCTTGTATAAATTCCATGGCTGGCTACAGAGTAATTAAAGGAACACTATAGTCAACAGACCCACTACAACGTAATGCAGTGCTTCTGTGACATATATTCTGAAAAGCTGGCTGAGCATTCAAAGGGACACTATGCAGTATAGTAGCCATATGGGCAGTCGGAACCTTGGACAAAAAAACCCCACATACCTTCCCCAATAAAACACTGACACAAGGGTATATGGGTCAAAATGTCCACAGCTTTTATTAAATAATTATAATATATATAATGATAATAACCATACTACTATAATAATAATAATAATAACTTAACATAGAAAACATGGGTTATTGCCCCATACCTCGCCCTCTCATCCGTATCCTTCAGTTAATATACAAGGCAAACGCCCCCATATAAATAACACATAATATATATATATATATATATATATAAAACATTCTTCCAACTTCATTTCAACATGAACATAACTTAAAGTGTCAAACATAATTAACCATGGCAGGGGTATACCCGGATACCCCTACCCACACCAAACATACTTTAACCATGGCAGGGGTATACCCGGATACCCCTACCCACACCAAACATACTTTAACCATGGCAGGGGTATACCCGGATACCCCTACCCCACCAGGTCCAGAGCCACCGAGAGGACTCGAAACCTACCAACTTACCAATCACCACAATTTTTCAATTTCCATCAATCTTCCTAATGGGGAGACTATTTCCTCTCCTTCAGCTTCCTATCCTGCCGCTGTGACAAAACGGGATAACCCACTTAACCAACAAAATCCCAGGGAGGGTGGGTGGGACAAACTCAGCCAGGTAGGTAATTAAAAGTGACTGAATCCAAAATGGCTTCTTATTTAAATAGCCAAACCCCCTACCCACAACCCACTAGTCCTAGCCGCTTCCTCCTAAGCCCGCCTCCTAACCCCTGTCAAGGCCCTTTTCCGCTAGGCTGCGCTTTGGCTACATGGGGCTACATATCACGGCAGGTGTATAATTGTTACAGTAATTATGAAATGGCACAATATGAGTTTAATTACCGTACGTATACCTCTCATATTAAATGTGAGTGGCCGAATCTAGATAATCTCTAAAGCTCGTGTCAAAAATCCCAAACTGCTCCCTCACTCTTTACTTTTTTGTTTCTTAATATTTATCACCATAAACATCAGTTTGGTCACAAATTCATAGAAAATAATATAAAAAACATAACTCAGCAAAAATCAGGTCTATAGACCAAATATAAAACAAACAGAGACACACTTACAGAAGCAAAAGAGCCCTATGAGTATTGTGCTTGTTGACTTAGTGTTGTCTGTGTAAAAAAGTGTGTGTAGTGACTGATTGTTGTGAGTGTGGAGGAGGTTGCAGTATGGGGGGAGGCTGAGTGTATCTGTGTGTAGGTTGAATGTGCTGTGTGTGAATTCGTTTCCCCTCCTCCCATTGAAGGAGCAGGGTCCCTGGTGGTCCATTGGAGTGTAAGCAGGGTTTCTGGCTTTCCAGTAGAGTGTGAACAGGATCCCTAGCAGTCCAGTGGCAGGCGAGCTGGATTCCTGGTGGTCCTGGGGGAGCTCCATTGTTTGCACCAAAATCAGGTACAGTCTAATGTACCTGATATTGGTACAGACCCCAATGCTCACTGGAGATAGGGAGGAGGCACATTATAGGGAGACCTTTTGAGTTTGGGTCTTTTGAGGTGGGTCTGCTCAGATTCAGAGCTCCAGTCACAGACAGGGGCACACTAGGCAGCCACCGTGGTCTGTATGTAGATAAATTACAATGACATGGGATGTAAGCTACAATGAGGCCAAATATACTCCTTTCATGAATACCATATCTTATTGTGATTGGGAGGATGCCCATAATATCAGCCAATAGCTCCTTCATAGTGTAAACAAAATTAATTGTTCTCCATAACATTTTGAACTGAGTGACATCTCCTCTCAAAGCAGAGCCCCCAAAATAAAATAAAAGCTCGCTGTGAACATATGGCTTAACCTAGCTGGGTCGGATATCAGCACCCCACACATTTCTCCTCCTTTTCCTTTATAGTGCCACAGCAATAGAGCTTATAACAGTTGTCAAAAATCCCCTTCTAAACTGTATTGTCAAGAACCAATTTTATCTGCCAGGGATTGTCATCTCCTGTTAATGTAGTTATTAAAAGTGTTTGTACCACCACTAGACATCATCAAACTCCTCCTATTAAAAATACACCATTCTGGGGGCGGGGCCTGGCAGCCATGCTGACCGGTCGCATGCTGCAGAGGCTCCTGCTGAGCTTGGCTTTTTCAGCAAAATTTATAGACTCACTGTGAATACTTAAGCTGTGTAATGTACCCAAGGGTGCAAGTAGCTGTTGGTGACACCGTGGACTCCAAGATCGGGAGTTTTGAGGGCCCTTTGGGTGGTACAAAGCTTTGGAGAAGGCGGCCTACTCGGGAGAGGAGCGGGGCAGACGGCCGCTGCCCTGTTTGCATGCCTGACAATCACCCAACGGCTATGTGATACCCCTCACAGGCCCTGGTCCCCCCCCCCATGGACCGGCGGGGGTTATCCCGGTCCCCACTGGAGGCAGCCGACACTGAGTGGGCATCTGTGCAGAGATTCTCAGCCAACGAACCTCAGGGCCCGACCAACAAGATGGCGGCCGCATGGCACATGCTGGGCCTGACTGCGTTACCAGCACTCATATGGCTTCCTGGACCATACAGCCCCAACTCTTAACCCTGGGCTATTGTTGCTACTACAACCTGCTAAGCAGCGGAGCTGCCTCAGCTGACCAGCCCTCATATCAAAGTCCGGTCCTAGCAGCTGCCAACTTGGGCCTAGAGCACCCTGACGACAACTCCCGAACCACAGCCCGATGACATCTCACCTGGGAATCCCGATATCGACCATCCATGGCAGGGGAACCGGAGGCACAGGTAACAGGCGCACATGGAGCATGGGACTGGCAACAACCCAACTTTTCACAGGGCTTGCAGGTCGGACACGAGAAGAGGCAGGAATGAGTCCGTAAGATCCAGCAGGACTGTCTATATGTCATCTGCGGCACACAGAGAATGGCGCCTGGGGGGCTGCGTGGCCTGCCTTGAGAGACTCCACATTTTAGCTTCAGTGCAACCTATTAGAATGCTCCCTTATATTAATTTACTTTGTCTTTTATTTTTCTCCACATTGAGTACGGTATAGCATGCTTATATGTTTCTAATGGGCTAAGTAATACTCCTACACCCATGGGCTTATAGCTATATGAGGTCAAGTATTATTGCCTCTCAGCGACCGCTGGGTTGCTCTACCCTATAACAGGCATGTACCTGAAGGGTATCATTATTATAGCATACATAACCTGTCACTTGTCACACCCTGTTTCCCCAATCTCTAACTTGTACTTAACATGCGGCCAGAAAAGTCATACTGATGTTACGTCACACAGATAAACCTTAATTACATCATACATCTCGAAAGGGATGTCCCTTTGCACCCACTGTATAGAACCAAAGGCTCCTCATTACCACACAACACTACAAATGACGAGTTAAGTCTAACAGTCAGGGGTTTATTACAATCAATCTTCATGTCCTTACTACTTAAGCTGGGTGTATCTGTTTCTCCTGACTAAACATAAGCTGACAGCTGCCCAAAATAGTAATCTTTGCTCGTTTTATTTTCCCTTTTTTTCTTTAAAATGCAACAAACGTATGACGTATCAAAAGTTAATCTTAAAGCGTACAAAATAATCTTGTGAATTTCCCTGTATAAAAAAAAGAAAAAGTGCAATGTTTTTGATGCCATACTACTGTTACCATGTGAATTCAAACTGGTTTGCACCAGCTGATGTGGCAGTGCTAATCTACATGTAAAATATCTGCATGAACAAAATACAGAATTAAAAAAAAAAAATACACCATTCTAAATACCATGACTGCGTAATGTGCAAGACAAAATATGGTAAATATATATTAGGAAAATACTACATCTTTGTTAATATATTGCACCTCGCAGACTCTTGGTCATCATATTAAGTATTAAGTATTTGTATTATAAGTATATTAAAAATAACACTATAGTCACCTAAATAAAGCAGTTTCAGTGTATAGATCATTCCCCTGCAATTTCACTGCTCAATTCACTGTCATTTAGAAGTTAAATCACTTTGTTTCTGTTTATGCAGCCCTAGCCACACCTCCCCTGGCTATGATTGACAGAGCCTGCATGAAAAAAAAAACTGATGTAATTTACCTTAAATAATTGTATTTCAAGCTCTAAATTGAACTTTAATCACATACAGGAGGCTCTTGCAGGGTCTAGCAAGCTATTAACATAGCAGGGGATAAGAAAATCTTAATTAAACAGAACTTGCAATAAAGAAAGCCTAAATAGGGCTCTCTTTACAGGAAGTGTTTATGGAAGGCTGTGCAAGTCACATGCAGGGAGGTGTGACTAGGGTTCATCAACAAAGGGATTTAACTCCTAAATGGCAGAGGATTGAGCAGTGAGGCTGCAGGGGCATGTTCTATACACCAAAACTGCTTCATTAAGCTAAAGTTGTTCAGGTGACTATAGTGTCCCTTTAAGTATTTTCTGCTCTTCCTGGGTGATTTTATGGCATTATTGGCCAACCAATTTCACACCTCAACAGCTTGTCAGCATCATCGGCTGTGTGGAAGTGTCATGGCTGGAACTCCTGTTAGCTTCACTTAGTGTTTAGTGCTCTCCTTCCAATGAAAGGACACTGTAGGCACCAAAACAACATTAGCTTAATGAAGCAGTTTTAGTGTCTAAATCATGCCCCTGCAGTCTTACTGCTCAATTTTCTGCCATTAAATCACTTTTGTTTCTATTTATGGAGCCCTGTCCACACCTCACCTTGCAGTGACTGACACAGCCTGCATGAAAAAAATTGTTTTATTTTCAATCAGATGTTAACTTGCTTTAGAAAATGCTATCTCCTGCTCTGTGAATTTAACTTTAATAACACAGAGAGTTGGCTACTATGGGGTTTAGAAAGTTATTAACCCCTTAAGACTGCAGCCAAATGTACAAGTTGTGATAAAAAAAAAATGTAAACAAACCACAGAATTTTACTATATGTCTGTTCAACAATAATTTACCTCTTTCATATTAAATGTACCCACACTTATTATATATAATTTTATTCACGGGAAACAGGGCTTTCATTTAACATCAAATATTTAGGTATGGGACATAATTTAATATGAATAAAATATAAAAAAATGAGAGAAAATAAGATTTTAAATTTTTTTTCTTGGTTCTACGTGACATTTTAACTTTAAATGTCATAATACTGTTTGCTTTTACTACAATAAAATACACATATTTGTATTCAGCGAGGTCTCACGTGTAAAACAGTACCCCCTATGTACAGGTTTTATGGTGTTTTGGAAAGAAATCACGTATCAGATACGGAAAGAACAGATTTAGCAAATTGATCTGATAGACCTGCTCTGACATCAATCTGGTAACTCCTAATGAATGTATTGGTTGAAGACCACGTGGCTGCCTTACAAATGAGTTCAGGGGAGACTTTGGCTGCCCAGGAGGAAGAGAGGGCCCTAGTGGAATGGGCTTTAAGACCCACAGGAACCGGACATTCTGAAGATTGATAGGCTTGTACAATAGCCGCCACTATCCACCTGCTAATGGTTGTTTTGGGGGCCTGCATGCCTTTTCTACCATCGTTATGAAGGACCAAGAGACTCTGAGAAGAGCGCCAAGCGGCAGTTCTTTCAATATATATTCGAAGACATCTCACTAGGTCCTCAGAGATGGAAGAACAATATCTTCGTTGATTTGAAAGGCGGAGGTGACTTTCGGTCTAAACTCAGGAACTGTACGGAGGATAACTCTGTCCTTGTGAAAGACCGTAAAGGGCTCCTCAATGGATAGGGCGTGAAGTTATAACTTAGGCCTTTATCAAGACCAGACTGTAGGAACTCCAAAATATCCATGGTAGAGGGATTCTGTATATCAATGAATTTAGGAAGAGCCAAGCGGAAAAAACTTCCCATACTCTATAGTAGGTGGCTTAAGTGGAATACTTTCGTGCCTTCAGCATAGTGTCTATCACTGCTTGAGAGAAGCCTCTGCTCGCAAGCCTGTCCCTTTCAGTCTCCATGCCATGAGATTGAGGGAAATTGGGTCTGGATGCAACACCGGGCCCTGGAACAGTAGTTTCGGAACTCTCGGGAGCTGAAGTGGAGATTCCACACAAAGACTTTGGAGCAGGGGAAACCAAGGCCTCCGAGGCCAACCAGGTGCTATCAAGATGAGAGATACCTGCTCTGTTCTCATTCTCCTCAGGATTGGGAAGATCAGTGGAAATGGAGGAAACGCATACCCCATGTTGAATCTCCAGGGACTGGATAGAGCGTCGTAAAGAAATCCCCCACTTTCCTGTTGACTCGAGTTGCCAGTAGGTCTACTTGCGGGAGACCCCACTTCTCTACAATAGTGCGGAATACCTTGTCCGATAAGCACCATTCTCCTGGGTCTATCCTGGATCTGCTGAGGAAGTCTGCTAGTTGATTCAGTTTCCCTGGTAGATGGATGGCTGTAAGACCTGTCAGATTCCTCTGAACCCACCACATCAGGTGCTTCATAATTTCCATCATCTTGCCGCTCCTGGTTCCCCCTTGATGATTGATATAGCATACCACCGTGGTGTTGTCTGTTCTTAACTTTACCCACTGACCCTTGAGGTGTACTGAGAAGTGCTTCAACGCTTTGAGAACTGCCAGAAGTTCTAGCAGATTGGAATGTACATTGCTTGTTTTGGAACTCCATTCCTCCTGCGCAAAGTCATGGAGACAATGGGCACCCCATCCCCATTGGCTGGCATCTGTTGTCACTGTTGAAGTGGAAAGCCCCTGGATAGGTGTTCTTTGCTCAGCCACCAGATCAGAGAATGGCGTACGGCCAGTTATACCTTGATGGGTTGGAGAAGATTCCTGGAGGAAAATTGCATTAGGAAATTGGCTTGGAACGGTCTCATCCTCCACTGTGCCCATCTGGTCAGACCTATTGTGGAAGACATAGACCCGAAGAGACTCATTACCGCCTTTGCAGGAGCAATACTGGACATTAACATTTTTCTTAATTGTTTCCTGAGTTTTGCAATTCTTGCCAGAGAAAGTTGAACTGTACCCATCAGAGTGTCGAAGTGAGCTCCTAATTATATCATAGATTGGGTTGAGTGGAGGTGGATCTTCTTGGCGTTGATTTTCCAGCCGTGAGCGTGAAGAAACTGAATACTGATTATAGCTTGGGAGGTTAATGTATCCCTGTTGTTTCCTAAGATCAGGATGTTGTCCAAATAATGGTAGATAGCGATATTCTGCTTCCTCAGCTCTGCAATCAGAAGCACTAATACTTTTGTGAACGACTTCAGGGCCGTACTTAGTCCAAACAGAAGTGGCCTTCCTCTACAGCAAACCTCAGGAACTTTTGATGGGACTGCGCAATGGGTATGTGAAAGTAGGCGTCTAATAGATCTATAGATAACATCCATTGGTTGGGTGCCACTACTTTTATTATAGACTGCAAGGATTCCATCTTGAATCTGCGAATGTGTAGATGCTTGTTCAGTCTGTGCACATCTAGAATAGGTTTCCATCCTCCTGAGGACTTTTTCGTTAGGAAGATGTGTGAGTAAAACCCTTGAGTTCTTTCGCATGTTGGCACCGTTATGATAACCTTTTCTGCTTGTAGGGATAAGAGGAAGTTCTGTAGGGCCATGTGCTTCTCTTTGTCCCCTGGCCACTTTGTGAGATGAAGAGACCTGTTGGGAGGTTGCTCGTAAAATTCTAGAAGGTATCCTCTCCGAATAATATCCAGTACCCAACAGTCGCTTGTGGATTCTGCCCATATGGATGGGTATTGAAGAAGACAAGCCCCAACTCCTTCTGACTTGGGAATTATATAGTCATAAATTCCTGGAGACCTTGGAGGAAGAAGTGCCTCGGGACTTGCCTCCTCTTCCTCCAGATTGGGCTTCTCTCCCAGATTGAAATCTGCCATATTCTCTCCCGGGCTTGTACGATCTACTATCCTGAAAGGAATGGTATTCTCTACGGGCACGAAAGGACCCTTTATATTTCCTTTCCTGTGGTAGAAAGGCTTTATTCCCTTCGCCAGCCTTTTTTATACACTCGTCCAGGTTCTTACCAAACAACATATTCCCATGAAATGGTAAGGAACACAAACTATTCTTGGAAGAAGCATTGGCCGCCCAAGACCTAAGCTGGTGGAGATTGTAAAAGACAAATTTCTGGCAAGATTTCTTACTAGATCTACTGCTGCTTCAGATGAAAAATCAATGGCTAATCTCATATCTTTCAGGCTATCCAATATGGAGGGACGGCTTCTGCCACTCCTGATATCCTCTTCCAGTTCTTGTAGCCAAGCCTTCATTGCTCTTGTAACTGATGGGAGTGCAACGGCAGGGTGAAGACTCGTGCCTGAGGCCACATAAGACTTGGAAAGATAGTACTCCAGTAGAAAAGTCAGAGGGCTCAGAATATCTGGGTCGCTTGTGGGCTTTGCCAACCTCTCTGATGCCCTGGGCAACCGCTTGCTTTATAAATTGCATAATGTCCGGTGTTGGATGAGATGGTCCTGCAGCTGCTGAGAGACAATCTGAACAGAGACGTTTTCCTTCTATGGCTCTGTTGTCACAGGATATGCACAGCGTCCTTTTGGGCGACTACCCTTTGGATGATCCTGAAGTCTTTGTACCTTTGGCACTACAACAAACAAATGTGCCTTTGAGTACTTTCCCACTCTTTTTTTTTTAATGGAAAAAATGGCTTACCTATATTGCTTCGATTATGAACTATTATGATGAGATGAATCCGATTCCCTGGATCTTGAACAAGAATCCATCTGCAAGTCAATTGGTGTATCAGATGAAACTTAACCAAGAAGAGTAAGGACATCAAGAAAAGAAAAATATAAGAAATTAACTTACTTTTTCCAAAGGAAAGAAAAGAGCCCAGCAAAGGTGAGGTTAACAGACTATCCTGCTGAAGCTCCTGTGATCAGGAATCCTACTTCTGCCAGAATTGATCATCATTTGAGCTAAATGAGACTTGGCGCTTTAAGAGCCAGGCGCCTGACGTCATCAATCAAACCGCGCATGCGCAAAGTGTCCAGTGAACGCGCAAACGGCTTCCTGGTAAACGGACCGCGAGTGCACGAATAATATGTGCACTCGTGAACCGTCGAACACATATACAAATTAGTAGCGCGCGAATGCGCTCTTGTTTGCGCTGGCGCGCGTATTCACACGAGCGCAGGCACCCTGAAACTCCCGAATGCTGAGTAAACTTAACAAGCGCAGGATAAAGAAATACTTACCGTCTTACAGCATCCTGGGCGGTAAATTTAAACATACTGTTTATGCATCCATACCTTTATCTTCTTTCATATTGCTTCTGGTGGGTAGACCTTTCTCCTAACCAACAAGCTTTAGAAGTGGATGCATTGTTGTGAATAATCCTTTACTTGCTACCCCTTGGGTCGCTGCAAGATGACAGAAAGGAAAACCCCCGGTCACTAAAGGGGTTTTCTCCAGGGGGACACCTTTGCGCAGGGCCGTGTACTGGAGACTTCCCAGGGGAGAGAGGGTGAACTCCCAAGGGGCTGGAGGAACTAATCCTCAGGTAAGCCATACAAGAAAATTTCATAGTCTTAAGACCAATATGTCCTAGGGATAGGACAGAAAAAAAGACTGGGGAAGGAGAGGTAGGAGGTGGTACTTATACTACTTAATTATTATTCCTGTTCAATTAGGATAGGGAGGAGCTACCCAATGTTGTGCTGCCATGGATATGGCCAGGAAAATTTGATTTATTTAAAAAGGGTTGGAGTAGCTCTTTAACTGTATGTCATAATAAAACATATTTTCACCTTCAAAATATTGGTTTGTTGTGTATATAAAACGTAATAATTTTAATATTAGATTTCAAGGTATTAGTAAGGAGATAAACAATCTGTGTTTTTAAGGGCTCTATCTCGTGGATGATGTAATTACATTTATAACTAAGCTTTTCTTGTGTATTCCTTTTTCAGCTGGAATCCTTGGCCCCCTTCTGGTTTCTCTTTGTACTGCTTCCCTTGACAATTCTGTTTGTTTCCAGAGCCACTTATATACTGATGATCACAAGATAAACCTCTCTCTGCTCACGTTTTTTTCTCTGTTCCAAGATCGGTGCATAATCGGTGGATAATTGGCTAAACATGTATCCCCTTTAGTGTATTTTTTGTAATTCTTTATTTTATTTGTGCATAGGTTTTACAAACAGGATGGCAATGCCACAACAGCTATTGCTAGCCACATAAACATTGGTTGTACAAATGTCTGGCATGTAAGGTCATAGCACATTTTTAGAAAAGGAGAAGTCGCTTACGTCTTAGTAACTGCATAGTATGGTTTTAAGTATAAACAGAAACAGAAATACTCAATGTGGTGTGGCATGTGAGATATGTAATAACAAGCTAGTACAGATCAGAAGAACATATGCCATTGTTGCTAGGGGTCCCTGAGCCCAACAAGGTTTTTGCTAGCCAGCTAGCACTCACCACCCGGGTAGGCCGTAGATGCTGGAAGTTGTGCCCCGGGGGAGCAATATACCGGTTTCGGGTTTCGAGGTTGTAGCAGCACCCCTGGATGGTATGGGATCTCGCTTAATAGCTCTGGATGCCAGGTTGAACCCACCAAATGGTTCAAAAAGCTGGGCCATAGCAGGAGCTGGTCTTACATGCGTCCAGCCGGCATGGTGGCCCGCCCCTAACACCCCCTTTAGTGTATTTTAACCCCCTTTTGTGCCTTATGTCTCTTACAACCCCATTTGTGTGTCACTTACTCATCCCCTTTGCGTGTCTATTTCTCCTCCACCTTTGTGTGGATTTGTACCTGCTGGTCTCATGGACAATGGTACAGTGCCTTCTTTATTCTCTACCTGGTCTGACAGGAAGTTACTCACTGGAAGCAATGAGCAACTTCCTGTCAGTTTGAGCAGAGGATAAAGAAGATCCTCTATCACAGTCTGTAAGGCTATGCTACATCGAGTAACTGCTGGTAGGAGGAGCTCTGTGTGCCCCCGGTCTGTTGCCCCTTGAAGCAGCCGCCTGTGCCACCTTATGGTAGTGCTGGCCCTGTCTAATATCTGTATTTAAATTGATGTTATCTGTTTCTTGAAGCTCATGTTTACCAAAACTGAGCTATTTATCTTCCCTCCTGTGCAAATTAGCAATCCGTTGTTGCCCTCTGTACATGTCAGTGGGACATCCATTTACCAAACCTTAAAGGTGTGGTGGCTTGGTACTATTGTCTCCGGACTGACTTTTTCTTCCTACGTTCAGTGTGTGTCTAAGTCTTACAATTTTGTCTTTAAAATAATGCTCATATTCCACTCCTGCAACTCACTCCTTATCAGTCTCTCCAAAGCCTTGATCGCACCGATACTTTAAAACAAGTTGTGTGGTGGATACAATTTAAGGTGAGTGTTATGTTTATGAAAATCATCCTAGGTGAAACACACCAAAATGTTAGAATATATCAGTGAATTATATACGTAGATTCCCTAATAGGATATGTGATTGCAGTATGTTCAATCTTCTCAATGTTTAATTTGCTTAGAAAATACAAAGTAAAAATACGTAGTGTAAAATAGTTATAAAAATGAGCAATGTAATAAAATACATCAAACTTATAAACAGCGCCAAGGATTTAAATAGCGCAAAACCAGCACAAACTAGTCCTGTGGACCCAGTCTGGCGATGACTGTGTCTGGAGTCCTTCACCAATGTTACCTGCAAGTCCGGAACCAAGGTGCTAAGGAGAGAGTGCGGATCCAGAGTGCGGATAAATACACAAAAAAAGTCTCCTTGATAACATCTGAAAAGACGAAAGATTGCAGTATTGCGCTTTTATCCACGCTCTGGTTCCAGTTGTGATACCGCAAAGGATGTTTAGTGTTTAGAAGATTAAAAGTTTTAGAAGGGTTAAATTTGTAGTACAAGGGCTGTTTAGGATTACTGTGTTCAGGGCTAGAGTTGGGTTAAATTAAGAATTGGGGTACATGAGATATTTAGTATGTAAGAGGAGTTAATCATAGGATTAAGGTAAAGGGCTTATTTTCAGGTTTAGGCTGGAATTTACAGAGTTATCATCTTCCTATGTCTTATGTAGATCAGTCATATTGATGATGTTAGAGCCGCAGGAGCGGTTATACAGTGTGCATCACTCAGTGCTTCCCCTGTTACTCTTGCAAAGCATTTCCTGTGTTAGAGGCTGTTAGTGTGCAGATAGGAAACGGTATCTATCCGTCTCTTTTCTGAAACTGCAATGTTTTGCATTGCAGGGCTGAGGGGACGGGAAAACTGCACCCAGACCACTTCAATGAGATGAAGTGGCCCGGGTGCCTATAGTGTCCCATTAACCTATATGCTTTATTCGTAAATCTAGTTGTTACATGAGATGTTATAAGTGTGTAAAGATATTATACCCAAATACAGCATTCCTCATGGATTACTTTGGAATTTATTTGGAACACAGATTTCTTGTGTAGTTTATACCTTTTCCTCACATCAAGTGATCTCTGTAAACCAACGCATCCCTGTGTTCTGCTTTGGAGATTCTGATCACTGATTGCCAAAGGTGGGGTCTTCTTGCCCTTACTCTCTGGCTTCAGTGAGAGATCCTGAGTACTTCAGTCATCAATACTGCATTACCTAGCACTAAGCATTTCACAGACTGCCTTACCCTAAGAGTCGCAAGGTACACCTAGGGTACTGCATATACTCATCACCTACCTATATCTGCTGGATTCTTGTTTGCCAATTGCTATTTCTTCTGTTCTATGTTGTATGCTTACAGATAGAATATCTCACCTCTAGTTTCTGTGCCACCAGGCCCATATCTGTTATTGTTAACTCTATGGACCATTAATTCCCAGTGCTTGCCCCTTTGCAAATTGCACCTATTACTCCCTATAATCTTTTCTCTTTTATGTCCTCAGTCTCTTGCACACAAACCTGGTAACAATACATTCTCTTCACTCCCACTCTCACCCACCCACCCACCTCAAGGTCCTGTTTTAATATATTGACTCCTCAAATTGCTCAGTTATAGTCATCAGCTGCTAGCCCCTGTCTGCAGACAGCACTCTTGCAGTCTCCCTCATTGATTACTTGCCATCTTTTATTCCATTCCTGCCTTGCTGACAGATTGCTACTCTACTTAACACACCATTGCCCACTATTTATAATGCTGCTCATCCAATCTTCTCATACTAACTCTTTTCCTTTTCTATTTTTTTCTCTTATATTTTTCTATTTTTAGGCCCAAGATAGCTGACTATCTTGATGACTACTCTGACTCCTTTCAGGAGTTTGCCCTGGACAGGGGGAACACAGCAGTACCTGCTTTCTCTTCGGCCCAGCCAACCCCGCTGAGTCCAAATGCCATGCCGATAACTGCAGCAACCCTGAAGGAGCTATTAGCCAAGCTGCAGCAGTCTATTCAGGCTGATGTCGCTTTACTACATACAGACATTACTGGCATGGTCAACAAAGCCTCACCGGCAGACCAAGCTCAGAAATTAGCAGCACTGGAAGGCTCAATACAGAATCTCCGGAAGCAGCAGAAAATGTCTGAAAAGTGGTTTGCGACACTGGAAGACATGAGGTGCCAAAACAACCTCAAGATTCAAGGCATTTCCAAAGAAATACTGTCGACTGAACTCCCTCACTTCTTGCGGTGGATTTTGGTGGCCCTGTTTCTGGCATAGCAGGCTAAGAATATCCTCCTGGATGGTATGTTCTGAGTGCCCAAACCACGGAGAGCACCAGAAGCTGTGCCCAGAGACCTGGGTGGCAGGGACATCCTGGGTGGCAGGGACAAGACCATAGAACAAGCTGCCATAAAACGCTCCTTCCCATACGTCTTTGAGAATATGGAACTTACCTTCTATGCCAACCTATCCAGGGACACACTGGCGTGAAGGAGATCTCTCCAACTGTTCACCTCCCTCCTTTGGGGAACACAACATATGCTACAGCTGGCTCCTATCCTGGACCCTAATAGTCCTCCAGGGGAATCCACCTTCCTGGTACATGACTTGCAGGAAGTGACCGCTCTAATGGCCTGGCCGCCCTGCAGACTTCTGCTACCACGGTACTGCGGTGTGTGTCTGCATGTGTATCTGCTTGTCTGCATGTGTGGGGGCAACATATGGGAGGGTAGACGTATGAAGGGGTGGCACGAGGCAGACGTAAAGCCCCGTGGTTTCTAGTTATGCCTCTGGCCACTGCATTAAATAATTTACATGGGAAGGTTCTTGCTCTAGTATAGCCTCAGTATCAAACTGCCGGGACAAGCGGTCGGCCTTGACATTTTTAGAACCAGGTCTGTAGGTGATAAGAAAATTAAAGCGAGAAAAAAATAGAGACCACCTAGCTTGTCTAGAAGATAATCGCTTAGCATCTCCTATGTAAGCCAGATTTTTGTGATCAGTAATGATCAAAAGGGGGTCCTTGGAACCCTCTAGAAGATGTCGCCACTCCTTGAGAGCTAGAATAATGGCCAACAATTCTCTATTGCCAATATCGTAATTGCGCTCAGCAGGAGACAACTTTCTAGAAAAGTAACCACAAGGATGTAACAGAGTTTCCTGGCTCTCCCTCTGGGAGAGAACTGCCCCTACCCCTGTCTCTGAAGCATCAACCTCCATTATGAAAAGCTTACTGGTGTCAGGATGTATCAATATGTCAGCGGAGGCAAACCGCTGTATGAGAGTTTCAAAGGCTTCAATTGCCTCCTTAGACCATATCGTACTACTAGCCCCGTTGCGTGTCATATTGGTGATGGGGGCTATTACTGAAGAAAATCCCTTTATAAATCTTCTGTAATAATTGGCGAAACTAATGAACCTTTGAATGGCTTTCAACCCAGTGGGTAAAGACTCTAGTTTTTTAGGATCCATCTGAAACCCAGAGGCAGAAATATTATATCCTAAAAACTGTACTTCAGACTGGTCAAAGATACATTTTTCCAATTTACAATAAAGTTGGTTTCTTATCAAGGTTTGCAGAACTTGTTTAACATAATCGTGGTGAGACTGGAGGTCAGGAGAATAAATAAGGATATTGTTACAAACTGCCATTTGTAACTGGCCCTTTAAATGACAAATTGCCCTGCTTCCCTGGGTTGTGGAGAAGCCTATTTGCCAGCCTCCTTCCTCATGACTATGGCCCCTGGGAGATTGTGCCCCTGAAAACTTATGGACTTTTATTGGGTGTGTATGGCCCTTTAAGAACCATCTGGGGACATATTGTGGCGTCTTAGTGCAAGGAGCAGCACCCAAACGACACTGGTATCGTATGAGAGAGTATTGAGGGCAACGCTAGCCTTTGCGCAGCGTCCCTACCTACAGCAGCATGGAGCCAGCAAGTCCTTGCACAGCAGCTGAAATGGAGGAGAGGTTCCTCGACAGATTGCATGGCTTCCTAGCCCAGAGGGATTGGGCAGTCTCAGAAGAGGAGATGTGGGAGTACAGAAATGAGGCCAGAGCCGAGCTGTGGGAAGAAGCCCTGGAGGAAGTCCAGTATCAGCAAGGTGATTGTCCACTCAGCAGAAGGCAGCGAATGCAGGGTCGGATGACAGAGCGGATGCCCCTCCTGGGAAAACAACCCCTTCCAGCGTGGGTGGCTAAACTAGAGGCTCTAGTATATAATGAACGCATACCAGGCGCTACAGTGGTACGTGTCTCAGCTTGTTCCAGAGATGGCTGAGTATGAATTCCCTGAGAGTGGGGATTACAATGGCCCTGGTCTATTCTGGGATTACATAGACGATGACGACTTTGGAAAGGCTACCAACTCACGCTTTTGGGACTTGTATGACGACCGGGAAGACATGCTGGATCTCCCTAGAGACATTGACCTAGAGACAGATCTGCGGTACCTAGTTACCAATGAAGAAGAGACAACCGATCCCCTTCCCCAACAGAAACCAGAGGTACCCCAGGAGAGCCGAACAACAGAGCCAGGTCGAGACCCCTTCAGCTGGAAGGATATCGTAGAGATTTACTGGGAGGAACCTCTGATGGCAGGTAGAGATTAGACCGAGGTCTCTCTACCGGCCCTACAGAGATGCTGGGCAGTCGGCCCAGATCCCCAACCCCAGGGTGAGTTACAGGGAGAGGAGAGCAGCGACCTCCCTCCCCAGCGGTAGTGCACCGTGCAGAGGGAAGAGACAACCGGTCTCCTTGCCTAACCACAACCCGAGGTACCCGAGGCAGCGGACCTCATAGACTTGTCCTGGGAGGACCTCCAGCAGTCAGGTGGAGATGGGACCGCAGTCTCTCTACTGGCCCTACAGGGATGCTGGGCAGGCGGTCCAGATACCCAGCGGCAGACCCATCTACAGGGAGAGGAGAGCATCGACCTCCATCCCCAGCGGCCACAGGAGTATCATCCAATTCTCCCCTCCCCAGCTAACTCCTAACTTGGGCCCAGGGTTAACAGTGGAGATGTTAACCCCTACTGACCCCCATGTTCCCTTTGCCACCGGGCAGGACTATGCCGCAATTTTCCCAGCAGAATAGCTGGCAGCTGGGCAGAGTGCAGTTGGCCTCTGCCCTCCCTTTGACCCTTGTACAGAGCTTGACATTCTGCCGGCTATCCCGGCGGAAGAACTGGCATCAGGACAGAGTGCCGCTGGCCTCTGCCCTACCAACCCTCTTGCTACAGGACTGGCCTGCAACTCCCTTGCCCCAGCAGAAGCGCTGGCATCAGGGCAGAGCGCCGCTGGCCTCTGCCCCCCAAGTACCACCAGCTATTTGCCCAGCTGCACCAGGAAGGCCAAGGATGCTGCATTTTCATCGTACAACCTGGAACCTACAGGCCATTACTATTTATTGTGTGGGACTACTTTGCTACTAATGTTTATTTGTGGGTGGGTTGCGAGACTAACTTAGGCACTGACCGACAGAAGGTCAGGTGCCTGGTTAGTCTCCCTCCAAAAGGGGAGATATGTTACAAACTGCCATTTGTAACTGGCACTTTAAATGACAAATTGGCTTGCTTCCCTGGGTTGCGGAGAAGCCTATTTGCCAGCCACCCTCCTCATGACTATGGCCCCTGGGAGATTGTGCCCCTGAAAACTTATGGACTTTTATTGGGTGTGTATGGCCCTTTAAGAACCATCTGGGGACATATTGTGACTTTGGTGAACAATGCCCCTTTAAGACTATGTCCCCAGACCTGTAAAATAACTTGTTCCTGGCTTTCTCCTACTTGGTTCAGTAAATGGGGCTTACTGAACCAAGTACCCCACAGGCGGACCACCCAGAAGTGGAAGTGTGCAGGCAATTTACCTCACAGGCAGGGAGCCTGCTGTAGGTAAATTGCTGACCGCTGAGTGGCCGCAGTTCGTGCAAACCAACACGTGGCGGCGGCCATCTTTGTTCATTTGAACAAGGTCAGCGGTGTGTGTAGCCAAATCCATGGAACTGAAATCGGCTACACATTTCAACGAACACCGCTGACCCTTACCTTCTCCTACACTGAATTTTCAGCTGCAGAGACTAAGTCCCATTCGGCAATTCGAATGCACGCATAAAATTGACCGGCCTCACAGCCCAAATCTATGGAACTGTTTTGGGCAGAAAAATGTGCTTGCGGTCGGTCATAAAGGACTTCCATCTAACTTTTTATCCACTGGAGGGATTTGTGTGATATTTGGTTATGTTTATAATTAAAGTGTGCTGATTCTGAATATGTAATTTTTATGGATGTATGGTTTTAAAGTTATAGTACATGTATAAAAACTGTATTTTTTACAAACGAGTAAATGTAATTCCTGAGTACATCGTACAATCTTGGAAAACCGTTGGAGCATTGTACAACCTGAATGGCATCACTAGATATTCATAGTGTCCACTTCTGGTATTAAATGCAGTCTTCCACTAGTGGTTTTCCTTGATTCTCACTAAATTGTAAGCGCTTCTAAGGTCAAGCTTAGTAAACACTTTAGCGCCCTAGAGTCTGTCAAATAATTCAGCAATAAGAGGAATGGGGTAGGCGTTCTTAATGGTGATTTTGTTCAATGTCCTGTAATCGATACATGGGCACAACTCACCATCCTTTTTAGATACAAAAAATTATCCTGCACCAGTAGTGTATATTCCTCCATTACACTACTCTCCTGAGGTGATAGAGCATAGACTGCTCCCTTAGGTGGCATAGCACCTGGTAGTAGGTTAATGGAACAGTCATATGGTCTGTGGGGAGGTAGAGCATTAGACTGAGTCTTGCTGAATACTTCTTTAATGTCTTGGTATTGTATAGGGATCTCGGGATTTTGAGGTGTACTAGTGGGTAATTCAATAATGCCCACTCTTTTGGTGACATGCAATATACACGTTTCATTACAATCCTTACCCCATTCTAATATTTTCCCATTAGCCCAGTCAATATAAGGGTTATGCTTGCTAAGCCATGGGAATCCTAATATAATAGGACAAGAAGGAGATGCAATCACCTGAAATGTAATCTCTTCCTTATGTAATGCACCAATGGAAATATTAATGGATAAGGTTTCTTTTTTTTTTTTTAATTCTTTTTATTACATTTTTTCATGAAAATATTAATAGACAGAAACAACACACAGGGGGGGAACCTTACAGAGAAAAAAAATAAGGATTCCCATCCCCGATAAACATACATAGATACAATGTTCTATTTCAAATTTCATCAATAAGCCGTCTAGGATACAATCTAATAACATAAACATCCTATCGAATGGATATCGTGGTCCAAAAACGGCCTAAATAAAACCTTATAGATAAAATAGACATAAACAAAGACAAAACTGGTCATATGTATTGCAGATCCGATACCACACTTAAAAAAAAGCAATATAAGGCCAAGGAGACTAATAATAGAACCCCCAATGAAGACACCAGACCAACCGTAGGGAAATCGTATGAAATACCCCACCAAATCAAATGCATTAAAGCCTATTGATTTTTTGGACAAGACTAGAATAGAACGACAGAGCCTTAAAGTTAGAATATCCTCTCATAGACAATAATCCCTTTTCCCTTTGGTCTCTCGTAGGAATATCAATCCTTTTTTAAAATATAGCAATTAATATTTTAGTAGCCATTAAGCAGTGTATAATCACAATATCAAAATTATCCTTTATTTCTGAGCCCAAAAGATGGAGTAGAGCGATTTCCGGTTTAAATTCCAAATAAGAACCTCCCAATCTCTTTATGAATTCATATGTAATCATCCAAAGAGATTTAATTCGGTGGCAGGACCACCATATATGAACCATTGAGCCATCTGGATGAAAACACCGCCAACAATTAGACGGATTAGTAATAGAAATTTTAGCAAGTCTAATAGGTACCAAGTACCATCTATATAATACTTTAATAAAGGTCTCTAAAATATTCAAACAATGAATAATTTTTTTAGTCCTTACAAAGGATTTACACCAACTATTAAGTGGAATAGAAATTGCTAGATCAGTTTCCCATTTAGTTAAAGCTTTAGGGATGAGAGGAATCCCTATCATTTTTATTAATTCAACTGCGATAGAAAAAACCCTTTTGACAGAATACCCCGAAAAAAGTTTCCTAAACGCTATTCCAAATCGGCCTTCTAAAACCAATATATTATCTTTCAGATAGCTCTTAATACGCAGAAAGTTAAATAATTCTCTAGAGGGTAAATCTAACCAATTTTTCAAAACATCAAAACTTTTCAATTGATGGTCAATATAGAGATCTTTTATCTTATGATTAAAGTCTTTATACCAATTCGTCAAATTTATCTCTAGCATAAAACATTCTAACGACCTCAAACTCAAATTCTCATATATTTTTCTGTTAATATTCAACTTCTTCTTTATTGTCGTCCATTCTTTTAATGTCTGTGATAAAGACGAAGGACAGTGAAAACCCGTCTCACACAGATGCCTATTCTGGCTTGCCTCTCTCCATAAGAGAAATTCGAGGTTATCTAAACCAAGTCTGGCTGCTTCAATTTTATACCAGGCTTGGTCTATAGAGTCGGTTAATTGTAATTTACTGGCATGAACTAGTATATTAGCCTGATAAATTTGATTAACAAGGGGATAACCCAGCCCCCCCTGGTAGGCCTTCCTTGATAGATGTGTAGCGTTACTTACCTTAACCGGGGGCCGGTCGCGGTCCTCTCTTCAAGCCGCGCGCGGTCCTGCGGCTGCATGAGCCGCGCGCGGCTCATCCGACTGCTTTAGATGGAAGGCGGGCAGTGACCGCGTGAAGCGGTCACGTGTCCCGCCTGAAACTAAGAGCGCGCCGCGAGTCTCGGGCGCGCTCTTAAAGAGACAGTGGGAGCCTAATTGCCAAAAGGCTCCCATTGGCTCCTGTCATACCACACTCCCTATACAATTACCTTATGGGGGTGTGGAAGTGACAGGAGCCAATCACTTTCGTTTAAAAGCTATTTAAACTTACCTTTTTCCCTTAGCTCGTTGCCCTATCGTGGTTTCTGTTTCAGTTCCCTTTAGCGCTTGTGGTGTTCAGTTGTGTTTTCTCGTATTGACTTTGGCTTCGTATTCTGACATCTGTACTGTTTGCCGGCTTGCTGTTTTCCGTGTACCAGACCCCGGCTTGTCCTAGTTTACGCTGTCTCTCTGTGCCCTTGACCTCGGTTTGTTCCTGGCTCTGTGTCCTCTCATATACGTCGAGTCCGGCCATTCTAAGGTCCGGTAGACGTATCTCTCCTCTGTATTGGCTTCTGTTTAGCTGGATCCTGCGTGTAGGGGTATATTCTCGTTACAAGATGGTAAGTACTAATTCTTGGTCTCTTCCCTCTCCAAACATACGCTGTAATGCTAGTTAGATAGATAAGGTTTCATGCGTTATCAATGGTTGTGAGAGTGGTCTCCCATCAATAGCTTCCACAGCTAGGGATGATAGTCTCTCTTTGATAGGTATAGTATTACCTTTTACAAATTGAACGTCGATGAAGTTTCCAGCAGCACCTGAATCCATCAGGGCTTTGCATGAAAAGTTATTTTTGTCAAAGGCGATAGAAATGTCAAGGAGAAACCTATTTTTATTCTTTTCAGATCTACGTTTCCATTACACCTAAGACCTGTCCCCTTAAGGTGCTTAGGTGCGGTAGTTTTCCGGATGTATGGGACAATTGTTTCTCATATGTCCCTTCCTACCACAGTATAGACATAGGCCTTCTTTTCTCCTATATTGTCTTTCTGCTTCTAGTGATCCCGAACTGCATGGGTTCTGGTTCGGACTGTACAGGAATTTCAGGGACAATAGGTCTGGAGAAACAGGGTGCTAAATGCATACTCATGCGTCTGGTCTTGTTTCTAGTAGCTTCTCTGGTTCTTAATCTATTATCAATCTGCATGACAAAAGTGATAAATTCATTAAGCATAATTGCTGCTCAGCATTAACCCTTCTATGGATTTGGTTGCTGCTCAGCACAACTTTTCCTGTGTGGACAGTAAATGCCATTAACCACATTTTTATAAGCGGATGAATACGTGACACCCTCCTCCCCGCAAACCCTCTCTGTGTCCCATACCTTCTTCCTCCCCCAGCTCCTCCATGTGTCCCATATCCTCCCCCCCGCCCCTCTATTTGTCCCATTTCCTCTTTCCCCCAGCCCCTCCATGTGTCCCTGACAGACACAGACTCTCACTGATTTGACACACCCTCATAGACACACATACATAACTGAGAGACACAGACTTTCACTGACTTGACACACACTAACAGACACATTCACTGAGACAAACACTAATTCAATGACAGGCACACACACATACACTCACTGACAGACACACACACACACAAACACACACACACATCACTGACAGACACAGGCTCTCACTGCTTTAACACACTCATACACTGAGACACACATTCACTGACAGACACGCACAAAAAACACACTCACTGACAGACACATACACATTCTCACACAAATTCTTCTTACTATTATTTTATAAGGATGGAGTGGATCCTGTCCAAGTCCCAGTGTGGCTGCTGTGAATGCCAGGCTGGAGGCCGGGTGTGTGTGCAATGGAGGTGGCTAGGGAGCTGTAATTTCCTGGCTCTGCTCACTTGTACGCCATTTAGTGATCAATTAATTAATTTATTTATATTTGGATTAGTATCTATATAATGCATTAAGAAGGAGTAAAAATTCCATCCAAGTAGTTCATTTGTGATTTGCGAAATAATATTTTCACATTAATATGTATGCACATAACTCCAAGATATTCCAGAGAGCAGCACTGTGCCGGGATAGTACCTGTTGAACACATTTCGGAGAAGACAAATGAAAAAATGAAATATTCCATGGAATAAATTAGCTAACAATTTTATATTGATATATACTTTCCAGTGGATTGCATATCATTTTGCACTTTTTAGCAATCATCTCATGTTTCGTTATTAAATGTTGTTAAAAATATATTTGACAGCCAAGTTGATAAATTGCATGTCTTGGCAACCTTTATTGGAGCATTATATAATTTCCCAAAAATATAGAATGCCTTCGTAATGTTTAACATTTGTTCCCTTGCATTTGTACACTGTTGCCGTGCTTACAAATAATTAAATACCGTTAGGATGAGTAAGAAAACGAGTTTTCATTTATTTTTCATTCACTTTAAAATATTTCTTTGTATTTCACATAGGGGTAACATACAAAAAATGAGGACATCGCTGTGATTTAACAGTGCTGGACTTTTGCATTGTAGGTGAATCTCCAATTCATGATTGTTTTCCCATGAAAAATATGGATTAGTATCTATATAATGCATTAAGAAGGAGTAAAAATTCCATCCAAGTAGTTCATTTGTGATTTGCGAAATAATATTTTCACATTAATATGTATGCACATAACTCCAAGATATTCCAGTTAATTCCATTAATTAATTTGTTTTTTTTAGCGCTGTTGCACACGCTCATTTAATTTGTTCTTTCAATAAGTCCTCTGCACTGTACCCAACTGGAACCTATCAAAAGGCTTGTCCACTGCAATGGGACACGTGTTAGGCAAATATAGATTGTCATGAATCTCACTTCCTAGCACTACAGGAAAAGACGAACGGTAAGCAATATAAATATTGGGTACTACTCAAAATGTCCAGATATATAAATTAATGTATCAGAATGTATATATTTTTCACATGGACAGCTCACTAAGAATGCAGCTTCACAATGAATGTAAAATGGATGCTGTCCAGGAGGTGGGAGGTTCTGGGAGGGAGGGTCTGCTGCTGATTGGCTGGAATGTGTCTGCTGACTGTGAGGTACAGGGTCAAAGTTTACTCAATGATGACATAGGGGGCAGACCGAACAGCGCATATGTTTGCCGTCCGTGGCGAACCGTTCGGCGAACCGTTCGGGACATCACTATTTACTAGATCAATTTTCTTTTTGGCTTTGCAACAAAATTATGCCACATTTTAGATTCCCTACGTTTCATAACTTTGCTGCAATGACAGTTAGTAAAGGGTTTTGCCAGAGGGCGATCACTCCTTTGTTACATAGGCTCAAAAGTGTGCAGGTCTATACACATTATTGGACAAGACTTACAAAAAGCAAGACTTTCCCATCAGAGTTCTGTGATTAGTTGGCGTCCAAGTCAACCAATCACAGTGCTCCTACTAGACATTGATGGCCCGGAAAGGCCTTCATAAAGTTTTTTTACCATCTTGAATACTCAGCCTGCACAGATCCATTGAGAGGCTCACGTGGATATTGATTTTTGCTATTGCATTTATTACTTTTATAGTTTTATTATGAATTTGGGTCTTCTTTTACTTGATACAGTTTTGTTGACATATGATGGATTTTTATTTGGCTTTTTTGGGGGCTGAAGACTGAAAAATGAAAATCTTCACTCAAGACTTAAAAAAACAAGTATTATTATTATGAGGGGTTAGGTAGGGATATAGTTAGGGTGGTGGCTACGGGCCTGGGGATCCAGAGCCATTGATGGTACTCGCTTTAGTGGCCCAGAAGACTTCCAATTAAACCATTAATATAATAATAGGACTCAGGAGGAGATAGAGCTTAAAACGAGGCCAGGTCACTCGTGGGGGCCACCAGGGGACCCCACACCGTAAAAATGTCATTATTTAATTGTTTTTGTTTTGGAGTCCTAATCAGTTCTTTCACTACGATGGATCCATCTTATTCTATGCTAAGGTATCATAGTTTTTACTAGTCCTGATGATTTGTTTTGGGGCAAACTACAATTTAGCTGAGTTAGGGCCGATCTGATGATTGGATGAATTTCTAACCAAACCATGCAACAGCGAACATTTTTAAATTCGGAGTTGTGATTCTGAATTCCACATATGGCAGCAGAAAAAGAGATTATAGATGGGAAAAAAAGATGATTGATAGGGAATAGTTACTAAATGTTGATTTGTCCATAGCATCATGCTCTCTAAGCATTTCCCAGTAGTGAAAAAGATCTGCTGGCCTAGTTAAGCTCAGAAGTTGGCATTTGAAACCTGATAGTAAATATCACAAATCTTTCAGATTAAGGGATGCTCTAATCACCAAAAAAACTTGGTCATTATTGAAGCAGTTTTAGTGTATAGATCATGCCCCAATAGCCTCACTGCATAATTATCTGTCATTTAGGATTTAAATAACTTTGTTTATGCAGCCCTTACCACACCTCCCATGGCTGTGACTAATGCAGCCTCCCTACACACTTCCTGAAAAAGAGCATTTAAAACAAAACAAACAAAAACTTCCATTATTACACAATGTGTTTAATTTAGAATTTCATATCTTCTGTTCTGTTAATTGCCTGATATAACCTGCAGCAGTCTCCTGTGTGTAACTTTAACCAGGATGATAGACTCTCTTAAATTGTTACTCAGTTTTTCCTAACCTTCTGTGGTTTACGCTATTTTTGCTTCAATATTCCTGATTGATTGTCAAGTCAACACAATTATTTGGATTACCTGGTTGTATACAGGTAATGAAGTAGTTAGGGAAGCATGATTGGAACTGCATTGCAACACAGCTGGTGTCAGAGGCCACTTTTAACATTTAGCATAGGTAGCTGCTGGATGCCTAGAAGATACCCCGCTGTTTCATATTTCTAATGCTTGCGAGTGCGGAGCCAATGTCAAAATCTTTATGAGATTCAGCAACAGTTTCATATTTCATTGAAACCCTTATAAGAAAAGTCACTCTTTAGGCTTAAGTCCTTTTCAAATCCCTTCAAACCTTTCACTGTACATACTGCATTTTATCTTTTTTCTATCTGGCCGAGGGCCAAACATAATTCTTCTACTCTCCTTCTGCTACTAAAGGAAAATACAAGCCTTCATTTACCAGTGGATTCGACTTTAGAATAAAAAGCTTGCTACCTTGACAGGCCTGGATATTATTTTGGGTCCTAAGTCTGATTTATGGCAGTAGCCAGCAAGCCGGGCTGGTGAAATATATTCTGCTGCTCACAAGGATCTGGAAAAATGAAGTGTGAAGTTCTGAAGAGACCAGGCAGCAGTGCTTCAGTCACTAAACACTTCCAAGGATTTGGCAGGGGAACAGAGATGTGGTTAGAACCCAGGGGCCTCAAAGGAATACTGGAGGAGAACCGTACTGTGAGAAGCGACAAAATATTGCCGGGGCTTTAAAGCAGCCGTTCGAGGCTGTGAACCCCCACATGAAAATGAACATGTTGCGGGATAATGAATATAGAGTATGACTAAACGGTCCCAGCTGGATTAAGGTTTTGCCATTTAAAAACTAAAGTCGGAGGAACAGGTTGATCCAGCTCAGGTTTTGAATTTATCTTCCTTTAGTACAATAAAGCAAGGAAAGCGATGCTGATAAATACATTAATATAAAGAATTGATTCAGGGAAACAGAAACGTAGCATTTATTTTCCAGTTTTCATGCAACTAGACCAATTTGAAAGGCTTTCCTTGTGGATAACCCAATGGTCAGTTCCGTGGTCTATTTTTATTGAATGTTTATTGTGAACATGTATTCCAAAGCACAACGATATCTTCTCAATGAAAATGCCAATGATAACATTGTAACTGGAACCTGTCATTTTCATAACCTGTGAGTTAAATGGACACTCTTCATTGGAATAAAGTTATGATGTGAGTATGTCCTCGGCTCTGACTTAACTGCAGGGGTTAAACAATTAATGATTGGATTTAAAGCAAAGTCTTCTATCCAGTGCCGGATCTCTCTGCCCCTTTCATTTCAGACCAAGGCTTGGGCCCAGCACATATGACAGGATGAGAGTGTCAGCTGACTCTCTCAGCCTATCAGTAACTCCCTATTCACAAATACAGTTGTACTCAAAACTATTCAACCCCCATTGAAAATGAGGGTTATTGTCTAAATTTACAGACTTTCAACTGTTTGTACAAATCAAACAAAAGCAAGTAGCTCAACACAACAAATGCTTCAAGTGGTTTCCCCAAATTCAACTGAAATTGCAACTTATAGTGACTTCTCCAGTCTCAAAATTATACGTTATGGGAAGCATCTTTAATATTAGAGCACCCTTTTGCTGTTATGACCGGCTGCAAACAAGATATGTAGCCAAACACCAGTTCCTGGCAGTGCTCCTTTGGAATTTTAGCTTGTTACTCATGAGCAATGGCCTCCAGTATAGTAATACTCTTGGGTTTGTGTGCTGCAACTGCCTTCTTCAAATCTCCACCAGAGATTTTTTTATGGGGTTCAAGTAAGGTGACTGTGATGGCCACTGTAGAATTTTCTAGGACTTCTTCTGCAACCAAGCCTTGGTGGAATTTGAGGTATGCTTGGGATCATTGTCTTGTTGGAAGGTCCAATGACGCCCAACCTTCAGCTTCCTCTCAGACGGCATTACTGAATCCATTTTGCTACGCATTGCAGGTTTTCAGTGCCAGAGGAACATCACTGAGCCACCACCAGGCTTAGCTGTAGGCAGAGTGTTCTTTTCAGTATATGCTTCATTTTTCTTCTTCCAGACATACCTCTGAGCCATTGGGCTCCAGTTTTTAATCATCGCTAAAGAACAGAATCCCAACACTTCTGTGGCTTATTTATATGATTTTGAGCATCTTTTTTTTTTGATCAGTAGTGGTGCACGTCTTGGGTTCTGGCATGGAAATCTTCTGTGTATAGTACGCGCCTTACTGTGCTCTCTGAAACTTCTGCCTAACTCTACCAATTCTTGCTGCAGCTCTTTTGCAGCCACTCAAGGGTTTTTCACAACCTGCCTTCTCAGATATCTGGTTTCAGCCATTGATAGGTTCCTTTTTCTGCCCCATCTAGGTTGTGTTACCACTGTTCCTTCAACTAGAGAGCTATGCTTCCAGCAGTGTCTCTAGGTACATTCAGTGTTTTTGTTATCTCTTTGTATTCTGTTCCTTGTTTGTGACAGGTGATGATCTCTTCTCTTAACTTTATGGACCATTCTTTTGACTTAGTCATTTTTCTAACAGGCAGCCAAACGTGACGCTCAACAAACCCCTAGCCAGTTCAGGTATTTCAAGTGTTCCAATTCAAGCACACCTGGTACAACTAATGAAGCTTTTGATTAGTTACATCAGATGTGCTTGAGACAACACCTGTGTTGCATATTTGTGCTGTTGTGAGGTATTCTATCCAGGGGGCTGAATAATTCTGAGACTAGAGAAGTCATTATAAGTTGCATTTCAGTTAAATTTGGGGAAACCACGTACGCATTTGTTGTGTTGAGTTATTTTGGTTGCGTTTGTTTGATTTGTTCATTGCAAACAGCTTAAAATCTGTAAATTTTGACAATAAACCTGATTTTCAATGGGGGTTAAAATGTTTTGATTACAACTGTATGTATTACACCTTAAACCTGACTCTCTGTAATGATAAATAACCTGCTGCTCTATGTTGCCCTAACACCGAACATCCCCTATCACAAAGTCCCTTAACCCAACTCTCTTTGTTCTATCACTTATGCCTCGTTTCCACTGAGCGGATCGGTTCGGGTCGATACAGTTTGGAAGGTTTAAAATGGTCCAGCCTATTCTGGTGAGCGTTTCCACTGCAAGTCAGACCTTCAGGGGCTATGCGGGGTTTAGAAAAAATGCTCTTCCTGTCCACCAATCAATGGATTGTATAGTAGCTCCGCCCTCACTGAACCGTACCATTTCCTGTGGCCCTACATCTGAAGCAGGACCCTGAATGGTGCAGTATGGTTCGGTTGTATGGGCCACTTTCATAATGGAAATACTCAAAATAGCGTACCGTACCGAACCGAACCAAACCGATCCGCTCAGTGGAAACAAGGCATAACTGACTCTGACCTACTGCTAATACTCAGCCACCTCCACCCCTAAATTCCAAAAGCCTTATCCACTTCTAAAATGAAATGTAACTTTCAGAAGATTATCCTTTACCTTGTAAGATTCCAATATGAAAAAAAACCTTGAGAATAAGAGGCCAGGAAATAAATAATATTCTATTCACATTGTCACTATTATTTTCCAATTTCCAGGTGTTTATAATGTGTTAATTAAAGAGGAATTGTCATTTTTGTCATAGTAACATTAACTTTATCTTCACCTGGGTCATATGAAACTTACAGTGGAAGTTATTGTGAAACTAATAGGGTGAACTGTGCGGCAAATCTTTCTGAGATTCTCTGTGTACTGTGTGATCGGTAACTTTTTTTTTAGGTCCTGTGTATTTAAATGTGTTGTAACAGTTGTGGTGAGTCACAGGGATTCATGGGACATTTTTATTTTGCATTACATGCCAGGCACAATCAGGCACTGAATGTTAAACAAAAATCAAAAGTAAAACAAAAAACAAGTTTATGCATTTTATTAAAGATAAAGTAACGATTAACTTTAAGTTAGCTGTTAGAACATGCTATTACCCCTGAGTAACAATTCCACTTTAAATGCCAAACACTCATTATTATCAATTGATCATAGCTTTTTAATTGCTTTGAGTGTATGCGACCATTATAAAGCAAACACACCGCGGATGTGTTAAATCACTTGCCTGGTAGTACCCTTTTAGCCACACTTATTTAGCTCTTTGAGAAATCTAAACCTGGATCATTGAATATGGAAAGTAGGCCTGCTTGAATAATTAGTAACTCTATAGAGCAGACCACCTAATATTTTCACGTGAAGCGTTTGCCAGAGAATAATAAAGAGAAATTAAATCTGATATAAAACAAACAGCCTTTGTGAATCTTCATTTAATATTTCACGTCCCCTGGGATCGGTTACATATTTTCCGTTTCACTCAGCTGTTTAGGTTCTAATGTTAGAATTAGGCTTTTCCAATTCTGCGGTTGGGAAACTGAAGACACATCTCTAGCAACTTTCTTTGTGCAAGAAGCTAAATAATCTTCTGTTTTACTGTTTGTTGTAAGATGTTTCCTTAAAGGGGATACATCTCTTCCATGGAAATTACGAAATTGAAAAAAAATATTGAAAATCGCTTGTTACCTGTGCTAACCTTTTTTACATCATGCTCAATTTTATTTTAAATGTAAATTTAGCAGTGGACATCACCATCCAGTTTAACAAGGCACAACCATGGCACACATTGCACACTGTTTTGTTTTTCTCGTCTTTTTTTTAATGTTTATGACAGGGAGACACGATGCAGTCTTTAGACAGCCACAAGAGGCACTTCCAGGTCCCTAACAGCAGGCCCGGACTGGCCATCGGGCACACCGGCAAATGCCCGGTGGGCCGCGGTGGCCGTGGGGCCGAGGCCGGCAGGGGAGGTCCCAGGATCTCCCCTGCCGGTCTATGCAGGGCCGGCACTATCCTTGCGCCGGCCCCGCTGTGTTTCATGAAGGGCCGGGGGGGGAGATCAGAGATCTCCCTCACCGGCCCACATGCTCTTAAACGCGGCCACCGGCGGGGAGAGAGGGAGGGAGACAGCCGCCAGGAGAGAGGACCCGGCGGAGCTCTAACTTGCAGCTCCGCCGGGTTTCTCTCGCGAGATCCGGACCGTTGCTATGGCAACCGGCCAGGTCTCGCGAGAGTGAACTCTAGCCCCAAAGGGCTAGAGTTCACTTACCACGAGGACCACCAGGGATGGATGGAGGCAGCACGACCTCCCTCCCCCCCCCTTCCAGACTACAGGTAAGAATGGGGGGGGGTGTGTGAAATATAATGTATTTATTATTATTATTTATTATTATTATAATTTATTATGTATTTATTATTTATTATTATTATGTATTTATTTATTATTATGTATTTATTATTATTTATTATTATTTATTTATTTATTATTATTATTATGTATTTATTATTATTTATTATTATGTATTTATTATTATTTATTATTATGTATTTATTATTATTATTATTATTATTTTTTAGTAAAACATTAATAGTGCCATTTACCTGCCTCCCCCCAATACAAAATCCTTGCAAACACACACATCACCCTCACCCAGCACCCTACCATTGACACAGCACCCCAACACACACACACACAGCACCCTAACACCAGCACCCTAACATTGACACAGCACCCCAACACACACACACAGCACCCTAACATTGACACAGCACCCTAACACCAGCACCCTAACATTGACGCAGCACCCTAACACCAGCACCCTAACATTGACACATCACCCTAACACACACACAGCACCCTAACACTCACACAGCACCCTAACACCAGCACCCTAACATTGACACATCACCCTAACACACACACAGCACCGTAGCACTCATACAGCACCCTAACACACACACAGCACCCTAACACTCAGAGCACCCTAACACCAGCACCCTAACATTGACACATCACCCTAACACAAACACAGCACCCTAACACCAGCACCCTAACATTGACACAGCACCCTAACACCAGCACCCTAACATTGACACAGAACCCTAACACACACACAGCACCCTAACACACACACAGCACCCTAACACCAGCACCCTAACATTGACACAGAACCCTAACACACACACAGCACCCTAACACCAGCACCCCAACACACACACAACACCCTAAGACCAGCACCCTAACATTGACACATCACCCTAACACACACACAGCACCGTAGCACTCACACAGCACCCTAACACACACACAGCACCATAACACTCACACAGCACCTTAACACACATACAGCACCCTAACACACACACA
>OW240913.1:24876909-24891556 GCA_933207985.1 Pelobates cultripes | reverse complement strand
CTCACAAATGCACACTACACCCCTCACACACACAGCACCCCCAAACACACTGCACCAGTCACACACTCACTAGATCTCCTATACGCACTCCTGAGTCCTTCAAGCACACACTAGATCCCCTACACACAGACGCTGCACCACTTACACACACACTACATTTCTGACATACACACTCAGGATCCCCTATGAACACACTAGATACCCTTTAAGCAAAGTGAGTATTAAAATACAGTGAGTATTCCATTTATGGAAACCCCTGAGACAAGTTTCAAGCAAACACAATGCAAGCATGTTATTAAATTTGCTTGCGCTGTGCAGATCAAATACAGGGCCCTTTTCTCATGCCCTGGAAGAGCATTGAACCAACATGCTCACTTTGAGATGGGGCGTGCTTGTCATTGGGGATGACAAAACACACCCTATCTGGCCCCGCTCCCTTTTCAGTGGGCCGCTGTAATTAAAAATGCCCGGGCCGAATTTTTTCCCCAGTCCGGCCCTGCCTAACAGAGTTTTACTCTGTAAAATGATGTTGGAAGCAATGCATTGAGTCATTCTGCCCCACCATCGTTGTGACATAACGGGAGTAGGGAGCCTCAGCTCTGGAAAGATGAAAGTAAAAAAGGGGTTTTAAACCCGTTCATCAGTCGGCGGTAGGGAGGCCCATATAGTTAGGGAAAGGAACGCTACATCATTAAGAATACATATTTGTATGCCTTACGCTATAGTGTTCCTTTAACTTTATAAACTTGGCAACACTCACTATTTTATTATATGATGTTTATAATGATATGCACGTAGCGCTAAAAATGGTAAAACTGTAAATGAAAATGTTGCTGAAAGAAAGGAGATTTCAGTCCGAAGAAGTTAAAACTGTGAAACGTGTATAACACTGTTATACTGTAATATTATAACTAATTATAACCAAGACCTAAGTATTAAAATGATGTTGTTAGATGTTCCCTAAATTAAATGAACTATCTCTTTTTTTTACATTAGATTCTTCCTTTTTTTAGCTTACTTGACCCTCTTTTTAATTTATGGATTTTTTTTTAAATGTCACTGACCTAGATGGGCCAATTCAGTTTCATCTGACCGCAAAATGCATTGCTTTTATGATTCATGGGCAAGTAGAAGATAAGAAGATATATTGGCATAACCTGATTGGAGCATTGTGTGTGCAGATGGCTCTAACTAAGCCATTGCTCGAAAGAGATCATGATGAAGAGTGCAGATTCTTACTTGTCCCAGAGAATGGAGAAACTAGACTTTTGAGATGTAGAGTGATGAGTCGTAGTGTTTGGCATGATTTCTGATGCCGCTTTTCTTTCTCCCGCTGTCAAAATTTCAGGAAGGAGAGTACTTGCATCGTAAATGAGCTATGGATTAAACAGACACACACAATCACTCAGATACACACTGACAGACATACATACACAATCACTTACATACACACTGACAGACAGTGGTGTATTTAGGATTTGGGCTGACCTAGGCAGGAAGGTGCTCGGGCACCTCCCCTCCCCCCCAATTTAAATTTTTCCCACCCCTTCCTGTCAAGGCCACACTTTAACAGACGCTCACTCACTGACAGACGCACACTTTGAGACAGACGCATACACTCATTGACAGACACACACTCTCATATACACTGACAAACAATGAACACACTTGAACACACACTGACAGACGCACACATACTGGCAGACGCACACACTCACTGACCGACACATACACACTCACTGAGAGAGACGCACACACTCTCACTCACTGACAGACAGCCACACACACAGTGACAGACATACACACACAATCACTCACATACACACACTGACAGCCAGACATACACACTGACAGCAAGACACAGACAATCACTCAGATACACACTGACAGACATACATACACAATCTCTCACATACACACTGACAGACATACACACACTGACAGCCAGACATACACAATCACTCAGATACACACTGACAGACATACACACACTGACAGACATACACACACTGACAGCCAGACATACACACTGACAGACATACACACACTGACAGACATACATACACTGACAGCCAGACACACACAATCACTCAGACATACACACACTGACAGCCAGACACACATAATCACTCAGACATACACACACTGACAGCCAGACACACACAATCACTCAGACATACACACACTGACAACCAGACACACACAATCACTCAGACATACACACACTGCCAGCCTCCCTCCCCATATATGACGTCATATACCGGCCCCGGCATCACTCTGCGGCGCGTGAGGGAGCTGAGCAGAGCGCTCACAAATCAGTGCTCCCTCGCCAGCGCCGCCCGCATGGATTTTTAGTTAGCTGCCTACCTGCCTGGACTGTTAGTTAGCCGCCAGGCATTTGGGGAAGGCGTATTTTGCCCAATGCAAATGCCTTGTTTGCCTCGCGGCAAATACGTCCCTGTTGCCATTGCATGAGAAGACATATCAAGGCAAAACTGCATCTACAGCAGGGGTAGGCAACCTTCAGCACTACAGATGTGGTGGACTACATCCCCCCTGATGCTTTGCCAGCATTATGGATGTAAGAGCATAGTGGGAGACGTAGTCCACCACATCTGGAGTGCCAAAGGTTGCCTACTCCTACTCTACGTCATTGAGAGCACACAGGCACGTCGTTAGCAGTGACTAATTTCTTAATGCACAATGAAAAAACACTAAATAAGCCTTAAAGGCAGGCCCTGCACGCAGTACATTAAAAAACAAAAACATTTGAATAACCCTCAGCATAAAATCAACAAGACTTTTTTCTAAATACTTTTAAAGTGGAAATGCACTGGCTGTGCCGAGACTGAACTGGATTTTAATGTAGATTGTTAAATCTTTAATAAACAAGAGTATTACATGGAAAAGGTTAACAGATCTATAGGTGATTTTCAATGTCTTATTCAATGGTTTCATTTCCAGAGGAGTGACAGTTCCTCTTTACAGCCAAAAAGGTGCTTTTTGAATTTATTGTTCAAGTCTTCCATGAATCTGCCAGATGCGTTCACTTTAATTTGTGAAATTGTAACAATGTAAGGATTGATTGTCGGGTTCGGATTGAATCTACAGATTGAAGACATACGATTTAGGTTTAGGTAACCTTTCATAGCTTTAAACCTGAAAAAGTCAGTAAACGTTTAAACGTTAAATAAAATTCACAACGGAATCATTCATTATAATTATTCATTTGAAGGTGTTTTTTTTCACAGCAAATGAAATGTTATAAGCAGCTATGAATTATACTTTCGAAAATAAAGAATACAGAGAATTCTGCTGTTCTTAGTGAGCACAAAGCAGGGTTATAACGCAGTAAATAATACTCAATGAATAACATGTGATTTGTGAGTCTGAACGCAAGGTAACCAAAGGCTCCGCCATCTGAATCTATTTTACCAACTGTATTTGCTGCAGTAATATTTTATGCAATCTAATAAAACTAATACCGTTTCACCGAGCTGCCTTTAGGAAGTAAACAGGTTATGTCATGTGTGAAATAGATATTGTGGCAAATTAAACCACAGTTGAAGGATTACATCAAAATAATTCTGTTCAATTTAATGGCATCAGAAATCATGTCATTGGTTTCTAGTATTCTTGTACGTGAATATGGCTATTTAGAGGTTGCAACCCAATTTTAAAATTTCAGTTAAACGTGAGTGGAGTGCACAATTAGGAAATATCGTTTTCCTCCTCACGGTTATTTATGATCATTATTTATCTGCTACGGCTGTAGTGGTTATAGTGCAAGAAGCCTTTGGAGTCTTTGAGTTTTCATCAAACTATTTATGAGCAAAAACGTTTAAACTTTTTGTGTTTGACAAAAACTGTGCCTCTCCTGGCTCTTTGACTGCACCTGTAACCATGCAATATTTAGGTCTTAATTTAATTATTTTGGATAAGCTATTAAATTGATCACAATATGGTAAAAAAACAAAACGTAACTAATATTTGAAAAGATGTCATTATAAAGTCAATGGGGATTTTTGTAGATAAATCATTTTGAATTATAATTTTTTTTTCAATAGGTGATTATTTGATAAGCTTATATAAACGATTTAAATCAAGGCCTTAGACAGTGTACTATAACTACTACAAAATGCTGCGGTGGTTGACTCTTTTTTTATAGTGCCCATTGAGTGTTGCTGCAATACCTGGGTTGTTTGAATGAACAAACAGGTACATTGTCCCAAACAATTGTTGTTTGGCCAACTTAAACATCTTCAGTAAACTATGGTTGTTGAATAAGACTGATTACCTAGAGAAACTATTCTCAAGGCCCATAAAACTGACCAGGTCATTGTTCAATGGGAAGTACTCAACATTGTGTGTGTAGCGGAATTGCCAAAGGTATAACTGACCATGAATTAAACAAGTTACTCCGAGGTCACAAAGTTACGACATGCAATCATGGGCAGCTGGCTTTTCTGCCCCAATGGCACTCATTTAGAGGCCCATTAAATTAGGCATGTGTAAAACCAGTGAAACAGGACAGATCTCAAACCTGTCCTATTTTTTGACATACCTAGTTGTTTGCAAGAAAGCTTCACAACCCAAGACTGAGCTGCCGCTGACTATTGTTTTCACTGGACACAGAGTCTGTGCTTGGTGCTTGCAGTTCACATATGAGATTAACGGAAGGCAAATGGTCCATCCCTTGCTCCCGAGAACTCCAAATCCTTGCTTCTCCAGAATTCATCAGTGAAGTCCAGAGGCGTAACTAGAAATCACGGGATCAGTGCGAAAATTGCCCTCGGGCCCCCCATATGCCCCCCACACACATGTAGACATACAGATACACATGCAGACACACGCATAGACAGACACATGACACACACATACAGGTACACATACATATAGACACACACATACATACAGACACACATATACATTCACACATACATACATACAAACACACATACACATACAGAGACCCATACATACAGACACACATATACAGTCACACATGCACTAACAGACACACACATACACTCAAAGACACATACATTCAGACACACAAACTCACTCACAGACACACACACATACACTCACAGACACATACACTCACACAGACACACACACTCAGGCACACATATAAATTATTCATATTTTAAAAATTTAAAAATGTCTACACAGCCTCCCTACCTGGAGAGCTGTTGTGGATCTGTCCCTGGGGTCCAGTGGGACTTCAGTGAGACAGGCAGCTGTGTTCCCCCGGCAGAGGTGGCAAGGGAGCTGTGTTTTCCCTGCTCTGCTGCCTCGCACCACGCGGGTTATCTACTATTGCCGGGAGCTAGAATATGATGTATTCCGGCTCCCGGTATCAGTAATGGCATGCGAGGGAGCAGAGCAGAGAGAACACCTCACCCTCCCTGCCAGGTACACAGCTGCCCACCGGGGGGTGCATTAGGTGGCCAGCAGGCCACCTCTTGGGCCCCCCTATGAGAGGAGGAACACGGGGGGCGGCATCCTGAACTAATTTCTTAGTGAGCACTTCCTGACAGAGACGGGGGGTGGCATCCTGGTCTGACAGGAAGTGCTCTCTTAGTGAGCACTTCCTGATAGACTGCTTGGCCACGATACACACAGTCAGGAGGGGAGCAGCACACGTGGGAGGTATCGAGGTGGCCCTTGGTCGCTGGGGTTGTGGCTGCGGCCGGACCCCCTGGAGTGAGGGGCCCGGTCGCAGCTGCGACCCCTGCGACAGTGGTAGGTACACCACTGGTGAAGTCATAGAATTCCCTTTCTGTAGAATGCAAACTTGGTAAGTCTTTCCCCGTCTCCCATTGGCAAGTTAATGCAAGCTTGTACAGTACATCAGTCTCTGCACCATTCACCAAATGCAAAAGCCTTTTACGGGTGTCCCATCCCAGAAACTGTAATGTGTCCATGACTAGAGAACTGATGTCAATTGCTTTTACTTGACAATCCAAAAGTGTGGAGTCAGATACTAGTAAATTATTATTATTTTCTTTTCAATTTGACAATTGTATTTGTTTTTTACAACATAAAACAATTAAATCATTACATTAGATATAAATAGATATCAGTTAGATATCTTACATACATTAGAACAGCATATTTTATCATATTTCAGTGACAGGTTGGTATATCAGTACTGACAGTAGATATTGGGTTACATATTAATATCACTAACATTCTAGAAAGTTAAATCCATTGTTGATGTATTTACACCCATGTGGGTTAGTTGTAGTATTTACACATTACATGCCACCTTGTCTATTCATATCAGAAAGACACATTGGGTATCAGGATAGAGCAATCAAGATAATATAACTGTAGTTCAGCATACATAGGAATTTGAATTGGAATGTTGGAAATCTGTAGCTATATGTTCAAGATGGGACTTTATATATAAGGGTTTTCAACTTGGGTAGACTACTTTTCCTATCGATAGAGTATCTGAAGATTTCTATGGGTTGTAGTATCCCTAATCGGAGAGAGGAAATCTGATCGATAGTTTCTGTAGCTGTTGGTGGGTGATCTGTTTGCTGTCGTTGTTTGTCTTCATCAGATTCCTGAGGTTCCAGTGAATTCTTATTGATTAGCACACTTCACAGGATGGTGTTAATCACAGACAAGCCCTCAAATTATTACCCCACCATCACGCAAGAGGTACTGGAGCTGGAGTCATATGTAAAATAGAAACATAGAAACATAGAATGTGACGGCAGATAAGAACCATTTGGCCCATCTCGACTGCCCAATTTTCTAAATACTTTCATTAGTCCCTGGCCTTATCTTATAGCTAGGATAGTGAATAGTAAATGACAACGATTCAGACACCATTGTGTGTGTTAGCATGTTCTGTTAAGTCTTTATTTGATTTTTATGACTTTCAGAATCATCAACCCTTTATCGGGACAAATGCAGAGTGCCTGAATGCAGTACTACTTACTGTCAAGGCTGTCCAGCATTTCCAAACCTTCTAACTACCTGAGAACTAAAAGGAGGGTGCTTTTAATTACTATTCCTCTACAAAATGGTGGATAAAATGAATACATTTGATGTAAATCATCCTCCAACCTAGCAAAATCAACAGTCAATTGTGGCAGAGTCTTAGTGAATCATAAGTATTATCCTCATTTGAACGAACAATATCCAGTTTTCAAGGACACAGAATTAACTGTCTTTTAATATTTGTACAATTTGAAAAGTCTGGTCGGGAGCCAAGGAAGAATAAAACCGCTCCGTATATATTAAACCCAGCAGATAAAATAATCTCCTTCATTGGTCTTCAAGGCGAAGTCTGGAAAAATAAAGAAAATGGTAAAACAAACTATAACGTGCACACAGTAATGGATAGAACAGGAATTGGGTCTACCATGGTGTATTAAAGCGAGGAATGAAATGATTGGGATGAGAGGCTTTTAGCTGCAACAAGGGAACTGGTTATCCCTGCAAAATCTCATGAGAAACAGCTGAACATCGCAAAATCTCTCGCCTGACGCCACCTGGCCGGATACGCAATCCCCAGGAAGCTGCACTATAAAAATGTAATGTGTCCTAACATAGCCCAGCCTAAATCATAGACCTGTCAGCTTAAGATGCACCATACACACGATATATATCTCCTCTATTAAGACCATTCTGACCGCCAACTAATGCTGTGGCCCTCATTTGGTTGGCTAATAAGTACAGAGACAATGCAGCAGGTACCCCTTTAAATCCACTCAAGTGTGTAGTGTGTACCTTGGAAATATTAGATTATGAGTGAAGGAATTTGAGATATAGGTTGAATACAAATACAAATTGGATGGGAACCAAGATCTTGGATAAACCATAAGTGATGGCCTTATTGGATGCAGCAGGATGTTGGACTATTTATTCCATAGGTATCTTCTAGACATTAGATTCAGCAGAATTAAGGGATTATGCAGTCCAATAAAATCTGGGAAGGAGATATTTACCACTCCTGACTTGGTGATCCCTGAGCTATTTGTATCAAAAACCCAAATTTTAACATACAATACGTAATTCCAGGTATAAGGGACTCCCAGGACCTCAACATTGCCAATTATGAATGGCCATCTCTTAAAATAAATAAAAGGTCAAGCAGGGGTTCACAGAGAGCATAAAATGAGGAGATCCTGATAAGGTAGCTGTCCACATTAAAACAATTTACAGGGATACCCAATCTCTCCAAGGTAGCCATGTGCCCGTGTAACTCTGACCTCCTAACAGTATAATAATTCCCACTCCATAACTCGTAGCCAGACCATACAAACAGAAGTATATTACAAACAAATTAAGACAGATATACCTATTTAGCATACTCTCTATTGGATATACAGTATCTCACAAAAGTGAGTACACCCCTCACATTTTTGTAAATATTTTATTATATCTTTTCATGTGACAACACTGAAGAAACGACACACTGCTACAATGTAAAGTAGTAAGTGTACAGCCTGTATAACAGTGTAATTTGCTGTGCCCTCAATATAACTCCACACACAGCCATTAATGTCTAAACCGTTGGCAACAAAAGTGAGTACACCCCTAAGTGGAAATGTCCAAATTGGGGCCAACTAGCCATTTTCCCTCCCTGGTGTCAAATGACTCGTTGGTGTTACAAGGTCTCTGGTGTGAATGGGGAGCAGATATTTGGTGTTATTGCCCTCATACTCTCTCGTACTGATAAAGATGGCCTAGGCCAGTGATGGCTAATCTTGACACCATAAATTGTTTCTGGACAACATTTTCCATGATGCTCAGCTAGCTTTTAGACTCTAAAAAATAATTAGATTGCCAGATGAGCCCAATTTAAGGAAAAACTAATAAAGGACGGTGTTCCACATTATTAAGCAGAGCACCATTTTCATGCAATATGGGGAAGAAAAAGGATCTCTCTGCTGCCGTGGTTCAATGCCTTGGACGAGGTATGAAAACATTAGATATTTCACAAAAAAATTAAACGTGATCATTGCACTATTAAAAGATTTGTGGCTGGGGGGCGGAGCCTAACCTCGGAGGAAGATGGACGCCTGATCCCACAGCTCCCTCTCCCCCAGGCACAGAATCAGCCATCATCCGCATCACACACGGCCCAAACACCCTCCAAACAGCCCCCAGGCGACCACCCAGCATCAGGCTCCACAATATGGGCGGCGGGAAGAAAAGGAAAGAAGAGCTCACCCCGTCGGTAGCCTCCATGTTCCGCACGCCGGGGGAATCCCAGAGGCCTACCCACTCCTATCAAGGAGCTGATCAAGGTACTGACTCAGAGGGCCCCGATCCCACACTTGACCCCTCGACCCCCCTCACCATCGGGAGCCTCAGGGACATGCTAAAGGAGGCCACAGTGGACATAAAATCCCACGTGGCAGAAGAGATCACTAGAAATTTAGCAGGCCTCAGAACAGAAATACAGACACTGACTGCCCGCACAGACCAGACAGAGGTACGTCTCACTGCACTGACAGCTACCTTCACCTCGCAGTCCCAGGAAATCTCCTACCTCCATGGCCGCCTCACGGCCATGGAGGACAACCTGGAGGACCTTAACAACAGATCACGGAGGAATAACATCCGAATCCGTGGCCTGCCCGAAGCAGTCCAGCCAGAGACCCTAAGCACCACCCTGAAAGATATCTTTTCTGCAATGGCACCCGAACTACCGCTGCCACTCCTGGAAATGGACCGGGCTCACAGAGCACTACGACCCCCAAATCTGAACCTCTCTACCCCAAGAGATGTAATTATCCGCCTCCACTACTTCCAAACCAAAGAAAAACTAATGCAACTAGCCAGAAACCGCCCTCCCAAGTATAAAGACGTCCGCCTAACCTTCTTCCAGGACTTGGCCCCAACTACATTAAAGAAGAGGAGAGATCTAAAACCCCTCACCTTGGCCCTCCAAGAACAGGGGCTAAAATACACTTGGGGCCACCCCTTTAAACTGCTGGTCAAAAAGGCGACCAAACCCATATCCTCACCACAGCCGCAGAAATGGGCCCGATGGCGGACTCTCTAGGAATTCAGCTCCAGAATCCCACACCACTAACGGGATACAGGGGAAGAGACCGCTCCAGAGACAGGGCTGCATCCCCGCATCCGGCCAAACAGAAAAGACCCCCCCACGCCATAGAAGACAACACCGCTGCTAGACGTCAAGGGGAACAATCCCCGCCGCACCGCTCAGGCCGCTAGAAGTACAGGACGGACGCCAAATAAGAGGAACTTAACCACGAAGAATCAGCCCCATGGATCCAGAACCAACAGCAATGAGAACCCCAAGCCCATGGCAACCCCCCCCTCAGGGGCACACCCCGAGATAAAACCAAGAGGTCCCCCCTCGACACTCTCAAACATCCCCCATACAAGAACTGACCCGCACCGCACTACCGGACCGGTACCCCTTTGAAACCATCACGGACACAGCTTGACCCTCATAACAACACCAGAGGAGAAATCACCAACACACGGCACCGAGCCCTGACCACCCTACACCCAACGGACCCAGTGAAATACATCCCCACTCCAAAACCGCCTCGGATCTGAAGAGAGAACCAAACGAAAAATACGTGAACTCTAGAGACATTACTCTTGCAATCTTCTACACTGTAGAACATGATTACCACGAGGGTAATGGGGGATAAGGCAGAGAAGGAGAGACAAGACTGACCACGTAGGGCCTAGTAGCAAGAAGAAAGAGGGTGAATCACACTCCAGACTAGATGGACCACTAGACACACTAACACCCTCCCAGACTAAGGACACCACACACACATAACACTGACACTGATCATACAATGGACAGGACAACAGCAGGATAGGGGGAAGAAAGAGTGGGACGAAGACGAAACCGGGTTTAAAAAATAAATAAATAAATAAATAAATAAATTAAAAAAAAGAAACGTAGAAGGGGAGGAGAGGGGGGATAGAATTAAGTGAAAACCCACACAAGGCACATCTAGGCAGTTACCCAAGATAATTAACTTCCCTGGAAGTCAACACACAGGTTAAGCAGAGGCAAAAACCACAATTATTACAAAATGTTAATGTTTTTCTTGTATATATGTTAATATATTTTCTTTCTCTTCCAAGCGAACCTCACAAGTGACAACACAGACTCACATATGACACAGAAGAAAGAAAGACCGAAAACGGAGCATCCTACCCCGTACCAATAAACCACCTTAAGAATAGACACAACGAACCGACTAAGAACCCACCGACCAACCGTGAGTGATACACTGGCAATTGTGCAGGGGGAGAGAGGGTACCGGGAATGTGAAAAACCTTCCTCCTCTCTCCCTCACCACAACCCACAGTACCCCCCACAAGGGGACCACACCACACCTACCCCAACCCTTAAGGCACCACATACAACCCCCCCAACACCACCTGGCGATCCTATAGTAAGACCAGGGCACACCGTCACCCCGTTCTTCACCCCCTTTTTAGATACTAAAACCCCACAACCCTTACCTTTACCCCACTCCCCACAACCCCCCCCTCCCCCCCCCGGAACCAATCGGGCGAGAAACCCCGGGTCCTTCGCAATCTAAATCACTAAACAGACCCACACCCCCAACCAATTTCAGCACAATGAAGTGCATTTCACTCAACTGCAAAGGCCTAAACAACCCAGCTAAACGCCACCAGCTGATGCGCTGGGCCAATAGAACGGGAGCAGACGTAATACTCCTCCAAGAAACACACTTTGAGACCTCGAGACCATTCCCACTTAGAAACAGACACTACAAAGAATGTCACTTAGCAAACTCCCCAACCGGAAAACGTAATGGAGTGGCAATACTCATCCGGAACACATGCCCCATCAGCTTCACAAACACTATAGCTGACCCGCAAGGCAGATTTCTCACTATAACAGGACAGCAAGGCACTCACAAATACGCGATCACTACACTATATGCCCCCAACAACCCAGACCCGTCCTTCTGGACAGCCATCCAGGCCCACCTCAAATTGTTCCCCTCCCACCACATGATCACAGGGGGGGACTTTAACGCGGTCATCAACCCCCAAACAGACCGACAACGACAACCCACACGTACTGGTAAAACTACCCCAGCAGCCAAAATAGACAAACTACTCTCGAACTTTGTACTCCACTCAGGTCTCCAAGATGTATGGAGAATGCAAAACCCCACAACCCTCGACTTCACTTTTTATTCTCACCCTCATCTCTCATACTCTAGGATTGATATGTTCCTGATATCCCCGTCCCTCCTAACCCAAGACATTACAACATCTATAGGCACGATCACGTGGTCCGACCACGCAGAGATAACCCTAACACTCTCAATTCCACAAACAGCTAGAACATGGTCATGGCGACTAAACCCAACACTCCTACACATCCCTGAAATAAGGGCGTCCACCCAAACGACACTCACAGAGTACTTCCAACTCAACAAGGACTCAGTAGAATCCACAGGCATATTATGGGCAGCACACAAAGCGACCATAAGGGGCAAACTAATAGCGGAGGCCACAAAACACAAAAAGCAAAAATTGCAGGAACTGAAGGACCACCTCCTCTCGCTGAGAGCCCTAGAGATTCAACACAAACAACACCCAACCCCACCGATCTTAACACAGATCAAAATCCACCAACAAGCCATCAAATCCTACATGGCCAAAGATTCACAAAGAGCCCTCCAATGGAGTAAACAGCTCTTTTACGAAAAATCAAACAAGGCAGACACCCTCTTAGCCCGTAAACTACGCCAAAAAACACACAATAAACGCATTACTAAAATAAACTCCCCGAGAGGAAGCACACACGAAAGCCCGGATAGTATAGCGAGGATTTTCTCCCAATACTTCACAACACTTTATAATCACAACCCCGATCCATCGCCAACTCTAACACATGACATCGAGACATACCTCCGGAACACTCCTCTCCCATCACTAACGAATACGGAGATAGAAAGACTGTCTGCCCCTATCACGACGGAGGAAATGGCGAACACACTAAAAACCATTAAACCCAACAAAAGCCCAGGACCGGATGGATTCACAGGTCTTTATTATAAGACATACGCAAGCACACTAATACTGCACCTCACAGCTCTAGGGAACTCACTCCTCCAAGGAAACCCACTCCCCAAAGAAATGCTCAGAACGAACATCTGCCTCATCCCAAAACCGGACAAAACACATCTCGACCCAGGCCACTTTAGACCCATCTCTCTACTCAACGTAGACACTAAAATAATCACCAAAACCCTAGCCAACCGGATCCAACTACTCCTACCGAAATTAATCCACCCTGACCAGGTAGGCTTCATCCCCACAAGACAGGCAGCAGACAACACGAGACGAACAATTGACTTGATCTGGGTAACACACAAAAGACAGTCCCCTACCCTCCTCTTATCAATGGATGCTGAAAAAGCATTTGACCGATTGCTCTGGCCATTCCTGTTTGCCACCCTCCAGAAATTCAAATTCCCGACCCCCATTCTAGACGCCCTGAAAGCCCTCTATGACCAGCCCACGGCCACACTTCTTATCCCCAATACTAAACACCCAGAATTTGTAATCAAAAACGGGACGAGGCAAGGCTGCCCACTCTCACCACTCTTATTTGCCCTTTCGCTTGAACCTCTTCTCCAAAACATACGAAATGATCAGACAATACAGGGCATTAAGATAAGATCAGAAGAATACAAAATAGCGGCATATGCTGACGACATCCTCCTCACACTCTCAGACCCCATCCAATCTTTACCACCCCTACTAACACTCCTACAACAATACGCAACCCTCTCGGGATACAAACTAAACCTGGAGAAAACAGAGGCCCTTCCGATAGCAATACCACAACACACCCTGGAACAACTACAACTAACCCATCCATTCAAATACAACCTAAGCAATATACGATACCTAGGAACATATCTCCCAGCAGACCTGAACACATTATATGCCCTGAACTACACACCACTACTCCACCAAGCACAATTAGATCTGCAAAAATGGGGACCTATGTCCATATCCTGGATAGGACGCATAGCCTCAATAAAAATGAATCTCCTCCCCCGATTCCTCTATCTCTTCCAAACATTACCAATACCCATTTCCAAACACGACTTTAAAACGCTCCAGGTACACATAGACAGATTTATCTGGTCAAACAGGAGACCGCGCATAAAAAGATCCACAATGTACAAAACCACAAAATCAGGAGGCCTGGGCCTCCCGAACTTCTACCATTACTACCAAGCGGCCCAACTGGCCCAAATACAACAACTGCACGCACCACCAGGATTCAAGCTCTGGGTAGACCTAGGGCACGATCTCCTGGGACGAGACCACCCATCACTACTTTTTTGGCTGCCCAAGAAGGACAGACCACCCACGCCACTAACCACCCCTACATTAACCACATCTTTTCTCATTTGGGACGACATCACATCAAAACATCCCATAATCATCGCCCCTCACACCTATCCTAAGAAACAAGCAATTTCCCCCGGGCCTAACTCCCAAAGACTTCTCACGATTTGAGGACAATGGACTATTACGATTCCTACACTTTTTCCAAGGCCAACAACTCTGCCTCTTCCAGGACCTCCCCAAACAAACACCCCTGACCACATTCGATCAT
>OW240913.1:24843199-24876809 GCA_933207985.1 Pelobates cultripes | reverse complement strand
GATAAGATGGCCCCTGACTGAGCATTTATGTGCTTCCCACAGATTATTAGTCCCCTCCTCCCCCCCCTTTTCCCCATCTCCCCCCTCCCTTTGAGGCTATATGTTAGAATCAATGTATCAGTATTACATTCTGTTATGTTATGGCAACATTATCATCTCCCACAACATACAAATTTCGATACTTGTGGTGGAGATTCTTTGACGATATTTCAATATTGGGGGTGGGGGCAATCAGCATCCTTTCTGGAATTTGTGTGCCATGTTTTTTTCAGTTTTTTTGTTATTTCCTCTTGTATCTTAATGATACAATGTCATTTTTTAATATAATTTTTCTTGTCTTTTCTTCCTTGTGCTGGATGTCAATATCTGCGAGGTGCCATTTGATTGTTCTCTGTTTATGACACCTCCATTTTTCTCTGCTGTAGGTTTCATTTTACTGGTGGATTGTGGGCTAATTTGATTGACAACTGAAACAGAACCATGCTTAAACAGAACAACCCATTGTCACGTTTTGTCAACCTTACTGCTATATGTAAGTCAAAGTATTCCCTACTTTTCCTTATGTACTTTATGAAATCTAGAGAACTTAGAGAGAAAAAAATAAAAAATAAAAAAATATTCGGATACAGGGAGCTATATAAAAGTGTCTTAAATAAAGTTTATTTGAGTGATGTAACATAATGAGTAAGAAATCCCAATATGATTAAGATAAAATATGATAATTGCAATAACAGATCTATACATTTAAGAAACAGATAAAACGGATCTCCTGATATATAACAGCTCACACCCAGAAATGATGTTTAATTCCATCCCGAAAGAGTCAGTTTCTCAGGGTTAAGATAACTGTGTGGGATGATGCAGTATTAGAGAGTTGCTTGAATGAAATGACTAATAAGTTAAGACAGAGGGTATCCTAACTTTAATTTACAAAACCCAGAAGGAATTAGTGCAAGAACATATTATGAAATCCCTATTGATTCCAAAAGAGAGAGGTAGTGCATCACCTAATATCAGAATAAGGCATTCATAATAAGTAGGTATAACGTGTGCATAAATATTGGCTCAATCTCAAAATGTGTTTTCCTCATGTTGTAGAGTGTCAATGGACTTCAAAATTGGATTTTAAAAATGGCAGATGTTTTAGAAGCATTCTAGTGTACTTGACGTATAAGGTTAATGTAAATCATAAGATGTTCCATCGTCCGTATTTTGGATGTAACCAGGCACACAGAAATAGCACCAGCCTGGTCACTGTGATTCTCCTTTAAGTTCACTGCGATTGTCTGGTGTACCTATAGTGATGATTTTTGTTCTCCTTGTCAGTGTCTTGCATTTTGTGATTGTGTATCTCTGGATTCCCTGACCATGGCTTGTTAAGTGACTTGCTTACTATTCCAAATGATATAGGCTCTGCGTTAGCCACCCTTCGGACCAGTAATACGTGGCTATCCCTTTTTGTACATATCTTGAAAGTACAGGTCAAGTTCTGCATGTTGGGCTATACCAGGGGTTCTCAACCTAGTCCTCAAGAACCCCCTACCAGTCCAGGATTAAGGGATTACCTGGATGTGTCTAAGGTGCTTAGAAAAAGAAAAAAAACACCCTAGGCACACCCAGGTAATCCCTAAATCCTGGACTGGTAGGGTGTCCTTGAGGACTGGGTTGAGAACCCCTGGGTTATACCATCCACCATGACAGTATTGCAGTTAAGATTAGTCAAGGTATTTGCAGTCCCAAAGCATTGCTGGGTTCACCTGTTGTGCCTTGGATGAATACATTCCACCACTTAGAACACGAGTGCGGTGTGTACTCATTTCTATCAGATTATTTATTGTGACCTTTTTACAGTTATTTTTCCTTTGGCGACAAAAACAGAGATCCTAATCAATAATTATTACTTTTTTTTCCATTTGCACTATTAGTAAATTATTAATTGCAAGCTGCTAGTAGATTTCATAAATCCACAAAAATATTTACATATTAGAGAAATACACTTTTACAGGTTTGTTTCACATGCGTTTGTGTGCAAGTGGTATTAACCAGGCACATGTGTATTCACTCTTTATCACAATAACACATTTTTATTATTGCTGCGGAAAATTAGAGAGAACACACATGTCCATTTTTCAATTCTTTCAGTATTATTACTGTAAGTACATGCTCTGTCCTTTTGTTTTTGTCCTGTGTATGTTGCATCCTATGATGTATATGGGAAAGGCTACATGCTCACAGAATTATTGAGTAAGGGATTTTCAGGAATTTCAAAAGAGAGTTTCTTTTTCACATTTGCTAATGTTCTTAGTGTCCCTAATGTTTGTAGTGTCCCTTATGTTTGCAGTGTCCCTAATGTTTGCAGTGTCCCTTATGTTTGTAGTGTCCCTAATGTTTGTAGTGTAGTGTGTAAAGTGCAAATAAAAAAACCCCCAAAAATAACCTCTCTCCGAAAAACCGTACAGCTTTTCCTATTTTTGTACCGTACCACCAACAATCAAATTCAGACCCTTGCTTCCACTTCAATAAACATGTTTCCTCCATTCAATGTCAATGTAGTCTGTTTGCAAAGTACAACCAGCTGGCTGAATTTGTCTTTTTTTTGTTTTTTTTACTGATCCAATGTACTCTTACCCCAAACCCTCCCCATCCAGCTTGAAACAGGTGCATCAGTTAAAAGATTTGGCAAAAATCACAGTTATATAAATGTAATGTTAATTAAAAGTAAGAAAAAATAATGTCTACGACATTCCTTGCTGAATCTGTGCTAAACTTTTAAAAAGTGAATAAATATTTAATGTTTGCTTAATCTATTTTTCCCCTCTCATTACGTGTAGTGATTATAGCAAAGCCAGGAAATAAAGCATTAGATTTAAATGACCTGTAACTGCTTGAATTGCCATAGGCCATTTAGTGAACATGGATATTTTCTGATTGTTTGGGATTTTGAAAAGGAAAAAGATAAAATAATTACATAGTGTATATTATATACAGCCTTATTATTCATATTAAAACAATAATATGTAGTTATTATTAATACTGTTGCGTTAATATGGTCTATTCTGTTTAAGCACATATCTGTATGAGGTCTAATTTATTATACAAATGTGAGATGGGGTTGATCAAAACCACGATCTAGCACCATGTATAATTTGGGCAACCAACAAAACATACTGATATATTATTAATAATCACGTTGCTTCGTGATACAATATATCCATTGTTTGAGAACATGATGGCACATTTGAGAACAGTAATCAAGGGCAGATATCTTTAACTATTTCTATTTAATTGTAGATTATTATTGTTATAATTATTATTGTTATTGCAGTTGTTACCTCTCTCTGTAAGTGCATATTTGGGATCAAATTTATTGTGGAACTGTCACATGCCAGGAAATCATTTTTATTATATAAATTATGATAGCTTATCCTTTATATTTAAAAATAAATAAATATAGAACTCCACATCTCTTTATTCTGCAACTGGACGCTTCCATCTTAACCCTCTGTCAATCGTTGTAATAATCTGTCCTTTGTATCTGGCGGTCAGCAAGACGAAAGCATTGAGAGAAGAGGAGAAATTACATATATATATATATTTGTATGATACATTTTTATTAAAGATCATACACAGAGGATGTCAATGTACATTTGTCATAGTTATCAGAATGAAGTAAAATATGTAGACAATGTGCTATTAATGGTATATAACCAAAAAGAAAGTAATAACAGAGCATTAACAGGTATAATATTGCATGGGATTACAACATCTAGGACCTTGATCATGGAGAGATGGTGTAATATTGGAGTCCAGGTTCCTCACAATGATATATAAACATTAGTCGTGATAAATGTTTCAAAAACATGCATATCCCAAATTAATAAAGAAGAAAAGAGAAAATGATTCGAGACATGGAGAGAACACGAGCAAGCGTCCATTAATGGTAAGAATAAACATGAGTCCAACGTCATGAGTCCAACGTCATGAGTCCAACAACAGGACAATCGTAAAGTAACCTAAATGAGAAAAACATCATTGGCTATTTCCACAGTGGTAACTGGGGATCGTTCGTGGAAATTTGGTAAGTAAATAGGTGTTTCCCTGAGATCCTTACTCATTTCCCATGGCATTGATTGGCATATATTCGCCGTAGAGCAGCTGTTAAATTAGATAGTAAAAGAAAAAACAAAGGAAACACTGCACAAGTCATGAAGTGAAAATATATACTTTTCTTAATAACTGGATGTTAATAACCTCAAAAGGAATAAAAATAAATAAATAAATAATAACTATTAACAAGTTGGTGCTAGTAATACACTCACTATACATTACTGAAATAAATTAACTTTTGCACGATATTCTAATTTTTTGAGTATTACCTGTATATGAACATGTACTCACATTCTCCAGAGCAAGACTTGCTCTAGTATAATAGGCCTTAGGTGGTATAATTACATTAGGATATTAAAGGTTACCAGGAAAATTAGGAAGTGTTGACGTTAAATGATAACAAAATAATATAGTGCAGGATGGAATTAAAACAAAGTAAATTACATAAATATTCTATGTAACACAACTTATAGGTGATATCCAATACTTTACAATACTGCCTCACACTGCTGTGCTATGTAATGTGTCTGGTGCGGGGACTCCGGAAGTCAAGGAGAAGGCGGAAGTCAGGATAAAGAAACATGTTGAATTAGTTTCAGTATATTTCCCAATTCTGTCCTCCGTGCTAAGAGACTGTCACACAATACACTGACGCCTTGTTTGCTGCTTCCCTCTGCTGGACTTAATTTATGCTAAAATGAAAATAGCATCTTAAAAGTTAGTTTCATTCTGGACAGATGCTTTTAACATGCTTTTAATATCATTAAAATAACTGTTACTACTCTGGATGATCTGGAATTATATGTTATTACTAAGCTAAAGTTTTTTTTTCTCATTTGAGTCTAGTAGCTTCCACTTTTCCCCTGTATTTAGAGCGATCACAAGAAAAAAGCCCTTTTGTTTAAACAAATGTATATCAGGCAGCCATACTGCTTTCAACTGCAGACTATCAGACTTGTAATTCACATCTGACTAGACTGTTTAGATATCTGTGTTAGGAAAACCTCATTGAGTCAGGGTCAGATAGAGCAAAAATGGAAACCACCGCTACTGAGAAAATGTGATGCCATCTGTCCACACAATTCTGAAACATTCCATTACCTTGATTAACACCAAGAATTCTACTTCATGAAGATTTGATTTCTAATTGTCCAATGTAGGATAACCATTATGGTCAAAGGAAACTCAGGTTAACAAGACATTTTAGGGCAAAATGTAGGTAGTATTTTCTAGGATGGTACAAATAAATCATCACGTACAATCGCTTTGTAAGTAAATTTCCATTAATGATCACCAAATGAAAATTAACCTTTCAAACAATAAAAAAGGAGGCTGGATTCGATCCGTCGTCTTTAAAAATACTTTACTGGGATACCACTTATTTAAAGAAGGCACGAGATTGTATAAGGAAATTATGTTCATTGGTAAAATACTACACCTGAGATCTCCAAATCTATTACGCAGGGTCAAATATAAAAACTTACGGCAATATCATAATACCTGAGGTAAATAATTCTCTTTATATCCAAAAAGAAACTGCACCAAATTGCTGTAAATGGCAAGTAGAAAAAAAATCAATCAGGGGAAATTTAACACTCACAGGGTTATTCTCTTAAGTGAAAATCATCAGGAAATTCAAGTGAATTTCACATTTAACACCTAGATAGCGGAACTGGAAGCATAGATGACTTGGAACATTTGTCCAAGTCAGCTATTTTTGTCTTAAATTTGAAATTCACTTTGAATTCCCCAAAATTACCATTTCAGTAAATAACTGTCCGACTATTGGTATTTCATTTGCAAAAAACATTATATAATCAATTAACCTGAGTGCTAATAGATTTAACTAATGCCAGATTTGCCCATTTTGTCCTGGTAACTTGGCATAGAAATAATAATAATTATAAAACAATCTATTGTAAAGTAAATTTTTATGAATTATTTGCATTTTGAAAGCTTAAGAAAAACCCAGCAAAAAGCACTTAGGTATCCACATGAGAATAATCACCTTTTGACATGAAATACATCCTTCCTGAAGAGTGAGTAATCCAAGCACAAGACTTGGATTGGCTTCAAAGTGGGGAAGAGTGGTCCATCTGTTTATCACTTGAAGAACATTCTACCTTCTACAAACACATGGTTCCTATCGGCGTTATTAGACACTAATATTGGAAACATTTTACCAATTGACAGACGCAACGGTGAAGTATCATCATATAACATCTCGGAACATCTGAGAACTGTTTATTAAATGTTGTACTCTTTGTAACTACATAATGTGGAATTATTCACAGTACCGAAAACCTCTCCAATCAGCAAGGGAAACAGTAGTTTTGATCTTGCTTTGCAACAATCAGCGGAAAGTATGACATGGTCATTAGTTACCCGTGAAATATTGTGAAGTAATACCTTCTTTCTTTGCGGAGTTTGAGTAAGTTTATAAATCTCTTGGGTTCTTGCAGTGTTGTTTTGTTCAATAACAGTTTGTAACTTAGTTTTATAAGGTGCAAAAAGTAAAAAAACAAAACAAAACTGGACAGGATAGAATATGAAGGTACACAAGTGCACAAGGATCTTATCACTTTTTTAAATAGTAACGAGGAGGGAATAAAACTAACAGCAGATTTTAGTACCACAATCGTTACCTTTTTAGAGTTAGATATATATATTAAAGATAATAAAATCCACACTAAAACACATTTTAAAAAAGTACATGTTAATAATTTTACAAGTACAGATAGCTGTCATAATAAAAGCTGGTTGGAAAGCATACCTAAGCGCCAACTATTAAGACTCAGAAGGAATTGCTCGGAGCTAGAGACATTTAACAGCCAAGCAAGTGAAATAAAGGAGAAATTCTTAGAGAAGGGATACGAACGTGCAGCTCTAGAAAAATGTATCACCGAAAAAAATAAATAAAAGTGTCAAAAGTAAAGATAGAAAAGATTTTAACTTTCCAATGGCTCAAGCGAGGTAAATACTGCGAGACGTCACTTCCGAGTAACGTTCGCGAAACGCAAACAGCCGTAGAGACTACATTTCCCAATAACACAAGCGAGGGAACTACCGCGATACGTCACTTCCGGGTGACGTATGCGAAACACAACCAGGAAATTAATTTAACACACCAGATTACACTAATGACAGACTTCCTGCCTATATAAAGAAGGACTTGACAGAATTATCCACACTTCTGAGAAAGCCCAGCTGGGTGAAAGTGTTGGTATTAGAAGGATTTTATACTCCTATCCCCTATATTGCTTTATATATATATATTCTATTTCTTAATATATGCTAATAAAGTATCGTAAGTGAAAACGTTTATTTTTCATTATTTTACCATTCAATTCTCCTGTCATTGCATCTCCTGGTTTTCCTGCATATCCTAGGTGGGGATAATACCACCAAGACTATTCATACCAGAGCAGGCCATTGCTCTGCAAATTATAAGTAGGATACCACTTATTTTTATCATCTATCCAGTGTATAGATATACTACTCCGTAAGACCTCTCTCTGCTTTATTTCCTTCATATATATTGGACGACAAGTGCAACAGAGCTGCATATATCTATAGACAGGGATTGTACCGTCCAAGCGAATAACAGTGTGAGTTGGCCCTCGGTACACTTTATAGAAATATTTTATCTATTGTTAAATTTTACTCTATTGGTTGTCCCTCTTGTTTTTTTCTCTTGAGGTTATTAAAAAATCAACAAATACCAGTGTACATCGATTCAATAGAAGTGTATGTAAATATGAATATTTGTATTAATACAAGATTGATGTATACTTACAGAACCTTTTTAGACGCGGTTCATCACTCTGTCTGTTACTATTTGTATTGTTTGTAAGGTTTAGGGAATCCTCACGAATTTACTGCTGCGCCCCTGTGTATTTTTTACACATTTATATATAAGATACGTATGAACTATTAAAAATGGAAGATGGAAGAGGAGGTTAGGAGGACAAGGGGAAGGAAAGGTGAGCAAAGTTAGAGTAGAGATATAAATCCATTGAAAGTAACATTGTTTTACTCAAAGGAAATCTTCATACACCATAACCACTATAGCTAATGATAGAGTGGTGGCTCCATGCTCCTAGTTGAGTCAAACTGGTTTCGAGAAGTTGGACAAAAATCGGGGGAGGAGGAGGAGGTCTCCTAGTACCCGCAGTCCAGCTTTGATTTTCCTCTGGGGTAATGTGAAAGTGAAATTCTACAGTGAAAATCGTGTACAACAGTGAGCAACAACTGGTCCTGCAAGGACCATTTTTGGAGTATTGGGACAGCTGCATTTGTGCCATAGAAGGGTTTTGGCCAATATAGAAACTTTTTTCTATGCATTTCATAGTCATCTGTGCAGCACAATGTAAAAAACAATATTTGCAGTTCCACAAAATAGAATCTGCCAATCAATGCCATGAGGAATGAGTAAGCAATCTGGGTGCTGTGTCCCTTTTGCACTTAGTGTTGCAATGTTAAACATTCCAGTTCCAGAGAAAAATCAATGTTTACATTGCAGCACTAAGTCTGCCCTCAGTGGCTATCTACCAGACATCCACTGGGGGGCGCTTCCGGAATCTTAACAGACTTTTGGTCCATTATCTGACACTGGACGTCCTCACGCTCTTCATGTGGACCTTCAGCGCAGATTTTCCCCATAGGAAAGCATTGAATAAATGCGGCACTTGCCGTGCATGCGCATTAGACCCATGCTCATCGTAGGATAGAGTAGGGGGCGGACCTTCGACCCAGCGCTGAGGGACATCAGCTCTGGCATGAGGTAAGTAAATAAAGTTTTTTAACCCTTTATTTACCGGAGGGGGGGGTTGTGAGTGAGGGGGGAAGCAGAGGTATCGGTAGTCCCAGGAATACAGCTTTACAGAATCCCTTTAAGGAAAAATACATGTTAGACTTCATAGAGTTTAACCTTTTGAATGTTGTTTTCTTTACAAATAGTTTGTGTTTAGATCTCTTTTTTACTCTGTTTATCCCCTTAAGGATGGTAGGTGTGCTATGCCGTCCTTGGGGACCTGGCTCTAAACGCCAGCGGGCGGCATAGCATGTCCACGCCGTCCTATTCACTTACCTGCTCGCTGACGATCGCGACGGGGGGACTTACCTGACATCCCAGGGAGTCCCTCTGCTACTGATCCAGCCCTCCTGGGCCATGTGATTGCGAGGTCCTTGCGAGGTCCTCACGATCACATGGACGGAATAGCCGTCCATAGCATTGTCAGCAGAGGGAGGGCCTGGGATGACAAGTAGTCCCCGTTTTGGCTGTAAATAGTTAAAATAAAGTTAAAACACAGTTTAAAATTAAATAATATATACTATATATAAATTATATGATCTAAGTATATATATATATATATATATATATATATATATATATATATATATATATATCTATATATATATATATATATATATATATATATATATATATATACAGATACACTTACACTGTCCAAGTGTATTTTAATATTAATATATATATATATATTTATATATATTAATATCAAAATACACGTAGAATGATATTAATGAAATATATATATATATACATATATATATATATATATGGAGAGCAAAAGACGGGTCGCAAGAGTATTCTGAGAACGGACAGCAGCTGAAATAGCCTGCTCTTCGGTGGGTCCCCGCTCAGAACTCAAGCCGGTATTAGCTCATCTTGTGCCATTACAGAGAGAACATATCTGAAGCATATCAGACTGGTCCCACCCATACGGGCAGTCCAGATCCAAAATGCCAGCAAGTTCTCTCTGCACATATTTTATAATTATATATGTATATATATATATATATAATATAAAATAAATAAATATATAAATGCGTTAAAAATAAATATTTTGCGGTGCTCTTCACTTGGCAGAGAGGTGAACTGACAGCTCGGTCCAGGGAGCAGCAGCCTTTAATATGAGTGTTTTTTTTTATTAAATAGATTTTGTTGAAGGGGTGCAGGTGTTTAATTAAGGGTGGAAGGGGACTGATGAACGGGGGCAGGGGATTGATGAAGGGGTGGCAGGGATTGGATTAATTGGCAGGGGATTTATTAAGGGGGCTGATGTAGGGTGGCACGGAATTGAAAAGGGGGGCATGGGGCTGATTAAAGGGGGGCAGGTTGGTGATAAAGGGGTGGGAGGAAATTGATGAGGGGGGAGGGGACTGATGAAGGGGTGGCAGGAATGATGAAGGGGTGGCCAGAGGTTGAATTAGTTGGGGATGAGGGGGGCAGGGGAATGATGATGGGGTGGCAGGAATTGATGAAGGGGTGGGAGGGGATTGATGAAGGGGAAGGGCTGGCCAGGAGTTTGATGAAGGGGTGGGAGGAGATTGATGAAGGGGAAGGGGTGGACAGGAGTTTGATGAAGTGGTGGCCAGGGGTTTGATGAAGGGAAGGCCAGGGGTTTTGGTGAAGAGGTGCAGAGGTTTTGTAGAAGGGGATGGAGGCGACAGATTGTGAATGCACCTGAAATAGTTTGAAGGGGTCCAAACAGAGATGGGGTGTGGGGGGTGGGAGGTGCCACAAGATTGGTTCGCACAAGGCGCCTGAATACCTAAGGCCGGCCCTGCTTGGAGTATTGTACGCAGTACTGGAGACCGTATCTACAGAAGGATGCCCGGCCCCTTAAGAGACTGACCGGGCCCCTGCAGTTTCTGCCAGCTGAGAGGAAGGGGATCTCTATGTGTATCTCTGTGTCAGTGTGTATTTGTATGTATGTGCCAGTGTTGGCACCTGTGTGTATGTGCCAGTATGTGCCAGTGTGTATCTGTGTGCATGTGCTAGTGTGTGTATCTGTGTGTCAGTGTGTATCTCTATGTGTATATGCTAGTGTGTGTATCTGTGTGTCAGTGTGTATCTGTGTGTGTCTGTGTGTGTGTTTGTCAGTATGTATGTATGTATGTATGTGTATGTCAGTATGTATGTCTGTCAGTATGTATGCGTATGTCAGTATGTATGTATGTATGTATTTCCGTATGTATGTGTATGTCAGAATTCATGTATGTATGTGTATGTCAGTGTGTATGTATGTATGTTTATGTCAGTATGTATTTCAGTATGTATGTCAGTATGTATGTGTATGTCAGTATGTCTGTATGCATGTGTATGTCAGTATGTATGTATGTCAGTATGTATATGTATGTGTATGTTAGTATGTATGTCAGTTTGTATCAGTCTGTATATCAGCATGCATGTATGTATGTGTCTGTATGTCCTTATGCATTAGAATTTGTCTGAGTATCACTATGTATGCCTGTGTGTCTGTATATGTGTGTATGTCTGTTTCAGTATGTGTATTTCAGTATCTGTGTCTGTTAGTATGTATGTGTGTGTGTGTCAGTATGTGGGTATATTTGTGTGTGTGTGTATCTGTGTCCTTTTGTGTCTGTGTATATGTGTGTGTATCTTTGTGTCAGTGTGTGTATCTGTGTGTCTGTGTAGTTGCATGTGTGTCTGTGTATATGTCTGAGTATGAGTGTGTGTGGAAGTGTATACACTACACACAAATGCACACTTGCATTCAAACACCAACATTCAAACACTTACTCAATACAAAAACACATTGTGTGTGTGTATATATACACTCATACACACAGTGCATCTACTACATACACATGCACTAACACACACTGCAGCCAATATACAAACACACACTACATCCACAAAACACACACCCTGTATCCACTCTACAAACACTGCCTCCTTGTGGCTGGATTTGGAGGCAGGTCCTGTGGGTGGGATTTGGAGGCGGACCCTGGGGGCGGGCTTGAAGGTGGGCCCCCGGTGGCCTAGAACTTGAGCTGTGTTAGGGGCCCCAAAATTTCTGAGTGCGTGTATCTGTGTGTCAAGTTGTGTATATTCCAGTGTGTGTGTGTCAGTGTGTATCTGTGTGTCAAGGTGTGTGCATGTGTCTGTGTTTGAATAGTGTGTGTAAATAGTCATAATATTTTGGGTGTGACTGTGTATCGGGACCCGCGTGCAGGGGGCAGCAAGTGGGGGCACCCAGGGTGTCATGGGGTGTAGCCACCTCCCTGAAATGAGTTTCTGCATGTTGGGTTGTCTGCATACTAATTCGAACTTCCTAAACCCATCTGAAAAAGGCAGATTGCTGACTCTCATTAAAGTCAGGTCCAGATTGGGTCTAGATCATCTGCCTTGGCCTAGTATACTGAAAGATTTTGGTTCTAAGTTCTAAACACTCACAACACAAACACAGAATATACTTCAGTGAAACCCTTGGAATACATCAATAAAATAATTTTAGTTGGAATCAGGCCCTATAAACTTTTAGACTCCATTGGATACCCATGCTACAAATGGCACCATGAGAAGTGGTTTTCTCTGTTATGACATTCCCTGAATATGCTGAGCTGGGCCTAAAAAAATTGTTGTCAAATCTCTTTCAAATGATCACAATCTTTCAAATTTTCTATCTACAAAAAATTCCATCGTTTTTAATGAAGACTTCTGTAGATATATCATTAGAAATGTTTTTCTAACAGATTGGGATCATTTGGAATGCCGATCGTAACAAATTAAATCAAGGTCAATTTTGGAAATTATATTCAGTTGCAACAGGCACAGAACAAAAAATACTGCAAATTATTCTTTGATTGTTTTTCTACTCATTCCTTTCTCCTTTTAACAAAAATGAAACATCTTGATCAGAGCACATTAATCTCAAGCTCTTGAACCATGATTATCGTCATATAAGGCTTGCTAGATGCTGTATGCAAAAAACCCCAAAAACTAAAATAGATAAAGTGCACAATATCGGATTTGTGAAACTAACAAAAAGCTCTAAAACACCTAAGGTGGATCCCCAAAAACCAGAACTAAAAAATGTCATATACATTAGGTTGAGTTGGTGAAGTCAATAAATACCTTATATTTATAAAAATAGAAGAAGCAGAGAGAACACAAACGCAGTGTAATATTGTCTGTACAATAAATGTATAATGGTATAAATAATATCACTCACAGATATGGAGCCAATCAATAACATGTGGCTCACATGGGAAGTGCAGTGGGACCATTACCAGGATGTCCACAATCTTCTTCTCTTTAGCCTCTTGTAGGTTTATGTAAATACTAGCAGGCAGTCTGAAACGTGTTTTGCCCTACAAAAGGGCTTCCTCAGTCAGTATAGTGACTTCCCGACCGAGGAAGACATTTTTTTGGGGGGTGAAAGGCATTTTGGACTTATTTTGGAGCACATGCCAGAGACTTATTCACCGTATTGGACACTCCATTTTGATTTCCATTGGGACTATTTTATCATTATATTTTTATGCATTTATTTATTTTTCAATATATTTTTTAACTGAATGAAATAAAGTCTCTCTTGGAAAGAGCCCTGGCTACCTGCTATTACTTACATAAACATACAAGAGGCTAAAGAGAAGAAGGATGGGGACATCCTGGTAATAGTCCCACTGCGCTCCCATTTGAGCCATATGTCATTGATTGGCTCCACGTCTGTGAGTGATTATTATTATTTATACCATTTATAAATTTATTGTACAGACAACATTACACTACATTTGTTTTCATTGTGTTTCTTCTATTTTTCTAGATATAAGATATTTATTGACTTCAACTGCTCCACCTGATGTATGTAAAATATGAAAAAAAATAAAGCTATGTACATGTAAACATCAGACCGTTCTTTCTGTATCTGTACATGTGTGTGTATATAATAAAATGTTCCAAAAAATACTTGATTGATGTAACCCACTTCTCATTGCTCTCTTCCATTGTACCGATCTCTGCTTTTCAGCCCACCATAAATACTGCTGCAGGGATGATTCTTCCGTCTGTTCATACGTCATACCTCACAAGAAATACTTAAAAACCCACTTCCAAATGTCACCATAATTTAATTAGCCTCCTTACTGTCTCTACTCAGCATTGCCTTTACTAACCTAGCTCAATTTTCTTCAGTAAATATGTTTATTTTTATTTTGGTAGTATGCCTAGAAGTAAATATTTGGTAGACTTGAGCATGGCATCACAACTGGTTTAACCAAATCAATTCACCCCAAAATGAATTTAAAAAAAATTTAGTTTAACAAATTTTGTCAATACAGTTGTTTAGCTTGCCCGAATTTTGTCCATGCAAATTTTTCATAAAAACAATTGGCTTATCAGTGGCCTTCATAACATATGGATACTATTACCATTATGTAGATAGATAGATAGATAGACAGACAGACAGACAGATAGAAAGACAGGTGACAATTTTTATTTCCTGAAGTTGATTCCATTCCAGTCCAAATTTGGTTGACCGAATTCCATTTGAATTGTGCCTGACTAGAATGGTAATTTACCATTCAAACATGGTTCACATTTGGTCATCATTCGCTCCTATGAGTGTTTGGTCACCTATGAGCACTCAATTGCAGGCTTTAAGCAAATGGTCCGACTGGTCCCTGATTTAGTTACTGACTATTTATTTAATTTAGTGCCTGTTCCCTAACCATCAATCAATCAATTCCAAATCATAAATAAACAAATTACATCATAATTCTGTAATATGGTGATGAGGAGTTTCAGAATTCAAAGGACCTGCCAATCAGCCAAAATTTGGACGAACTGCAATACGGTAGAAATCAAGTGCACAAGTCTAATATTTAGTTTGTATAGAATGCACATTTGTTTCATGGCCAGTGATGGAATTTCGAGCAAGCAGGTAGGAATATGCTACAGTCTGCTGGAATTAGATATCTTGCCGAATCTTCCTCAGAGGATCATTCAGTTTTCTCAAGCATTTACAAAAAATTTGATTGTGTTCCCATTAATGACTCAAATATTGGCAAGCAAGGCCAGGAAATAGAGAGAAAAGATGGTGGTGACTGATTGACAATTTAGTGCCTGATATCTGAGTAATTAACTACTAAAATAGTTGTCCACAGGTATTAATTAGATGAGGAGATGTCCGATTTTTATGAGAACTATGAGAACATTCCTCTTTAATATTTAAGCAAGGCGTTGATAATCGGACTCCAAGAATAAACTATCTATAAAAAATATTTCCACATAATTATTAAATTATTACATTTTAGGTTCCACTGTCCATAATCTGAAACGTGAAGAAAAACCATGAAAAAACCTACTTATAAAAAAACCCAATAAAATAGATAAAACAGATGACTAAAACATTAGCAGCCAAGAGCCAAGCAACCGTGATTGACCTACATTACCACACACCGCCGCAACCGCAGAAGCCTTAAGAAATGATTAGAGTCTGCTGAGTTCACTTGTTTATTATGGTTGAAACTGATACATTCTAATTTGTCGACAGATCTAGCCAAGTATACCACTTAAACTGAGATGGACCTCATATATGTAATATTAACTATTAATACTTGAAGCTATTGTCTTTTAAACTTACCAATACGCTGTCGCCTTGACCTGATATTTTTGGATAAGCTTGGATAATCTGGATAAGATTGGACAAAAAACTTTCAAATTATGTTTCTACAGATGTCACCATTACAGTCTATAGGAATTTTTTTAGATAAATCATTTGAAAAGTTTTTGCAACAGGCTGTAATCATTTGTAGAGCTTATATAAAAAATACTGAGACCTCTATATCTAACTTGTACTGTATAGCGTTTAATATCAGTTGGTTTTACAGCTGACTTCTTACCTAAAAAACTGTCAGGAAGATTGTTCAACAAGAAATGTCAGAAATGGATAAAAGTTCAGTAAGATCTGGGGAGCTCTCTCTTTGTAATCTGTTTCTTAACACTTTACCAATGATCCTTTTAGATCATAGCCCACACTTTGTTTAAAAAAAAAAAAAGAAAAAGCCCAGTTGAAAGATACCATTGATGCACAACAAGAAACTTTTTATTTGCACCACATTGAGTATTTTTTTCTATTAATAATTTAAAAGACTTCCCATATTTTCCTGAACTTTTTTTAAAAAATCAGGAAAGCATAGCAATTAAGTAATCAATCCCACTTAAAACAGATCTGTCCCCACTTGACACAGATTACTTTTTGATTCCAATTAATATTTTACTATAATTTATGTATTGCACTGTCCCATTCTGTGTATAGAAAATACATTTTCTCTTGATTAAATCTTTTTGATCAATTTTTTTTATTTAATTATTACATAGTTACATAGTTACATAGCTGAAAAGAGACTTGCGTAAATCAAGTTCAGCCTTCCTCACATTTGTTTTTTGCTGTTGATCCAAAAGAAGGCAAAAAACCCAGTTTGAAGCACTTCCAATTTTGCAACAAGCTAGGGAAAAAATTCCTTCTTGACCCCAGAATGGCAGTCAATTAAATACGTTTTGCAATTAATTGAGTGCGGTATTACCTTAATGATTTTTTTTATATTTTTTCTATTGGCGATATCAATACCTGCACCTCTCACTGTTGATTGCCAACGCCACTATACATTTTATACTTTATTTATGTCTAAATACATAATTTATTTATATATAAAGTAGATATTTGGAAATGGATTATACATAATTTGATATGGGTTGCAAGTAGGTGTCACACCATTCACAAACAGTTTGACCTCTTACTGTGGGACAGCGCAAGGTGCCTCCTGGCACAATCCCTACTACAAGGATCTGTAGTGATTAAAATGCTTAGAGAGCAGCTTTAAAGGCAGCAGACTGGTCTAAGGGGGTTATAAGCAATTCCTGTAATCTGTATTAAGCATGGATGAGATAGACTAAAAAGGTGAATGTAAAGAGATAGTTAGAATAGAGGAAATTAATATGATAATTAAAAACAATGTTTTTGGATAATGTCAAGTGTTATAAGATCATATCTAAGAAATAATGAAATAGTTTATGTTGACTTAGAGAGGATCAGTAGCAGGAACAATAAAAATGGTTAATTGAAGGAGAGCGATGTTATAAGTGCTGATTGTTCAGATTGAACGTGGCCTCTGATGGCGTCAGTCATGTTAAAATAAAAGGAAAGATCAAGGACAGTGACTGAGGAGAAGGGTAGAGGTGCGGAAAGAATAATACAGTTGAAAGAGGTGGAGATGGGAGAAAAAAAACCATAGAAAAGTGTTTTTGTTATACAAACGTAGCAAAAATGTGTGAAAGAATAATCTTTTTAAGAGTTGGATTTCAGACTGAGATGTTCTGCACTGTGGCAGCTTATATTAAAGTATTGTCTTGATTATATTTGGCAAGATTGATGTATATGTTGCCTCGAGCAGGGAATGGTGAAAGGGGCAAGTTATGTCACGGGCCAAGGATATTGTGAAGTTGCAGAAAGATGATGTTATGGGTTACCACGAGAATGTTAGTATGGGAGTCAGCATATGTTTTAAGGAATAAGAGAGAAAACAAGATCCAGTGGTCGTGGTTTATGTGTGAATGGAACCGTTAGCAGTTGACGGAGGAAGGCAGAAGAAGTTAAAGAATAGATGTTTAGATGAAATGGGGGTTAATTAGTAAATTTAATAAGAATATTACCTTTATCCACAAAATAAACAAAAAATGTCAGAGGAGAGAAGCTATGTACAGACATGATTGAGATAAATCTTGATGAGATAAACCCCGATAGTCCCATAGTTACAAACACCTGAAAGGATTCCAAAACAGGTAGTCCATATATGTTTATAGAGACTACCTAATAATTTGCCAACCAGGCGATCATATCTGTCGCCAACCGTAGGGATCTATGGGGGCCTAAACTAGAACAATACATTAAATGCAGTAACAAAAATGGAGGTTCCAACCAAAGCCAGCTCTGTCCAAACCATAGATCCCTCTGCCCACGGTTGGTGACAGACAGACAGAGGTTACTTCAGTTCCAGTGACGACTTCTGCCGACGTGGAACGCAATAGATGATTCTTTAAACGATCATCTTGCCGGCTATGGAAGGAACCACATTTCGGGGAGCATCTAAACCTCCCATCTACTAGGGGAGCGACATATTAAAAAACTACTATGTAAAACAGTGAAAAACAACTTAATAAGAGTTGTATATAAATACATGGATAAATTGAGAATTTTATATATTTCTCAAAAGAATGTCTCCCCTCTGTGCTGTGGGTATGTAACCATAAATATAGTCACATCCCCAGTGCAGTGAGATACATTATTAAAAGTCATTCTAGATGCAAATAATATAAAAAATATAACATACAAAACAGGAAAATCAAAAAGATACATAAATATATTTAAAACATACATATATGCTTGTACCACACACATTGCATAAAGGACCACTATAGTGCCAGGAAAACATACTCATTTTCCTGGCTCTATAGGGTCTCTAGGTCCCCTCCACCCGTCGTCATCGGCTGAATGCGCATGTGCGGCACGAGCCGCGCGCATTCAGCCAGTCCATAGGAAAGCATTCCGATGCTTTCCTATGGACGCTGGAGTCTTCTCACTGTGAAAATCGACGGACTGTTTTTATTTAATTGATTCATTTTGCACATAATTTGTTAATTGTGGTTATGGTTAACAACCTTTAAATAGGTTACTGTGACATTGAGGTGATAGCTTGATAAAGGCCTCTTTGTAGGCCGAAACGTTGCATAGTTACAAAGTTACATAGCTGAAAAGAGACTTGCGTCCATCAAATTCAGCCTTCCTCACATTAGTTTTTGCTGTTGATCCAAAAGAAGACAGAAAAACCCAGTCTAAAGCGCTTCCAGTTTTGCAACAAACTAGGAAAAAAATCCTTCTTGACCCCAAAATAGCAATCAGATGTCTCCTTGGATCAAGCAGCTATTACCCCACTAATTAGAAATTATATCCCTGTATGTTATGTTTTTGGAAGTATTTATCTAATTGCTGCTAAAACATTTAAAACCACCTCTTCAGGCAGAGAATTCCATATCCTTATTGCTCTTACTGTAAAAAAAAACAACCTTTTCTTTGCCTTAGATGAAATCTCCTTTCTTCCAGCCTAAATGCGTGATCTCATGTCCTATGTACAGGCATGTTTATGAATAGATTTCCAGATAATGGTTTGTACTGGCCCTGAATATATTTGTATAATGTTCTCATATCCCCTCTGAGACGCTGTTTTCTCAAACTAAAGAGATTTACATTTTTTAACATTTCTTCGTAACTAAAATGCTCCATTCCTTTGATAAATTTTATAGCTCGTCTCTGCACTTTTTTTTAGAACAGGTGCCCAAAATTGCACAGCATATTCAAGGTGTGGTCTTACCAGCGATTTATAAAGAGGCAAAATTATATTTCCATCCCGAGAATTTATGCCCCTATTTATACATGACAAAACCTTACTGGCCTTAGCAACTGCAGACTGACATTGCATATAGCTGCCTAATTTGTTGTCTATAACAATTTCCAAATCCTAGGGATGTGCATGGGCAAAAAATTCAGTTTGGTTTGGTTCGGCACTTCGGCAATTCTGGACATAGGCAATTCTGGACTTCAGCAATTCGGCACTTTGGTTTGATTCAGCACTTTCGAAATTCGGGACTTCAGCAATTCTGGAATTCGGGACTTTGGCTCGTCACTACGGCACTTCCGAAATTTGGGACTTCGGCTATTCGGGACTTCACCAATTCAGGACTTCGGCACTATGGCAATTCCCTAACCCCTACCCCTAACCCTACCACTAACCCTATCTCTAACCCTACCCCAACCCCTAAACCTACGCCCAACCTAAACCTACCCTTATCCCCACCCCTAACCCTCCCCCTAACCTTAACCCCCACAACCACTTACACATCTAGGGTTAGGGTTAGGGGTAGGGTTAGAGGTAGGATTAGAGGTAGGGGGTAGGGTTAGGAGATGGGTTAAGGGTTAGGGGTAGGGTTAGGGCTACGGTTAGATTCCTGTCATTATTCCCGTAATATTCCCTCCTTCTCTTGTTTTGCCACTTTTCAGAAATCCGAAGCACTTTGGCACTTCTGAAATTCGGCACTTCGGCAATTCGGTTCTTTTCGGCACTCCTGAAATTCGACACTTTGGAAATTCGGCAATTTGGCAATTCGGACATTCGGAAGCATCTGAATGTCCGAATTGCCTAAATCTGTCCGAATTTACATTTGAAACAAAACAAATTGCCCATATCTACTAAATCCTTCTCATGTGTGGTTATCCCTAATTCACTACCATTTAGGGTGTAAGTTGCTTGTGTGTTCTTGACCCCGAAGTGCATAACTTTGCATTTCTCTACATTAGATTTCTCTACATCTCCAACCCTTGGGTGTCCTTCTGAATTACATATCTTTTTGGGGCAAACAGCAGAACTGGCACTATCAGATAACTAACGTCAGATTTTTAAGGATTTGGAAAAAATAGGTTTGTGTACAATATTACAAAAATGCAACATAACAAAAAAATATTTTGTACAGGTAAAGAAGAATATTGACATAAAGTTGCCTTTTTCGCAGCCAAACACTTTTTTTTCAAATATTCTTCAAAAATTCTAAATAAGCCCATCTGATCTGATGTGAGATCTCTGTTAACATTGGGGTTGGCTGTATGATCTCCTGTGTTGTTGTTGTTATACCACATATTTATTAGTATAATGCTTCTGTGGCCCCGAGGACGATGGGTGAGCTCCAGAAACATGCTATAAAACAGGAGAAAAGTTCTGTGGTTTGGCTTGGTCAAGTCCAAGACATACACCAGCACATCTGGATAGGAGATCATGTGACATGTCGGAAAGCCAGAAACATATCCTGAATACTATAATAAAAAAGAATAATGAAAATAAAAAAATTAAATAAATGTGAGAGGATTTGAATAATGCCTCAGCTGTTTTTCTATAAAATTCTGTTTTTGACTTAGAAAATGTGTTGTAAGATTTGTGACCGGTAACTGTATTTGAGTGTTCTTACGTTACATACCAACATCATGCGTTTTTATCTCCAGTTACGTTTTGACATAATATTCTAACATCATTCTTGTCGCATGTCAGCCTCTAAAAAAATCAGTTCCCATTAAACATTGCTATTTCGACCTATTGTTAATTGGCGCCGCATCGAGTGAAACATGATTAGGAGTATATTCATTTCTTTCTTTAATACAGTAAATCACGGATCTAATACGGTAGGTAATAACCAGTCTTTAATATACATTAAAATGCCAAAACATCTGTAACATTAAGATAATTATTTCTCAAGGAAATGAATGTATGATACGTAACTTGAGAAGCATGCATCGTAGTGTTCTGCAAAAACCTTTTGGCAGTTGGCTTCATCGTTCCCCTGAATCCCATTATTTTATATTATTAGATTTGTCGCTTCATTACGTTCTATTGTCTTCATTTAAAAAGAACTGGATTACTCACTCTCTTTAAATAAAATATTTCCTATTGGTTCGAACCTGTTTAGTCTTCGCGTGGGATGACTTGGATGCGTTAATCGTTGAATATCTGCTTTAGTGCATTCTTTTTGGTACTTAATATTATTATAAAAATTATGAATATGCCTATCATCAGGACGTTCTATTTCTGTTTTGACTGATTTTTTTCCCTTAAACTGCCAAAGGGACATATTCATAGTGCAATTCTGTTAAACGTCTGTCCTTACTCTATTGAACTGCAATCACAAATCCTAGAAGGCTATTTAAAATCAATGTCTCAATTAGCTCTTTATACTTCACCACTATTAAGAAATGCATGTTGTTGATTTGACCTCCCAATTCTTATTTTTTTGTGCTGATCAGACAGCGTATAGTATACAGGACAGCCTCTTTTTTTAAGGGAAAAAGTGCTGCAGCTTCACATAATACGGTGTGATATTTAAAGGAACACTATGGCGTTACAAATACAAATAGCGTTCCTGTCCCTTTTTGTAAGCTGCTCCTACCCCCCAAGAAAATAAAATAAAAGTTTACTTACTTTGTTTCAGCGCCAAAGCTTCCTCAGTGTTGCTGACCTCTCCTCCCCTGCTGACATCACAAAGAAGGGCCCACTGGTGAGGGTCCAATACAATAGTGAGAGTCTAATGCACATTTGCAGCAAGCGCCACACGCGCATTTAACTTTCCTATACAAAAGCATTGAATAACTGCTTTCCTATGGTGCTTCCACATGACATGACAAAGTGTTACTCGTTCTGTGCCACGGACACGCCTCTAGTGGCTCCCAGCATGACAGCCACTAGAGGAGGAGTTATCCCTGTAATGTACACATTGCAGTTTGTCATAAGCCGAAATGTTTTGTATTGCAGGGTTAAGAGGACAGGGACAGTGCACCCAGACCACTATAGTGTCAGATTTGGAATTTTTTTCATGGCTGTCCGGCTCATTGTTCTGTTTCAATCTTCAGAATGACTTACAAAATCCTGGAAATCTGTATCTCCGTCACGAAATCAATCAGGGAAGAAATGAAGACATCTGATTGGTAGAGGCTCTGAGTGTGCTCAGGAGATTGGGGGGGTGGGGGGGGGGAAGGTGGGGGAGGTGATGATCATTACTGTAGCTTATTCAGAGTGGGGAATTTATGACCTGGGATTGGAAATTTTGTGTAGAGCAAACCCTGTGAGCATTCTCCAATAATAGATATATAAACTCTAGCCAAATGGATATGTATAACTTTTACAATTTTATCTCCGTGGGCCAGTCAGATTCTAGAAATTCCACCTCTCACATATCAGTATACATTGAAATATTGAGAAAACATACTTTAAATAGGATTAACCCTCTAATTACCCAAATACCTATACATTAACACATGGAGAACTAGGCATTTTCTCTTCTGTCTAGCCAGGGTCAATTATTCAATGTCCACAGATAAGGAAATAAAATAATTTAAACCCCTCACATCGATTATTAATCACAAAAATAGTTTATTGATTTGAACTGCTGTAATACAGCTGAACAGGTGTATTACAAGAACCAAAAAACAAGGTGCAAGAGAATGCTGAAAACTGACAACAGCTCAAGTGGGTCCCCACTCAGAGCTCAAGCTGGTTTTAGCTCATCTTGTTCCATTACAAAAAGAAACATCACCATTTGCATATCAGACTGCACCCATCCAAAAGGGTGGTCCAGATCTGAAATGCAGGCTTTCTTTCTCTGAACGAGAGATACAACAACCTCAGATGATCGTTTCAGCCTTCTTTGGTGTCATCAGTGAGGTATAGTTGATACCCCTCTAAGTACCGTGAACAAAGGGTCCAAGTCTGGATAACCCTTAAGCAAAATAAAACAAGGGACCAGAGAGTACTGAGAATGGGCAACAGCTCAAGTAGCCAGCCCTTCAGTGGGTTCCCTGATGTATCATGTATTACGTGATTAACAATGAGAAAATGCCTTATCCCCAGGTATTATATAAACTGTGTAGGAACCCATCTGGCATTTTAATAAATAACACTGTGTGGTATTATGTATTGTATGTTTACATTTATACATCATTCTACTCTTATACTGGGTAGAACCTCCGCCCCTCTCCCCCACCCCTCCCGCCCTCCAGACTGAATTATTTTGTAGCGTGGATTTGACAAGGTGCTGAGAGCATTATTTTGAGTTTATAGTCAATGCTGATACAGTAAGTACAAATTCATACTGAGAAGAAATGATCTAATGAGGTTAGCGTTCTACCTGAAAAAACAGGGGGAAATCCAACCCCACTAAGATTACCTCCAATTTAAAACATCATTAAAAGGTAATAAACTTTATCAATCATAAAGATACCGACACACAGAAATTAACATATAAAAATAAATAAACGTGCAACTTCCAAGGTGAAGTAATCAAACAGTGTTGATTAGAGAATTAAACAGGAATGGACACTTAATAGTTATTTGTGGACCCAATAGATGTATATTTTTAGTTAAAGTATGTTGCCAACTGGACTGTAAGAGCAGCATGTGTTATCATATTGTATCCACATCTCTGAGATATATACAATGTAGTGAACAATACGCTAAACTGTCCCTAATTAAATACAGAGAATAAAGGGTGAAAGAGGTCAGATCAGGTGATTAGAGTAAGACAATATAGCATTGATTACGTGGGTAAATTAGAGCCAGAAAGACTAGATTCTAACAAGAAAACAGCATAATATTATTATTGGAAATCCACCGTAAGATAACGGACGGAAAATCAGTCCTGCAGACCTGTATAATTAGAAGGTTTTCGATATATCAGTAAAAAGTCCAAGAGATGATCACAGACCTGATATAGATATTCAAAATAGGGAGGATATAAAGAGGAGAAAAAACTTATAGCTATATAACAGTGGGTAAAGAAGTACACTCCATATCCAACCCCCCCCCCCCATGATTCTAACTATAGTCTGACCACAACTCTACATAAAAAGTAAATGGCCTCTAATATCCGGCTAGGTCCATTCCCAGATGTGAGAAGAAAATCATATCACAGAAGGTGCATCGGCAAAATAGCCTGACGTGCGTTTCGGCGAAAACAACCGCCTTTTTCAAGAGCTAACCTGCATCCAACAAGTGCCCGGTATTTTAACTGGAAGTATATCCCGCCTCCCACAGAGGCTTCACTAATCAGGCTATCTTCCATAAATGGACCTCAAGGGAGGTCCGATCCTTCACTCGCAGGGAGACTACACCAATCAGGATGTGTTGTACAGGTGGGAGGTGGGGTGATAGTCGGAGGGAGGTCCAATCCTTCCCTACTCCGCACTCCACCAGTCTCTGAAACGATTTTAGGCTGGACAGGCAGGGTAACTGCCGAAGGGAGGTACAATCCTCCCTTAACTTCGTGGTTGATCACTCCCTGTATTGCATACGGTTCAGGGGTGGAGTCCAATGTCGAACACCAAAGAAGGCGTGTTTTAATCTGGATATACCCGAGTTCACCCTCCCATCTAAGGGGAGTATAGAGCACTTAAGTATCATTATAGTGGTAGGGTGCCCACTATTCTAGTGATCCTACAATACCCAAAAGAGGGCAAGCTAGCAAACGTCTAGAAGAGGAAAGGTTGAATTAAGATCAAACGTGGATCCCTATAGAAGTAATCAAATTTGGCAAACTTTCGATCTGCCAAAGGCGGGAGGAGCCAGCGATGGCCAATTGACCGACATACTCCAAGTATGTCCAGATATAGCTTAACTGCCCTCAAAAAATCACTCAAAACACGCCCTGGTACAGATCAGGGGGTGATGGTCAATTAGCCAGCATAATCAACGTATGCCAAGATATAGCCCATTTGCCCTCAAAAAAAGGGGCTCACTCACAACACCACCTGTTTCAGATAATGGGAAAAAGAACTCCCATTACTGCAAGGCAGGCCGGTGAGGGGTCCAGAGAGACCCAACCTTTCATATAGTAATCCAATTGTAAGTGTTTTACAAAATTCTTTATTTAAACGTGTAATCGTATGAAGACCCACTACAACAGTATACTTACAAAGGCTATTAAGGTTAAGCCCTTAAGCCATAATGAGTGTAAAATAGAGGGCAAAAAGAGTTTTATCAAGGGTAGAAGGGAGTTTTTACAAATTTAGATATCAGCCCGGAGAGCCAGGCAGTAATGTTGTTGGATGCATTAATCTAGTAATTAAAGTTTTAAATTGGAGGTAATCTTAGTGGGGATGGACTTCCCCCTGTTTTTTCAGGTAGAACTCTAACCTCATTAGTTCTTTTCTTTTCAGTTTGTATGTATTGGGTCATGTCCATATTACCTCTGTAACCCATTCTTAGCTACAGTGTAGGTATATCTTACATCTGAAGCTCTTTTTTTCAAGTACAAATTCATAGCCTTTTTTTTACACAAAGTTCACAGATCTTTGTATGGATGGTCTTACCCACATGGAACATGTAATATTTGGATTTGGTCACGATGCATGGCATCATTTGTTAGTCCACCCATTGTAAAGCACTACAGAATTTGTTGACACTATAATAATAATAATAATAATATGTGTGCACAGCATGACACAGACGTGATTTCCACCAATGACAATGTTTTATGGTGTCCTCTCAATCATATGCTGGCTGCCTGGTCCATCCTATATAGTACAGTTCATTGCAAAACATTTCAGGGACGGTCCAGGATGGAGAACAGTGAGATTGGGGAAACAGCACATGCACAAACCAAAAGAGAACCTGGGTAGCAAAGGACCTGCACAAACCCTGCCAACTGCTTTATTCCTGCAGTACGGTGCCTGCTGACATCCCTGCTATTTTAATTTGCAGAGAAATACTGCGAGGAAGCACCATAACCACTGTATTCTGGTGGCCTGGGGAGCAATAGCCCCTCTGCCCCTCTTGTCAAGCCTTCCATGCAAACCATTACACCATCACCAGGCAGAATCACGGACATGAGGCGGATGGAAACCTTGGTTACTTCAAATTCTGATTTCAGTGTTCATTCTAAGTGTGTCATACATACTGTTTAATTGATTCAATTGCACTGTGGTATATGTGCTAATATGGCTTAATTCTGGCAAAGTGCAGCGTATGGGACTGCCACTCCTACGGCACAGTACTAACTGATAATCTATAAAACAATATAATAGAGCCTCCAATGGGAGGACGTGTGCCCAATCCTTAGCTCTTTAAGTGATTCATGTTAAAATAGCAGCTCTTGTGTGAGCTCAAAACTTGATTTTATTATTGAAAGATCAACTCTTGTGTAACGGACCGTTTCTCTCACAAGAGGATAAAAACCGTTTAGGCGATAATCCCCTTTCCCATAGACCAGCAGCTACTGCAAGCACCAAACTCCCGAACTGCAAACTGTACGAATTCACCAACTCCTGAACTGAAAACACACGAACACTGGAATGAGCCGAACAGGAAAAGCATACAATCCGCTTACACTCCTGGCAGTCAGCATACAATCCAATTCCCCCCAAAAACGAGACGACACATCGGTTTGAGGGTCAAGCAGAATCTCCCTGTACTGTCACATACAGTCTCTTTTATTCCCAATCCACAAACATAGTACACTCCCACACAAAATCCTCCCCTCTGCAGGTGATATGATTACTGAACACAATGGATAATCTCATTATCACCGGCAGAGGAATACAGTTTTTACACAATATTTATAACTTCTAAAATATACATGTCACAAACATAAAACATAAATTTTCATAATCAATCCATTCAGGGGAACAACATATTAAAAAATGGCACAAATCAGACCAGGGGTTCAAAAGTTAAGGGAAAGTCCTTTGTGACTAAATGAAGCATGGCTTTCTGGCCCAAACCAGTTTCAGAGTCTTCTATCCTGGAGAGTAATTCAATTATCTCCCAGGATAGACACAAGACTCCATTAAGCACATGGTTGCAAAAAGACACAAAACACTTTAAAATACATAAAGTCACATTTACACATAACACACAGACATTTCACATATCCCCAGATAGCTGGGATCTGAGTGCACATTATTAGATGAATGGCACTCAGATCACACAAATAAGCCTTTTTGCAGGGGAAATAAACGGTTTAACCTGCAGGGCCATAGTCCAAAGGGAGCAGGGGAGCAACCAGGCTTCTCCAGTTCACAGTGGCGAGGTTGGTTTCGCCACATCTTGCATACTGCACTATTGGTATCTCTTTTATCTTCGTGTTTTTATTGAAGGATCATCTCAATCAGAAGGGGGTTCACAGAGGCACTAATTACTGAGCCAATAAATGTAGACTCCTGTCCATGTGAGTGGATTTAATTACTAACCGTATACGCATATTTAATGGTTACAACCTGCACTATATTTGTCTTGTTTTTTATGTTTTGTCTCTTTCCTGGTTGGACCCTAATAATAAGGGTAAGCGATTTTTTATTTTACTCCATTCAGCGCTCCACTATTGTATATAGGTTTACCACTTGTACCCCCTGTGTAACTGGTAATCTATGTTTAGCCATCCCACCTTCTGAAAACTGCAAGATTGTTTTTGCAAATATTTTTTGTTTTTAATGATACTGACCAGTTAGCTCTAATTTAACACATTGTTATTAACACTTTTCCAAGTTTATTTTTTAACTCAAATTGTGTTGATAGTTTGTTTTAAGAGCAAGCTATTTACTATATAAATGGTACATATCTCCTGTAGAGTTGAGAGATTCCTGTGGAGAGTACAGTCCTATGGAATACACAGTTACAGGTTAAATAAATTGCGATTGTGAAAGATGTCTGCTTATTTCTGCCTTCAGAATTAAAAAAATAAAAGAAGAAATTGCTCCGTAGCAGATGGGATCAACTTTCCAGTAACACTCGGGCAAGTTAAATACACGATTCTAGCAGGAGCGAAACTGGTGATGAATGAGTGAAATAAACGGAGGTAAATTGACATAGCAGTAACACTCAGAAATTGCAAGATGAATGAGTGAGTTTGGGGCAAGGACTAAAGACAACATTTTCTTTGGACGGGATCCTGCGAGGTTAGGTGGAGACCCTCCTGCTAATCTTCTGATGGAATCATGATGAGGGGGATTACAAAGGGAACACGAAATAGAGAATAAACAATTTCACTCCTTACTCCTAAGAGACATGTCCATCTGCTCCATTTCACGCATCCTATGAGTATTTATTTTGACTGCCTATAATTTGATTCCTGTAAAGTGCCAAGTGTGCTTGTAGCACGATGTGGCATAAACCCATAAAAAAAAAGTAGAGTTATGCAACATAGTTATTCTATACATGAGTGAATATAATGCACTGATGGCTAAACTTGGAAACATCTGGGGTGTCATGGTTCCCCTTCATTGCTGTTTAAAGTGGATATAAATCACTTTCATAAATGATATACTTTTTGGTAAGTATAATGAAGTGACAGGTAAGTTTAACGGCACCTCAGCAATATATAGTATATTAGTATCACGCTCTTCATTTTAAAGGGACACTCCAGTTCCCAAATACAAATACAAAAAATACAATTCTTTTTTTTACTAATTGATTGATATACCTCAATAAAAACACCTAATGGGGTTATACATCGAAGAGTTGCTCTTGTCTGCTGCCTTTGCAAGCCCTTCCCTTCTGACCCCTCCTAAACTTTCTGAGGCTGTTCAATCACAGACTTCCCAATACAGCTCAATAAGAAGTATTGGCAAGACAGGTGCTCTCGGCAATTGCTGCCTTTTGAGTTTAGATCCACTGAGCTAAACAACCAGGAAGTTGGATCTGTTGTATGATTGACAGCCATGGTGGTGTGATAAAGTTAATTTATAAATGTGCCGATTTCTACTGAAATCTGTACATTTTGTAAACTAAAAGAGGATAAACACTTCACACATAAGCACTTCAGCAAGTTAAATATAGTTAAATGTATTTAACTATAAATGAATCATATATTTTAGCGCTCTTCTACTGGAATGTCAAACTGTGCATTTGCCCTGCTGTTGTTCTATTGTAATCCACGTTAGTCACTATCCAATGTCCGAGGGAGTGCTACAATGTTGCATACATCTTGTACTGCCTAATGCCCATACAGCATAGACATAGGTTTCAGGGATTGTGAACCTTTTAGTTGTGGTAACCTACAACTTCTATGGATTCTAAGCCAATGTTTTTAAAGGTCGATTGACATGGGAGCTGTTACATTTGAAATAAGAATTACAAAAAAGAAGCTGCTATTTATGTTATTCCTTATTATTATGCATAAAAATATGCATTGGAATAAGCTCCTCCCCCTTCCAGCACTGTTTAACACCAGGAAATACAGTTACATATAAAAAATACTATCACAAATTAACAATGAATAGAGTTAGTTAGTTGATTAAAGGTAGGCATGTGCATGGGGAAAATTTTCGGTTCGGTTCGGCATTTAGAAATTTGGGACTTCGGCAATTCGGGACTTCGGCAATTCGGCACTTTGACACTTCGGAACTTCGGCAACTTTGGCACTTCGACACTTCGGAACTTAGGAATTTCGGAACTTCGGCATTTCAGAATTTCGAGACTTGGGCACTTCGGGGCTGTTCTTGCAGCCGCTTAGTAGATAACTCCCGAATTCCCACAGTATTAGGGAGTTATCTATCAAAAGGCTGAAAGACCTAAATTGGTCTTTCAGCTAAACTTACTACTGTAATACTAAGTAAAAATTATTAGTATTAGTAAATTTTGCCCCTACTTGCCCCACAGGCTGCTCACTGTTTACTAGACATGCCCCTACTCACGGTATAGGGGCATAATTTACTAATACTAAGTAATCTTTACTTAGTATTAGTAAATTTGGCTGAAAGACCAATTTAGGTCTTTCAGCCTTTTAGTAGATAGCTCCCTAATACCAAGGGAATTAGGGAGTTATCTACTTATTCATTCCTGTCATTCCATTGACTGGCTAAGTAACTTACATTTTATATGAATGCGTGTTACTTGATTTTTGTAAATGTTGCAAATGCTTACAGCTAAATCTTGGCTATGTTTGTATACTTTTTATTTAAAATTGTATACAGTGTAAACATTCTCCTTCTTCCACTGAGTAAGTATATTAGTACTTAGGCAATACTGTGCTTCGGAACTTCGACACTTCGGAACTTCAGCAACTTCGGAACTTCGGCACTTCGGCAAATCGGCAATTCTGCTATTTGGACATTCGGAAGTACCCGAATGTCCGAATTGCCCGAAATTCGTCCGAATTCACATTCGGACCGAAACGAATTGCACATGTCTAATTAAAGGTAAAATAAAAGATTTAATCAAGTACACAAAATGAATCCCTGCGATTAGACTCATTCTTGGTTGGCATTGATCAGCCTTAATACATAGAACAAAACTAAATAAAAGATACCGGCGCACTATGCCAAATCCATAAACACGTGTTGAAATAACAGAGGTTGTTAGAACCACTTAAATGGCTGTTAAAGTATAAACTCACCTGCTGCCAAATACTTAATTATATATATATATATATATATATATATATATAAAAGTCAGTTTTGATCATGTATACTTTTATAAATATTTTTAATGCCACTCGCTGTACATATGATATTTAGCGTTTGCATTTTGTCATCATTAATTCATTTCTATTCTAATTTCCTCATTCCTATAAAAAAAGAAAAAAAAACAATACTTATCTAGACAAGAGCTTTTCTTTGATCCTTGTACTAAAAGATGTTAATAAGACCATAGAGAAATCAGGCTTGTAATTTTAATCCTTTTTTTTTTTTATATGACAAGCACATTGAATCCTATATTAAAGGGTTACTCCAGCCAAGCTTTTGTAGTTTAAAAGGTCTTGAGATTTTAGAACTTAATTTCTTCCTCTGGCTTCTCTTGGTCAGTGCCTTGGCTAAAATTATCTTGATACCCGAGTAGTGACTCACTGAAAGGGCAAGCTATTTGAGCAGTACTGGAGAGGTGGCCTGCATGATCACCGTGCCTAGACAGGTTTCACCACTGATATGGCCCACCAATGCCAAAATAATTGTGTGTGATTAGTCTATCTCTTGTGCAGAGTGGACCTGTCTGGAATGTGAATTGTGAACAAGAGAGCTAAGACTCATTTGAAACCTGAGCAGGGATCAACTTAAAGGCAAACAGTTTTAGTTGTGCCTGTTGTGTTAAAGATTGTTTTGGGAAGTCAGTAACCGTCCTCTGATCAGTGCATACCAGGCTGCTGCCAGTGATCCAAACAGTAAGACTGACTGCTGTCTGTGGAACACAGCAGCTCACACTAGAGGGGACATAGCAGATCCCACTGTAAGAAACACAGCAGCTCCAACTGGAATGGAATGCAGCAGCTCACACTCAAGGGAACGCAGTAGCTCCCACTGCAAGGAACACAGCAGCTGCCACTGGAAGGGAATGCAGCAGCTCCCACTAGAGGGAACACAGCAGCCTCCACTGGAATGGAATGCAGCAGCTCACACTCAAGGGAACACAGTAGCTCCCACTGGAAGGGAATGCAGCAGCTCCCACTGGAAGGAACACAGCAGCTCCCACTGGAAATGAACACAGCAGCTCCCACTGGAATGGAATGCAACAGCTCACACTCAATGGAACACAGTAGCTCCCACTGTAAGAAACACATCAGCTCCCACTGTAACTAAGACAGCAGCTCACACTGGAAGGGAATGCAGCAGCTCCCAGTGGAGGGAACAAAGCAGCTCACACTGTAAGAAACACAGCAGCTCCCACTGGAGGGAACATAGCAGATCCCACTGTAAGAAACACAGCAACTCCCACTGGAATGGAATGTAGCAGCTCACACTCAAGGGAACGCAGTAGCTCCCACTGCAAGGAACACAGCAGCTGCCACTGGAAGGGAATGCAGCAGCTCCCACTAGAGGGAACACAGCAGCTCCCACTGGAATGGAATGCAGCAGCTCACACTCAAGGGAACACAGTAGCTCCCACTGGAAGGGAATGCAGCAGCTCCCACTGGAAGGAACACAGCAGCTCCCACTGGAAATGAACACAGCATCTCCCACTGGAATGGAATGCAACAGCTCACACTCAAGGGAACACAGTAGCTCCCACTGTAAGAAACACATCAGCTCCCACTGTAAGGAAGACAGCAGCTCACACTGGAATGAAATACAACAACTCCCACTCAAGGGAACACAGTAGATCCCATTGGAGGGAACATGCAGCTCCCAATGGAAAGAAATGCAACAGCTCCCACTTGAAAGGAATGCAGCAGCTCACACTCAAGAGAACACAGAAGCCCCCATTGGAGGGAACATTCAGCTCCCAGTAGAAGGAAATGCAGTAGCTCACACTGGAAAGGGAACACAGCAGCTCCCACTGAAGGTAATGCAGAAGCTCACACTGTAAGGAACACAGTGTGGTAGGGAATGCAGCAGCTCCCACTGGAAAGGAATGCAGCAGCTACCACTGGAATGGAATGCAGCAGTGGGAATGCAGCAGCTCACACTGGAAGGGAATGCAGCAGTTCACACTGGAATGGAATGCAGCAGCTCACACTGGAATGGAAAACAGCAGCTCACACTGTAAGGAACACCGCAGCTCCCACTGGAATGGAATGCATAGCATACATTGGTGGAAACACATGCAGCTTCCACTGTAAGGAACACATCGGCTCTCATTGCAGAGGCTCTCACTAGATGGAAGACAGCAGCTCCTGCCAGGAGGAACACAGCAGCTCTCATTGCAGGGAACACAGCAGCTACCACAAGAGGAAACACAGCAGCTCATACTGGAGGGAACTCAGCAGCCCCCACTACAAACCCAACATTTTAAATAATTATTCAAAAAGTTCATATAATAAATGACTTTTATAAAGTAAAATAGTTTTCCGTATTCAAATGTGGTTTATAAAAACCTAGTTTGTGTTTGCTGTTCTGTGTGTATATTTGTTTACTGCAATCTGCTAAATCAGTGGAATTTTTTTATTTTTTTTTAACCAAGACTCAAAATACCAAAATACATTGAGGACATTAAAATGATAATCCGTTCGGTATTTGGAAAATTATTTCAGTGACTCGGTATACTATTATAATTATCACATCATGTACAGTAAATTACATGTTTTGAAACAGTCAGATAGGTTTTTGTTTTTTTTCATTTGGTAAGGCAGTGTTATTACAGTAAACAGATAATTATAGCCAGTTGCTCAATATGATGTGCCTGCCCAAATGGGGACACACAGAAATGACATGGA